>VXAL01002288.1:57684-117122 GCA_013399475.1 Chauna torquata | reverse complement strand
TTCTGTTCTTTAATTATCTTTTATATTTGCTTCTTCCTCCTCATTGCAGAAGAATGGATGTACCCAAAAGTTTGTATATCTAATAATAGCAGTGAGCCTAACTAAATATATTACCTCCCTCTCACCAAAAGCAACTAAAGTTAATGTTTCATATATTAGAGAATCATCAGGAACATCAGATGAAAATCTACATTGTTTTAATCAGAAAAACAAAATAAAATAGAATAAAATAAAATAAAATAAAATAAAATAAAATAAAATAAAATAAAATAAAATAAAATAAACATGTAGTGGTAGCAGCTGAGAAGTGTGTTCTCATGCAAAGTGCTAAGGAATTTTTTCTTTTTTTCCGAGCTAGCTGCAAATTTACTGTCACTGATATAGAACTCTGGACATATGTCACACACAGTCTATTACTATGCACGCTTCCATATTAACATACTGTATGTCCTCGCATATATTTTTTTCTTCTTATGTTCTCTATTTATTCCAACCTACATTTGCTTTTTTTCTAAGTTTAAAAGGTCTTTTAGCTATGCAGATCTATTCCCTACACTGTATATTTTAAAAATGTTTTATTTGTGTCTCAAGGTATAGTGTATACCTTAAATGGGTTGCACTCTTCTTTTTCCATTTGAGAATACTATAGGCATAGAAGGATGAAAGGGGGGAAAGTGCCGTGGAAAACACATTTAATGTTGTAGAATCTAGCTGTAGCTGCTGCAGAAATCACGTGTAAGATGCTACACAGTACTGTGTACTCCAGTTGTTGCCAGCCTCAGCTACACCAAACTGCTGTCGAATTACATGTATACAGCTGACTATCAATACAGATCAGAAATCATTAATCTGTTATCACTGAAGAGAATATAATATCGCTCTGTGTTTTCATGACACTTTAAAGCCTGTTTGGCTAGCTATTTCTCCAATTACAACTAATTACCATTGCTCAAAAGGAATGATTTGCTCAAAGCTCCATGATTAGACTCATGTTTCGGTGGCTGAGATATTTTCATCAGGCTCACCCTAGAAATCTGAAAAGGTAGATAAGTAAAGTGCTGTAGAACTTCCTACCTCAATATAAAGCACAGAGGTGGAGATAGGAGGTCAGCACCCAGCTGAAGCACGCTGCTGTCACAGTGTGGACTACTACACATAAAGATGCTGTTCTGTGGAAATATGACTATGTCAGCTGGGTGACTTTCCTGTAAATTGTACTGACTTGCAAAATTAAAAATATACTGACATAAAAGACTACTGATATCTTTCTGACATACCTGAACTGACTTCTTTAAAATGCCTTTATTTCAAAGTCCTTTGACACATGGTTGAAGCTCTTTAGCAAACAGAACTCATTTGTTACTTATTTTGAGGTATCAAGTAAATAACTAGTCTGCTATATAACTATAAAAACATTCATTGAAATGAAATGTGTCTTTGCAATTGAAGTGTTATAAACGATCTATTCAGCCCTGGTGAGGCCACACCTGGAGTTTTGTGTCCAGTTCTGGGCTCCCCAGTACAAGAGGGACATCAAACTACTGGAGCGAGTTCAGAGGAGGGCTACTAAGATGATTAGAGGACTGGAGCACCTGTCGTACGAGGACAGGCTGAAGGAGCTGGGCCTGTTTAGCCTGGAAAAGAGAAAACTGAGGGCAGACCTCATCAATGTATATAAGCATCTGAGGGGAGGGTGTCGAGAGGATGGAGCCGGTCTCTTCTCAGTTGTGCCCAGCGACAGGACAAGAGGCAATGGGCACAAACTGAAACACAGGACGTTCCGGCTCAACATGAGGTGGCACTTCTTTACTGTGAGGGTGACAGAGCACTGGGACAGGTTGCCCAGAGAGGTGGTGGCGTCTCCTTCTCTGGAGATATTCAAAGCCCGCCTGGATGCCATCCTGCGCAACGTGCTCTAGGTGATCCTGCTCAGCAGGGGGGTTGGACTAGATGATCTTCAGAGGTCCCTTCCAACCCTGCCCATTCTGTGATTCTGTGATTCAACGCGGCTTTACAGAATTCTTTTATGAAACATATAACTATAGAATATAAAACTATTCAAGTTCCATGTTTTAGCTGATAAAAAGAATGTTCATGCAGAAGCATATCCTAATTAAATGTAGTAAAAAAATGGACAACCAAGATAGCAAAGATCTTCAAAGTATTCTTTGAAAAACAAAGTAATCAACAGTTTAGACAAAATACGCACAACAAGCGCTATTTTACTGTAGTGGAACTAAAACTAATCATTAGATATAGTGATTAGAAAGTGAATGGGGATCTCAGTGTTATATGAAAAAAAGTTATTTTAAAGAGTACTGTTAAGAGAATACTTTCAAGAAAATAAATACTAGTTTGCATTAGTGAATGAGAACATTTAGCTCTGAATTAAAGTTGACATGGGTTGTTTTTCAGCATGATCACTTCATGGCAGTACTACTGTCTGGTGAGACTGGAGAATTCAGAAAATAATAGATTAGGAATATTAGAAATAAAGAAAGATAGATGGTACATTTGTTTTATGAATAATTATCTTCAACTCCATTGAGCAAAGAAATATTTAATTTCTCTCTAGTTTTACTGAAAATGCCTCCAAGATAAGTTAAGATGCCGGCATATTTGTGTCTGCTCTGAAAACACTATACATACTTTCTGTATTGATCTTTCATCATACCAATATATTAAAAATTAAGATACATAATTTATAACATGCGCAAATTTTCAGTTTCCATTATTTTTGTAATAATGGAATAAAAAGCTCCCACATTCTTTTATTTTGATGTATTTCACCTATTTACTGAGTATATTTCTGACTCTGCCTATTTTTTTACTGTTCAAATTGTGATTTACATTCTCCTCACCTCCACAAACACTCTCAAGAGATTCTACGTAATGCAGCTGCAGGTGGGACAGATGTACTCTATTTCTAGTAACATGCTGGGAATAAAAGTTATTGTTTGTTCATTAATTTTTCATACCCTATTTTTCAAAATTTACTTTCTTCACACTTTCTGAAGTTCTTGGATCTTGTACAGCTTGTCCAATAAATCAGGCTTAGTACCTCCTACAAACTTCACTGAAGCAAAGCCCTCCAACTGGTAAAATTATTGGCTTCATTCTTTATATGAAGCTACATCAGATTGGAGTTTTTTTATATAAAAGAAAATAAAAAGACTAACTATTTTATTGCTAAACAAATATTAGTAGTCACAATATATTTTCAGAGTTTAGTCTTTTTTACTATACAAGCTAGGTAAATCCATGTTGACCATATCAATTAAATACAAAAGAATACACGTTTCACAATGTTATGCACCAAAACCAGCAACTAAAAATTTCAAAAGAATTTTCCAGCTGCAGGTAACAAAATCCAGTATATGCATACACACAGTACTGCATATTTTACATGATTGATTTTGTCAGGTAAAGTATTTTTAAACAAAGTGGCATATGAACACTAACACAGTTACTGGCACTTTTCAATATGTTCAACATAAAGAAACACACAGCTTTTGCAAATGGGCAATACCTATCTGTACAGATCTAGATGTCAGCATGAAACTTAAATGTTTTGAATATGAGTATCTCTGTACTAAGTTACCACAGTGAAGAGACACCCCTTACTATACACAGAGCCATCAACTCCTTGTTATATGCAAGGAATTGTTATGTTATTGCTGCACTTCCACAGCTGAGTTTTTCCAAAGCAAAACATGCTTCTTTGAACCCAGCAGCTGTTGACAGAAATTAACATTGCTGCCTGTATTCAAGCCACATGTAGAAAGGTCAGTCAGTTTTGGTCAGTCAGAGGTTGGTCTGGGGCTGAGGCCATTGGCCTGTTATAGAAAGCTAAACATGTTGAAACAAAAGACCCTCAGGGGTGAATATACACGGACACTAAATACAACATATAGAAAACTGAGTGCATGGTGGAACACAGAGAGGCCAAACCAGCAGCAGACCTGACATGTCAAGCAGCTGATGTGAGAGGGTCCTGCTTCCCTGGCTCCACAGTGCCAGCCTCAAGTGCACCAGAAGGGCTGCATCTCAGCTGGTGTGAGAATGTGGAGTGTGTGTTTGTGTGTCACAGAACAGAAATCACTATTCACTCACCTATATACATGTGCAGGATGTGTACACATATATATATTTTTATATACGTACCCAATCTGCTGAGTAAACAAATTTTTGATCGTATGTTACTAAGTGGTATGCAGCTGCATTACCCCAGACTGCCCACAGACAGCCTGCCAGTCACAAAAGCAGACAAATTCCCTTTAGATGTCTAGTGCCTCAGGGAAAGTTCATTGAAGACAAAAGGCTTCTGTTTAACATTGAGGTCAGGAAACTTCATGCCGTTGTGTACTTTTCTACCTCTCTATTTACTACTTACGCTTGTTCTGGAAAAGATTCTTTCTTCAATTTTTTTTTGTGAGGAGTCTGCAAGGCTCTGCTCTTGATTTATTTTCCTTCATTTTTTAGTCCTCAACAGGCCCTTAAGGACAGCTGGTCTTACTTTATAATGGTAAATATTAAGGTGCAGAGAATAAGATTCCCAGAATGAAAACTTAAAATTACAGCCCAGAAAGGAAAAAAGAGGCATTTACTCTTGATTCTTATGAAGGTACCTTTCAAAAAAAGGTGGTCAACACAAGTTATCCCAAGGCAGAGGTGTCCTTTGCCTTGGTTGACTGGAGGGCTCAGCCACCTGTCTCAACAGAGAGTTTTCACAGTATACATTGGGTAGAGCTCCTCTACTATTTTCGTTAAAATTCCTGATAATGTCTGATCATGAGAGATGTTGCAACACTCATGGACCTGGGCTGGCAGGAGGGAAGATTAGCCATTAGTATTAGTATCTTGCTAAACTCACAGAAAGCAGAAACTCGCTTCATATTATATCTATGCTACTTCTCTATTTTAGATCAGTTTCCATCCAAACAAAATTATTGAGCTATCTCCCAGGACGTATCTACACCACAAAACAAGCAAACAAATGAAAAACACTCCAACAATTGACATGTAGACAAATGCATAATCTGCTTAACATCAGCTTGTGTTCCAGTGGAAAGGAAATAACAAGCAAGTACTGTATTGTTCTACTTCACAAATACAGTGTGCGATTGAAGGAGATGTTGCAATTAGCAGAGAGTTTGAAGAAAATTCAAGAAAAATTAAAAATTAAATGTCATTTTGTGAAAGACTCAAAAAATTTGATCCATTTATATTATCAAACAAAGTTGTGGAATTATTTGATAACAGTTTCTAAGTACTTACAAGGAACTGGACTGATAACAGCTCTTCAGTCTTGCAGAGAAAGATAGAACAGCATGTTACGGCTGATATATGAAACTATCTGTATGCAAGCTTAGAAATAAGATGTTTGATTTTAAAAATAAGGATAATTAACCATTGGAACACATTACAAAAGATTCTGAAGGACTGAAGAACTGTAAATCAAGGACAGATTTAATTTTGGGGGGGGAAAAATATGCTCAGACAACTTTTATGGTATATTTTACAAAGGTCATAGTTGATTATTTCAATGGAAATTTCTTGTTTCTAATTTTGAACTTTGTATCTGTTTTGTATTTTTTATATTGATCTGAATTAGTCAGATCATCTTAAAAAAAAATCTCATTAGGAAACTGCATCAGAAACTCATAAAGACTGCAGGTAGTTTGGTTAGTTAACAAAAACAGCCATAATTCTAAAATAATGACAGGAGCTAACTTGTCCATGTTTGTATCAACAGTTATGTTTCATATAGCAGGTTCTTAAGAAAAGCCCAAGAAAGAAGTGCAAACCAGCTGCATAAAGACTTTCATATAATGGAAAACTACTACTATTCTATATACTTTGAACAAACAGGATGCTGTTTTAATTTCTGAAAAGTAAAAGTTTCTGAAATAATCAAAAACTGCAAAATCTTCAAAAGACTTTGATATAAAAAAAATCTTTCTTTTCAGTCTTCTGAGAAATATATTAAAATCCTTATTCTTTTTGAAAGGACAGATCATCTTTGGTTACAAACTTGGTGATTAGTGTCTAAAATCTGACAATGACTTTAGAATCTCCCAGTATAGAAGATCACAACTTACTTTTTTATTCCAAGTCATTTTGTTGTCTCTTAAAAACTGACAGTACCATTAAAAATGTCAATAAATCTCAAATATACATAAAACTTATAAATTCAGCTCTCAAATCTATGTAGACTTGCAGAGATTTACTGCTACTTTTTGTACACTGAGAAATTAACATTTTTAAGAGCCTCATCTAGCCCAATGGGAGTGCAGAGGATTGCTTTCAAACACAGCAGCTGAAGTAAACACACTACCCATGTTTTCTATTACCATACTGCTACCCAGGGGCAGTGTGTTAATTCTAAATATTTATTGTGAAAACCTGCACATCAGTTTCTAAGAAACCAAGATTTCTCTTGACAGTTGCCCTCTGCACAAGAACTGAAATCCCCAACTTTAGAAACTCTCCTAGTAAATAGTGCCAAATTCTGGAATCCCATGCTTTCAGTGCTAAATACAGGATTCACTGCTTTTAAGTTTCTTCTGACAACAATGAAGATAGAAAAACAACTGGTAGAACAAAATCTTCTCATACATTCAGTCTTTACATCTAGGTTCGATATCTTAAAACTAGAAATCTTGTTGTTACCCCTGGGCTGTACATAATAACTTACATCTGATTAAAGCACAAATCAAAGACACATCCAATCTCAATTTCAAGAAATGAGGAGACAGAGAATTCAACACTACACTCAAAATATGCTAAAACACTTAATAAATCCATTCCTTCTTGCAATCCAACCAGAACAGATTCTGATTCTTTGTCTTTATTATGCCTTCCTTTGTTAGTTTAGCTAACAATGATCTGGTATTTCCTCCACGTGGATGTACTTGTATGCTCTAAACCTTTACTGCTGAAACTGCCTTCTGATGTGATAAACATCCATTCTTGAATCATTGTTGTCATTCTCTTTTAACAACCTATCCAGTTTTCAAATATTTTTTGACACCTGTGAACACCGTCTGACTCCTGTTCTAGTTTTGGTCTAGTGCTGCTTTATGTGCACCTCTTTTATACTCTTAACAACAGTTCATTATAATACTGTACTGAGAACCATGTCATAGGGATTCAAATGAATCATCCTCCTCTACTATCACTTCTGATGTTACAAGGGATAAACATTTTTCATAACACTTGAATTCTTGGCCTCAGTTTTCAATTTGTCAGTTTACCATTAAGCTAATTCATAAGACAGAAACACATAATTGGACTGGAACAAAATTCACTGCCTATGAATGTTATAATCCATAAAGCCCTTATTTTGAAGTCAGTCTCTTCTACCCACTTCATACATAGGCTGCATGGGATCTACAGAAGAAATTCTTTACTCTTCCTTCAGTTCTCCTTCTAGTGTATTTTTACAAGACCTTTTTAGGTATCAGTCATGGTTGAACAAAAAAGCAATGAATAGGAATACTGGGAATGATGTCAGCAGGTAACACTTGTCCTAACATCTTTGAAGAGAGAATATCAAAAGGATATTTTAGCATCCTCTAAACACTTCTAAAATATAGGCTTGCCATAAACATTAAACTACAGTTCGGACCTCAGAAACAGAAAAGGCTAATGCTGATTTTAATGTTTCCACTTTTTTTTTTTTCTAAAAATAAATTCAAGTTTTTAGAAGCTTCCATAGGAAAACTGCTATGTTATTTACTTTTCTTTTTAATTTACCAAAGTGGAACACTATATGCTATCAAAAATGACAGTTTTCTCAAGGTAGATAAAACAAGGATTTTTTTTTTTTCCAAAGAGTGAAGATAAGTAAATAGGGACATTTCTGGTCTAAAATGCTATATCCACAATAAAGTTCTAGCACTGTTTTCAGTCTGTGAAACTGAGATGCAGCCTTCAGTCTCCCGTAAAAATTACTAAAATTATGCAGTTTACAGGAAAAAAAAGTCTTGAGTGATTCCTATGGTACAACTAATAGGAAAATATTCAAGTTGCAAAATAGCGTGGTTTTAAGTAAGCATTATTCAAATTACGTCTTTCATTAAAAGAAAAGACGAATTCATCAGGTTAAATAAGACTGAAACTAAATTTAAAAATGTCCATAAATAATGAAGGAGAAGTAAAATATTTGTCTATCTTTTAACGTACTTCCTTACAATACCTCTGAACCTCCAACCATCTTTTTATGTTTGCACGATGTTGGAAGATTTACTGTTATACTATCACTAATACTACTATTATTACTTCTTCTACAATCACTATTTTTTCTTACAGCACAAGAAAGATAAAATAGCATTAGAAACAGTACCAAACTAATGTTAATTTGATAGACTACTCAGTCTCAAGAAAAAAAAAAAAATCATCCTTGTCCATCTGCTATTCTGTTTATTCACTTCAAGCTCCTCTTGGCTCTAGCTGCAGTTGAAATAGCTGAAGGAGCTGAATCCAGCTACATCAGAAATGAGCATGACAATATTAGCAAAAATCTGCAGAAATCTTGTCTGCAGAGATTTGTTAATACAACAATGCTGTGGAAAAAGCATGTATAAGACCCAGTTTTTAAAGTGGTACTCTGTTTTTATCATGACGCATTCCTTTGTTTTTCTTTAGTATCCTAGATAATGCACTCAACTTCCCATTTCAACATGAAGCAGCAGTCCTACTGACTAGAGTCGCTAAATACATGACAGTAATTCAGTCTCCAAACATGGTGAGAAATAAAAGCATTTGATGGCATAATTAAAAAGCTATGTCAAACTTTATGTACAAGTGGATCAAACTAAAGCTGGCATTCTCAATTCTTGAGTGCTCAGCTTTGTAATATTAATGATATTTCTATGTACACAGAAAGATGACAAATAACACTCCAGTAAATCTGAATATATGCTCTGCTATAATATATTCTACTTTCTTGAGTATGTATTGTAAACCAAAATGCCTTCACGTCAGTCAGCTAAAACTGACAACCATAGATTAGTGTGAGAACAGAACAAAATACACAGGTTAAACTGAGGTTTATAAACCTCAATTGAAGTTACTGAAATTAATATACATGGTGCTTTTTATATACTTTTGGTAATTTTGTCATACTATACTAATTTCAAAATAGGTGTGCAAAAATGAATACATTCTGAGAAAAGTGTGCATTTTCTTTTGATATATAATGATATATGGAATCAAGCTTTTATTTCAGTACCTTATATATAATTTCCAAAAGCTCTGAATAGAAACCAAAACCATATGCTTGGTCTTCTCCAAATATAGGTGATCATATATCTCTATCTCTACACGGGATTTTGTATGAACTTAAAATGCAAAATTCCATTGTATTAGTCAGATCCTCACATGATATTTTATAGTATTTTTTTCTAATCAATAGATTTTAATACCTAGGTCTTATCTTTCTAAGGAAAAAAAAAAAAACAAAACAATTGTCCTAATATAAGTACTCGCTTTCTGGCCCGGAAAACTTGCATCTCTTTTCTGCCCCTTCTGTCTGGTACACTAAAAGATGCAAAAATTAGCATAGTAAATAATTAGTCATTTTATATACTTAGCAACTACAAGTCAACTAATATATGAAAAACTAATAATTATTTGCATTTTTAATTTTATTTTAGATGTTTTATATTTGATATTCATACTCTTTACTTTGGTTAGCAAGCTTGGCTAAACTGTCTAACTAGCAAAATCCTTGCATTTTCCTTTTCCCCAGCAAATTCCCTTCACTACTACTTGTGCTCTCCCTTGCCTACTTGGGAAATGGGAAAAACATAATGATATGTCAGTCTACATATCAATGATATATCAGATATATCAACGATATATATCACATCTAAACTCTCTGTGCTGTAACTATTTCTTTAAAACACCCTAGATACAAAACAGTACACTATTCTCTAAGTGCAGATCTCTGCAGAAAACACGTTAAGTCCAAACACTAGTCTACTGTGCACTGAAAAAAAGTGACCATCAATAAGCATGTTATTTAAATTAATTTTAACATTCTTTTAGAGTTAAAGAAGCAATCAATGCATTCTGCATGCTTAGCAAATAGATATACCAGATATATTTATTAACATTACTGTAAGAACAGTTCATTGATGGGTTTCCTCTAGGCAATGTAGATTACAGCACTGGTCTTAGTAAAAGAACCATGCATATGGTAGCTGGCCAGACAAGCTTGCAGTGGAGATTCTGGGGGAGTATGTCCAAGTTGGTGTATCTTGTTGGGAAAAAAAAACACATACTAACAAATGTTCTGTTGTTATGCTCTATGTTTTAGTAGAAGACTTCAAAATATTTAGGTCAAAAATAAAGCTGACATTCACATTATTTTTATACTCTGAAATTCTATACTTGTTTAAAACAAACAAACAAACAAACAAAAGATGAATTACTGAGATCATTTAAATTGCTGTTAAACTTGCTGGAAAGTAAGAGTGCATTCAACTATGCAGATCTCTACCAACCACTTTTTCATATATTCAAGTATTTGAAAACGTTAAAAAAATCAATATGTATTAAAAAAAAAAACAACACTAGTCTATCTTTAAAAAAAATGATAATAGCTAGTACTGCAATCTAACACAGAAAGACACCATACATTATAAAAGACCAGTTTGATAAGGGACTATCCTTCATCCTCACTTCATCCTAATGGGAAGAGAGGCCACCACTCGTGCCAATTTAACTTCGAAGAATATGTGTAGCAGTAATGTGATGAGGGGTGGAATATCTGCAAATTGTCCGCTTTGTCGGTGTTGTGATGATATGTTGATTTTGGTGTGGGGAATTCTTTTTTTCTTTTTCTTCTGATGTAAGTGAACTTTTTGAAGATTGTGATGAATGTGATGAAAATAGATTTTAATGACTGTTTTTATTCGTGTTATTATTTCTAAACTAGGAACAAAATTAGAATTTGGCTTAAGCTCTCCAAGGTAAAACGTCTTTCTGTTTTACAGCCAGACCTAACATTCACAATAAATTTTCAGTAAATTTTGATTTGCCCAGAAGAATGAAATCATATTACTCCTCTTTGTAAAATCTCTTCATATTTATATGCACGCACACACTCTCATCAAAATTTTCTTCATTAATCTCTTCTCTTCTTACATGCTAGCACAGATGTCTACAGACATATGTTAGTCAACTCCAGTTTCTGTTCCAGAATATTTTGCAGGGAAACATGAGGGAGTATAAGTATTTTTCAGAATGAATGTGATTGCAAGCATATCTAGAATCACTGACAGGGCTATATGGCAAAAAGGGGAAAAAAGTTTTAATCTCAGTTTCCAGAAGTCAAAATATCTGTGGATTTTGGCTGCTACACTTGAGGCTGACAGTAACAGGTAGGTGCTGTGTAAAAGGAAGAAACACAGCGATTCATAAATATCTCTAAGAAAAGCTTTTAACATTACCTGAATATACTGACCTGAGCTGTTTCATCATTAGAATATATTTTCCTGAATTTAATGTCAAGGATTTTCTAAGAAAACTAGGCCAACAATATACATATTTTAGAACAATGCAATAGACCCAGTAGAAGGAAATTTTAGGTGCATGTTGAATCCCCAGGGTTAAACAGCCTGTTTAGAAAGATAGTAAAGCTAGTGGCATTCTGTAGGTAAGCAATCCAAGCTTTCTGTTAATGTATTTAAACCTTGTTCACATACTTAATCTTAAAAATCTAGTGCTTTTTATGTTATCTCAAATGTGGTGGAAAATTATACTGTAGGTCACAGTGCTTCCTTAAGTGAGTTCTCTCACTCTTATGTTCCTGTCAATTTGTGATGTGCTATGAATTAAGCCTTTATACCTCTTCAGCACAGTAGGCTGTAAATTAATAGGTGCAAAGAAAGCAATAGTGTTCTGTGAATTAAGCATCAATTTACTGCTTCTGTACTTCTCACTTCATACACTGTTCACATGCTGGTGTTAACAGCTAAGCAGTCTCTGTGTCTGTACAGATAACACAGGCAAGAGATATTAGTTTGTAGTTACTACTACTAGCATGAAGTTCATTTACCACCCTATTTATTTTAGGGTCAAAACCTTTGCAAAAACTTCCATATGCTTATTATTAATAACTCCATAGAGTTATTAATATACATATGTAAACTATTTAGGATGAAGATATTACGAAAAATAAAGAAATGCATTTCAGATATGCTTTCTTTAAACACACACTTAAGAACTGTTCCAAGATTTCTGTATGATATATTACCATAAACTAAGCATACTTACTAACTGAGCCTTAAAAAATGTTGCCTTTGCATCAGAACTCTACCATCTTTTTTTTTTTTAAATCAGATTATTTCCATCACCTCCATCTCTGAACACAAGATCAAAACATATGCAAAGGAAAGCTGTTGTCCAAAATGAAGAATGTTTTGTTACATTTATACCTGAAGCTAAGATATTATATTAAGATATACTTTCACATCGTCACAATCATCACAATCTTCACCTACATCAAAAAAAAAAAAAAAAAAATTCCCTCACCAAAATTAACATAACTTCATCACAACAACAACAAAGTGGACAATTTATACACACTCCACCCCTTGTCCCTCCACCACATTATAATACATATTCTTCAATATCGTTACATCATGAATTCTTCACAACTATTACATTCTTAGACAATGTCCACTCCATGTTTTGCCCGTTACTTCTCCCAATTATCATTCTTATCTCAAATTCCTCGAGCCCCACGTTGGGCACCAAAGAGGACAGTGGTGGTTTTACCCAGCTGAGCAGCCGACCTCGACCACAACCGCTCTCTCACTCCCCCTCCTCAAAGGAAGAGGGGGAGAAAATACAATGGACAAGGGCTCAAGGGTTGAGATAAGGACAGGAATATTGCTCACCAATTACCATCACGGGCAAAACAGACTCAACATAGGGAGATTAATATAATTTATTACTATAACTAGCAAACTAGAGCAGTGAGAAACTAAAAGCAAACCAAAAACACCCTCCCCCCATCCATCCTCTTCTACCTCCTCCCCCCGAGCAGTGCAGGGGAATGGGGAATGGGGGCTGCGGTCAGCCCATATCGCTGCGTCTCTGCCGCTCCTTCATGGTCACTCTCTGTTCCCCTGCTCCAGCATGGGTCCCCCACGGGTGGCAGCTCCCACCGGATTACCTGCTCCTGCGTGGGCTCCTCTCCACGGGCTGCAGCGTGGAGATCTGCTCCATGTGGTACCCCATGGGCTGCAGGGGGACAGCCTGCTCCACCATGGGCCTCACCACAGGCCGCAGGGGAACTTCTGCTCTGGCGCCTGGAGCACCTCCTGCCCTCCTTCTGCACTGACCTTGGTGTCTGCAGGGCTGTTTCTCTCACATTTTCTCACTCCTCTCTCCCAGCCGCTGTTGCACAGCAGTTTTTTCCCTTTCTTAAATCTGCTCTCCCAGAGGCTCAACCAGCATCGCTCACTGGCTCACCTCTGGCCAGCGGCGGGGCCCTTTTTGGGCTGGCTGGGGCTGGCTCTTGTCTGACATGGGGCAGCTTCTGGGCTCCTCTCCCAGAAGCTACCCCTGGGGCCCCCCTGCCACCAAACCCTTACCACGTAAACCCAATATAGCTCAGAAGAATTTGATACATATTTCAGCACTTGCCATTATTATGTGGGTCAGTATCTTGTGAAAAAAATCACAGGATGCTGACAAGGCTACCATATATTTAACAGGAAAAAAAGAGGGCAGGCCAGGCTTCACTACTGTCCTGCACAGCAGAGGAAAATGTACCAAGACAGTCCTGTCTGGGGGGAAGGGGAAAGGAGGAGGAGGTTGCTGTATCAACACGGTAACAAGTGTTAATGGTGGTTTTCCTCTGGGTTTAGGATGCTTTTGTTCACTCTGTGCAGGTGGTAGTGCTGACCTGAGTACAGCTCCCAGGCACATTTGCAAAGGCTCATCTGATCTACTGCCCAAAATTCTCACCATTGCTACTCTGAAGTTCAGATTTCCCAGACTCCCCTACCCCATCCTGAAGCTCTTTCCAAAACTTTACTAGCTCTTCAAAATCTCTCAGGCTATCCACCAATCTACCCAAACAAAATTCCTCTCATGTTAGATCCACTTTTGTCTCCCAGCTCCCCAGCTCAAAGCCCTGACTACCTCCCCTATCCCGTTTTTCCAGTGCAGTGCCAGGAACTCAGAGATCACACAGAAATTCAGATCTTACATTTCAGCTTATTTTTGAAACCACTACTCATACTCTTTGCCCTTATTTTCATTACGCAAGTAGGTTCTGAATCTGCCTCACTGTGACCAGCAAAACTCATCTCCTCATACAATATATAGTATTTAATACATAGAATAATAATAACAATAACAATAATAATAATAAAACAACGACAACAAATCCACACAGTCTATTGTATCTGAAACAATTTAAAGTCAGTAAATAAACAAAGATGCCTTCAGAATGCTGAAAGGAAAAGTAGGACAATGTCCAGAATGGGGGAAAGAACATAAATAACAATTCACCCTGTCCTAAAACATTAATTTCTTTGCAGCTTTACTTTCACATCCATAGTATTCAAGTTTCATCTTTCCTCCTATGGAAATGCTAGTGGGAGGGACAATTCACTACCTCTCATCTACATTGTTTTTTTCTTTCTATGGATTCCAAAGATAAAGAGCAGCGCTCATTGTATTTTCCCAAGTCTGCTAACAATTTACTTACAACTGGATAATTCATTCATTCAAGTAAGCATTTGAATGCCTGCAGAAAATCCATTTTGGACATGACGATTTTGATAAATATAGCAAAGTACAAGCTACTTCACCGATGAGATCAGCTTATTAATATGGGAAAACGGTAGGAGTGAAGAAGCTGTTTATCTTCATATGTTTGAGTATAGCAACGGGTATGCCAAAGAACTGGATATCGATACTAAGTTAAAACATGCTATTTCCCACTCAGGGAATTTTAAAATATTCTAGAAAGCAATATTTTAAGAACCAGAATATATCAGTTGTCTGTTTTGCCAGTTCAGTGACAAAGGTGCCAATAGGAGCCTCCTATGCAAAATGCTGTGGTTATTTTCCTTCCAAACCCCCTAATCTGTTAGGGGGATACTCCTTTCTAAGACTGTTTAACAATTCTGAGACCAATGAGGCATTCACTCCAAGACTACAGCTCTCCAGGGGCAGTAAAGTTCAGCATAGTATTTGTAAACTTTTTATACACCATTTTGACTATGCCTATATGACATGGTTGACTTTCATCTTGTCTTCTTCTCTTTTTTCTTTTTCTTTTTTTCTTTTCTTTTCTTGTCTCTCTTTCTTTTTTTTTTTTTTATTGAGGGGGCAGGGTACGATTTTCAAACCTTAATCTGCTAAAAAACAAGGGAAAATGGAGATCAACTACAATGTGTCAGTGCTTATTTGGGATGTTTTACCAGATTTTAAGCTTAAAAGATTGAACATGGCAGCAAATGCTGAAGGAGGATGTAGAATCAGGAAATGTTGGAGGGAGGGAAAGAGAAGGGAGCAGTGAATGCATTGCCAACAGAAAATGGCTAGGAGAAACTGGAATAAATGAAACATCAGGAGCAAAGGTGGCAACTGACAAGAGCTGGAAAAAAGATTAATTCTACCGAGTCTTTAAAAGAGACATGGGATTTGCCATACTACTTTGGGGATTCTTCTGTCATTTATTCAGTCTGCGATATGTGAATGCCTAATGAATATGTGTGCTGGTACAGGATTCTGAACAAATGTTGTATGGAACAAATCAGCATAAACTTACTGTCATGTTTCATGAACATAACTTTAATTCAAATAAGGGAAAGAAACATTAATTGTAATATATATTTTATATATAACATATATATAATATAATATTCCATCATGATCACTGTATTTTTCAGTCTTGTAAAGCTCTTCATATAGATACATATACTACCTTTCTCGCTCATCTTAAAAGTATCTTTGTCCTTCCAATATACATTGGGTTTTTGGAACTGTATTATGTTCTGTTAAGTCAGTTTAAAAAGTATTTAGTGTTCCTATATACTTTTGAAAGACAATGTTCAAGTGCCAAGAAGCACTACTGCTGATTTTTAAATGTGGTAGACTAAAAAAAATTATAAAACAACTGGGAATTTTGCAACACGGAAGTTAATAGAATTCAAGGGTAACTATGTGACTTCTTCTTCTTTTATATAAGAACGAAATGTTGTTCATTGCAGATCAGATGCACAGGTTATGAAGTACAGAAACTTATACTTATTGGACCAATTTTCCTAACCAACACAGGGAAAAGAGAAAATCCGGTTAAAACCTACAGAAAGGTAAGGGCTTCCTAAAACTAGTAGACAGCAAAAGAATCGTTTACCAGCATCTTCAAAATAAACTTATGGCTTTGGAGAGTTTCAGCAGAGTTTCACTGGTGACAAAATGGGATGACTGGCAGGAGGTCTCTAAGCAGGCTAAAATAAATAAATTGTTACAAATAACTGAATCAGTGTTCTAAAGTGAAAAAGTTGGAATCTAATTGCCTTCCTCTTGTTCCAGGGTCATGGTACATCCTTTCTCGTTTGATGGAAAAGGAAAAGAAAACAAATAGAACCTTATATTGTCAAGGGTATATCCAGAAGCTTTTTCTGGTGTATAACAACAACTTTATTGAAAGTGCATCCACAAGCAATGCATTTTTTCATAGTAAACCAACAGATGGTGCTCTTCAGCTGTATAATCATATAAATCTGAGATAAATATTCAGTTCATATGTATGAATCTGCTTCCTGGGTGTCTATTAAAAAGGTGATTTACCCCACTCGATATTCTCATGCATGACTTTGTTAAGACCTCTCGCAATGCAGGTGGTCAGATTAAGACAGATCTCTATGAACAGGACAGGTAATAGATTCGAATACTACTGATTTGAAGTATATCTTGTACTGGTTTATTTATCTAAGAAACACAAATTACAATTATGATTCAGTTGTTGCAAGAGTTAATTCGTTAACATAGAAGCAACACGAGGGTTTCAGACGACTCCAGCTACTTATGTGAAACGGTATGCCAAGAGTACAGCAATTCATTACTGTTGCTTCCAAATCACTCTCACATTCACATACGTTTTTATGGCCTTTCACTAGGATATTGAGGTGATTTATAAGGAAGTCAGAATAATCCTAAAGGTATTTTTAAATAGTATTAGGAAACCAGTTTGGACTAAAATAAAGTATGAAGTGTAGTTCATTCTCTTCTATTAGCAAAAATTGAAAAAAAAAAAAATTGAAGGATAATAATTTTGAGTCTAAATGAAAGCAGTCAGATAATGTTAGTATAATGTTAGTAAGGTAAAGGAGAAAAAGAATTAGAACAAAATATGTTCAATATTAAGATTTCAAGCTCAAAACTGCAGAATTATTCTTATCATTATAATAACCTTTCATGCATATTGTAATACTGTAAGAGAATTTTTTGTCAAGTACTTTTTTAATTTTGCAAAAATTGCAGTAAAGTCACATACTTGCATGAAAAAGCCTGAGTCTGACTTAACTACAGTCATGTGAATTGCTCAGCTTTACCTCACCTGAAAATAATAGAATATTCCAAATTAAATATATATATATATATATCAGTCTCCAGGGGTGGTCTTTGGGAAGACTCGCTAAGAGATTTTCAAAAGGATGTTTTCCCCAAGTGATATACTCCTGATTTTACATCAAAACCATACCACATTCATTCAGCCTGGGCTTTTAGATATTTCTTAATGCTATCTCTAGATCCAACCTTGATTTACTTTTAAATACCGTATAACTTTAGCTGAAATCTAAAGAGACATGTTTGAAACTATTTAAAAGTGAGACTTAACATAGAGAAATTATGCAAATAAGAATTTTATTTCTGTTCTAATAACTGGCTACAGAGGAGCACTTCAGATTCTTTAAAAATCCAGCCATTTGGTGGACTTTGAGATGGACTCCTGACATAGTAAAGAAACAGTTTTTCTGATATGCTCCCAGAATTTCTTGGCATTGCAAACAAGAGCTTACCAACTCAAGACAAATATGTTTTACGTCTCAGGCTCCTTTATGTAATAGCAAATTAAGCAAGTGATTCAAATTCAAAAAGGTTTCTTTCATCTACAGTCTAATAATACTTTTCCTTCCTCCACAGATTAAAAAATCTGTTCTACCTGCTTCACATTCATTTTGCAAACACTAATGTTCATCTTTTTAAGCCTGTTGACACTCACATTGATTCAAAGCAGGAAGAAAAATGTGTTCATCCATATGTGAACATCCATTCAAGACCCAGACCTACATAACTGCTCTTTACTTAGACAAAAGACTTTAATAACTTTGGACACCCTAATTGTATCATGGACATAAAATGAATAGTGAGGTAACGTCACTTGAACCTTTTATAAACTAATACCATTAGGATGGACTGCATGCATGATTTTCAAATAATCTTTTAAAAGTAAGTAAAGATAAAAAAAACACATAGTCCTTTTACAGTGCATTGGAAAACAAACCCACAGTCAGCTATACAACATGGAAACGGACTGAACATCTTAAAGAAGGTTTAGAAACATGTGAAGCATATAATATAGTATAATATAATATAATTGATATAATATCTCATATAGGTATTATACAGATACATAAGATTATTTTTCCTCAGCATGTAGATTCTACTTGTTCTAGCATTTCCATCACTTTACTTGTTTGTAAAATTCCATCTAGCTTTTACTGTAATCATGCTAGGATTGTTGATAACCTTGTTGATATATCTGGAAAGGGTAATCCACAGCTACTGCACCATACACTAAAATCACTAAAGATTCACTAATGTGAAATTATTTTCTTTATTCTTATTGTCTTTCTAACTTTTGCAGTGTTAGTATATCTGTGTTTCTATGCTTTTCAATAGGAAAATATTTGGTTTATTCTACAGCAAATAGAACAATCATAATTACCAGATCATACTAATGGAATATGTGCCTTCTAACATAGAATTACTGCAGAAATTTGTTGACATGATGCCAGATATAATAAAAGGGAGCAATTAAAAAGAAAAAAAGTCACAATTTACCATGACACACCTCTAGACCATTAGTTTTAAGTATGGAACAAATTCACACTAAAGCACAGCTGATTTTAATAGATTACAGCACGCACTACATTTAGCATGTCTCTAATGTCGCTATGGTAACCATTCTGGCCTAAATATACTGGTTTAAACATAGCTGAATGTGTAGCTTCATTTCGAATTATCCAATAATTCTTTAAACATTTCTTATAAAACTTCTCATAGCTTCTTCAAACTTTTAGTAGTGATCCCAGGAACATATAATAGATCCTTAGTGTTTAGTAACAACGTTTAGCATTCTAAAAAATGCTTCCAATCCAAAAACAACTATCAGAGAAAAAGAGAAAAATGTTCAGACTGAATTCCAGGAGAAGGAAGATTTTTATGGTATCTCTGATTTCCAACAGTACCATTGATCAATACTGTATGAGATCAATGCAGAATATGTATCCTTTGCTTCTATCCTTATTCTTCTACATCATATATTATGAGAAATTTTCTGGAGAACGGATATGTATATGTGATTGTAAATCGTAGAATCATAGAATGTAAAATTGTTCCTATACTTGTACATTCAAGTCCAGTAACAGCTGAATTTCTTGCAATAAAGTTGCAAATATATTGTTAGGTATCTATTAGAGCCTACCACACAAAATTGAATGGACAGATTTTTATGTTCTGTAACAAGATTTCATTAGCTCTTCCCTTTCCACATTTCAACTTCTGCTCCTCAGAATACACAATAATAAAAAAACTGTAACTGACGAATGTTGTGCATGTTTGCGCATGAGAGAGAGGCAAGCGGGGTATTCACACGTATTTCAGGCAGTCAGATACGAGCACTTAATTTGAAACAAAGCTACTTCAATGACTGCTGTTATACAACTTTTGGTCATGTGGAAATGTAGGAGAGTAATCTTGTGACAGAGATCCAGCAGTATCCCCAAAACAAAGTTTTTATATATTTGCCAAAAATTATTTCTTCACATTTTTATTTGATAAGAGTTTTTTAACAGATCAGATGCTACCTAGAACTTCATAAAATATATTACATTGCTTAGTGAGTCATGATGTTAAAATAAGAGTGAGATTGCATCAGATCTCCAAAAAGGGCACTCTGAAGATAATATCCATCAGCTGTCTGTGAGCAGCAGGTCTGTGTTGGTTTTTTTTCTTCCCAAGGCTACATTTTGTAGCAATGGCACATATGTCAAACACAAGACATTCGTCTCAGAGATGAAAAAAAATATAAAGCCTGTATATGTAGCTTGCAGAGAAATCCTAATTCAAGCTGTTCTGCAATTTAACCCATTCCCATAAAAAGAACTGTCATCTTTTACTTAGCACAGAGAAAGTAGTTTTAGTATTATAATTACTAAACCCTAATATTGCTAAACCGTAATATTGCTAAGCAAAAATTTTTAACATGAGTCATCATAAGATAAAAATACATGCATACATGAGTCAGGACTGAACTATAGCCTGTTTAGAATAAGATGACATCTATTTGCTCTCTCTGTATTCTTGTTCTTCTATGAGGCTGAATTTTGCTCACAAAGTACAATATCATGATAAGCCAGCCAGCCATACAACATCTGTTAACATTCTCACACAAAGTTCAAATGTATAACATCAATAAATGCTCACTGCTATCATACCTTACCAGCATAACTCTTGAAGCTGGAGGAAAAGAAGAGGAAGAATGAAGATTTGGAAAGAAGCAGAAGCAGACTACTATACGGTTTGCAGCTCTGCAGGATGAAAGGCACCAAAGGAAAATGCTTAACAAAATGGTCATCACTCACAAATAGAAAGCTGTCCTTAAATACCTTCCCAAAATACTCACTGACAAAGGAAAACAGAAACTGGGATCTTTACAAGATGTCTGACTTACCATATTGATGGTGCTTCTGTTCCACTGATCTCTAAGAAGTCATATCCTTCCTCTAACTGGAAGTCAGTAAAGACCAAAGCAATGGTATCTCCTGGTTCAGCCAATATGGTCCAGGTGCAATCAGCATTATTTTCATACTCTGAAGGGAAGTGAGGACTTGAAATTGTTCCACTTGTCCCACGTAGTGTCCCTCCACAAGCTCCTTCGGCTAATGAACAGAATACCGATTATTAGTGCAGTTGCATTTTAAATAAGCGAAACATCATCCTGCTTCTGCCATACCGAACCAAGCTTTTCTCTGCTATGCACAGAGCACCCACAAATAGGTACATACAATAATATAGACAGAAATAAAACTCTATCCAGGTGAACAAACCACAACATTTTCTGGCCATTAAGCTGAAGAGATTTTTGGTTTGCTTTTTGATCTTTTTTCCCTTGCTGGTGACACTTCAGTGCCAGGACAAACAAGCATAAATTCAGCAGAGACACCTAGCACAAGCCAATTTGAAGAAACCATACTTTGGTTGCCTGAAAGTATCCAAAGACGGAGCCTAAGAAAGAACTGGGCAGAGAATCACAGAAGTATAGTTAGTCACTCTATGATATGAATTAAAAAAATATTGAACATTTGTTTTCTAATGTTTTATTTCATTTCTTGTAACCGTAAAAAAACTGCAGAAAAAATATTCTTATAGATTAAAATTTTGTCCTAAACTAGAAAGCATTAATAAAATCTCACGAGCCACTCTACAGTTATTTGTTTTGAATCATGATATTTACACATGGCAAATAAATTCAGAACATTTTGTTTCCAGATGGACTTTCCAAGGTTCACATATCAGCAGCTAATAATAATTTTTCTTTTTTATAGTTATTAACCAAATCTCAAAAAATACATAGCATAAGAATTTCCTGCTCAGTCTGGAATGTTGTTTAGTATTTGCCAAAGATTGAGCAGACTTTTTGTACTTTTCCTTGCCCCCTAAGATTTCATCAAAAGCTTTAAAGATACTTTGAGTATTATTAACATGGAGTATTGCAACACAATTTAAAACAAAAAAACTAATACATCATCCATGCAATTCATTGGCATAAAAAATTAAAAACTCATCATGTGGCTATGAAAGCTACAGCAATAGTAATTAAAATATTTCTGCATAGGTGAATGATCAGAAGAGAAGCATTTCATTTTTACCCATTTTATCATCTCTACTATTATCATTAGGCATTATTTACATACTGTAAGTGCATGTGGAAATTTAAAAACAAATAGCTTGACAAGGCGGAACTTACAGTCTTACTAGCATAATAACTGAATAGATAATTAAGGCAACACAGGAGTACGAGTAGAGCTGCTCCTCTCAATCACAGTTGAAAGCCTATCAGTGAAAGTGAGTTTTAAAGGAAGATTTGAAGGAAAAAGGATTCATTCGACTCAAAGGAAGAGGAATACTGTGGTTGGACATTTTAAAAAGGAGACTATTAGAAGAGGATAAATAGCTAATAAGGGACTAAAACTAAAGGAAGAATTGGGAGAAAGACAGAAACAGAATAATTTTTTCAACATTTAAGCATTGTACAAACCATTGATTTGAGTATAAAGAGGAGAAAAAGCTGCTGAAGCGATTCAAACAGTCATCTCCGCTTTTTCTATATGCTAAGTAAACTTTGGCATCAAGTGCATATCCTGTACTACCACAAGCTTTGTAAGTGTCATGATTTGTTGGCACCCAAACGTCTCAGAGGAGGACAGTTCTTTTCAATAAATTTCATGTCTTACTTTCTGGGCCCTGATACTTTTGCATTCCTCCCTCAGTTCCTGGCCTTCAATACAGTGTATATTGAAAGGGCCACTGTGCCTCTGACGGACAAAAGGAGAATGGAAGTGAAATTTGAAGAACTCATGGATAAAGTCAGGGATCAGAGTCAAAATTCCTGATGCATAATACATGCAAAGATTACAAGAATGTAAAAATTACATAATATATAATAATAAATGAGAAAGGAGAATCAGGGTTTACTATCCAATAATATCTAAAATAACACCTTCCTTTTTTATTTAAACTGTACAGTTTTCAAGCACTTCATTTCAGATAATCATCTAACCCAGCAAAGAAAAACAAATTAACTTGGTACATCCTTGTCATGGTTTTGGCTGGGATAGAGTTAATTTTCTTCGTAGAGGCTCATACAATGCTGTGTTTTGGATTTTTGATGAAAATAGTGGCGATGTTTTTGGTTGTTGCAGAGCAGTATTTACATAGAGCCAAGGACTTTTTTGCTTCTTGTGCTGCCCTGCCAGCGAGGAGGCTGGGGGTGCACAAGGAGCTGGGAGGAGATATAGCCAGGGCAGGTGACCCAGACTGACCAAAGAGATATCCCACACNGTTTTGCTTTGCTTGCGCGTGCTGCTTTTGCTTTCCCTAGTAAACTGTCTTTATCTCAACCCATGAGTTCTTGCACTTTTACCTTTCTGATTCTCTCCCCATCCCACCTGGGGAGAGTGAGCGAGTGGCTGTGTGGCACTTAGCTGCCTGCCAGGGCTAAACCACAACAATCCTGTGCCCATACTTCGGTACAAAAACTAATAGCAAGTTACTGTTTTCCCGTGTGGTTATCATCAGTATCTGAGTTTGAGTGAACCATTAAAAAACAAAACCTGATGATTTCCTCCCTCTCTTTTTTCAGGCTTTCTGCTTGCTCATATTTTGCCATAACTGTGTGGGCTTTGTTTATTTATTTATTAAGAATCAAAATACAACAGTAAGATCTCCAGTTAATGAAAGTACATGGGTTCTACCTGTGCTCTTGAAAGACAGCAAGCAGACTTTTCCCATCCAGGGCTGCCAGCAAGATGTGTAATGTACTTACTAGGACAGCCATAACTCTTTGGTACTGGCTGCTTGCTGTTAAATTTTGTTATGACTACATTCTCAATGACACCATCTCCCATTGTGTTTATACTGACATTAAGTAACATGCTAGTGGTAATTTCAACCCTGCTCAGTGTTTATGCTGCAGAGCCCTGGAATAAGCTTTGAGCTGTAAAGCTTTGACTTTTACAGCTGACAAGGAAGGCTATGCAGTTGATTATTTCTGGCAATCACATACAGAAGTCTAAATTTATACACTGTGCATTACCAATGAAAACCAGAGGAACTCAGGCTACTCCAGATATCTGCCCACAGGGATGCATAGCTTTTTAATCTATTCAAGAACAGCATTTCTAAGAAGTCTGCAAGAAACCAAGTCAGCTCAGAAATGGAAAAGGAGCATTAGCCAGGTAGGAACACAGAAATCTGTCTTTCCTCTGACATATTTTCCATGTTCCAGAAGCCTGTGGTTTGGAGACTTCCTCACACAGAGATGGTATCCAGACTGTTGAATGATGAAACATAATAAATTGGATAAGAGTTAGCACAGGCAGGCAGGCAGGATGTGGCCACACTACTTAGAGGGTTTGGTTGTGTGGACATAAGCTGTGTTTCACTAGCTGGCCTGAGAGCTAGTTGGCCTCCTTGGATTGATCACCCCTCTTGGCCATGGGCTTCTCTATTTGATGCTTCTGAGAGAGCTAGGATATTGCATGGGAATCTTAATGCATCACTGTGCTTGGAGCAATTTTATAGTAGATAGTGCCTCAGGCTTCAACAATATAAACTCTTAAGTGATTAACAAATTGCTTTTTAAAATGTGCAAGTAATTAATTCCAAGCACTCATGGTTATTTTGAAGTTGTGAGCAACTGCACAAAGTGCTGTTTGCATCAGCATAAATGACTACTTGAAGTGTAAAGCTACAAACATTTGGATCTCTCAGTAGTCAGGAATTAAATTCTCTGAATTTAGAGAACATGCATCTTACATAAAGTATGCATACAAACACATATGGTTTGTACCACTTGACAAAAAAATATATACTGCAAATACCTATAGCTTAGATAAAACAGGTAACATACCATCAAGTTCATGTATATAAAAACCAAAAGAAACACTATGGAATCATCACAGATAATGAAAAATCTTGCTTTTTTCATGAAACTAGAAAGAGTCTTTTCACCAAAAACAACAATCCGATAATTTTGGCAAGCTACGTTTTGCATAAATCAGATCTTGCTACGAGCATGCCCTGCTAAGCAGATATCCAAGGATAGGGTAAGAACAGAAAAAGTATCTTTGAAAAGTTCCTTATTTTAATTGGCTTAGATATATTTTGAACATTCAATCATTTTCATTGGATTTTCCTTTCCACAAAAATGACTTCAAGAGTGCAATGTTCTGTATTCTATATTCCTTTTTTAAACAAAAGCTAATAAAATACTTATTCAAGTGGAAAATGTTTGTTTGTTGCATAATAAGCAAAAAATAGCAGTTAAAACTCATATAACCTTTTAAAACTAATTTGGAATCTGAATTTAAATGATCAGAATTGGCTATTCAACTTTATAGTATACTGAGAGGTCTTCATGTGAAAGATCATTTTACTACATTACTGTTGTAACAGAACTGATAAAAATATAGCTGTGAATTAAAACACAAAATTCATAGTAATAAAGAAAAGTTTTTTCTTGTTATGTCACTCACAGTCATTTCCTTACCCTTTATCACTAGCAACAGAAAAGACGCAATTAAAAACTTAAGCGACATTTTATAAATTCTCATCGAATGACATATTGTCATTTCAAGTCACATTTTGTAAGGCTTATCAATTAAAGAAAATTGCAGCTTTAGACAGTTCTAAATGAACCATGGGCATAAATTATTTAGCATGGCTTATTAAAAATATCACTGAAGCAGTTCTTTATACAATTCTTTATTAAATGGCATTTTTCTGTAGCTCATTTGTGAAAAAGTAGATGATTGTACCTCATTTAATAAAATTCTTCAGTACAGAGAACACATCCATGAAATAATCATAATTGATTACTTCTATAGATATCTACTTGAATATTTTAGATATGGTTAATATGAGGAGTTAGTTAAATGACTTTTTGGAATAAGGCTTTTAAATTACCATTTAAAAATGTTTTACTGATAAAAATCTAAAAACAAGCCATAGTATATCAATTCCAAGTTTAAAAATAAATTTTAGTATGTCAGTGCCAACTGTCAAGCTGCTAAACTGCAAGATTCATAAAAGACCAAAACCATGGCTAAGCGTTATGTAGCATCACATTCATCAGACAACTCACTGATCTTATCTAATTCGAATCTAGAGCAGCCAGCTCTTTAACCATCAAAATATTCAGCTCCACTTGCTAATCTTCTATCATATTTTAGTTTTGTATAGACTTTATTTTGGATAGGTAAAAATCAAACTCTGTGCTTCTTTCCTGTGTTTTAAAAACTGGAAATATGTCAAAAGGATGCTTTCTTTTCCTGTGATCACTTGAATCCAGAAGTACTGTAGCATAGATGAGTGCTCTAATCAGTTTGTCTCCCTTTCTCAATTTCTTCTTTTGCTGTTGATCATCTTCAAATTAATTAAATACTCATTAGTCCATGCATCTAAGATGAATTGTCTTTCTCTCTCCGGGGTTTTCAAAGGACACTTCAAAATAATTTGGATTGCTCTCCATGTAGAATGGGATTTTGTTAAAATTGCAGAAATTATTGTGGTTTAGGAAAATAGTGTCCATTTTATGTATATTAAAAAGTTGAATTTCTCAAATTAATAGCATGTATGAAATAGAAATGAAAAAATTGTTGCAATTCATTTAGGCACCTGTGAACACCTATTGCAGCTGTAGCATTACTTTGAACATTTTAGCTTCAATGCTTCAGTGTGCTCTATGTATGCAGACCTCTGTGTCCAGTGGGATTGTCCTGTGGTTATTGGCACTGAAAATACTGGACAGTGTGGTAGTCTTGCATTTGCTGGGGCTTGAGATCAGTCTAATTTTTCTTTGTAAACATTTTGCTTAATTTAATTTGCTTAATTTGCCTTTTAGAATTCTTACTTATTCTATCATATCAGTTATATATCAGTCCATATTACAAGGACCTATTCCCACTCCATCCACTCTGGAAAGTAAATCTGATCCAATAGCCAACTAAGTTATAAATTTCAAATAAAACGGGAATAGGGATAAACAAATTACTTGCTAACCTGGCAGAACAATTCAATTATTAACTGATATTAACATGCTTGAACAAACAGAATCAAAACTCCAACTCTGCTACATTTTTCTTGCAAAATCTTGGTTTTAAGAAAGGTTTATGAAGTCTGAAAATTAATCAACAGTTTGTAATCTCAACACTGATAGTGATGCCCTAAAACAACAATCTACAACAAATTAATAGTAGAGCCCTAATTTTGAAGCAAAAAGGGAAAAGGTTGAATTCTTTAAGGGCAAGTTAACGACTATTGCAGATTTCTCTTTTATTTTTTTTAATAATTAGGATTGTTAATCCAGTTATTCCCAAAAGTCTGCATGTGGTTATGTAATCCTTCAACATTTTCTGACTGCCTCTAACATTTTTGTTTCATTTTTAGTAAATCGTTGTGTATCTTTCTCTGATGTTAACTTTAGCTCGTGTTCATAATGGTCAGAATGAAATCCTCTTTATCATTCTTTGACTTTGCTATATCAGTCTGGGTAGCTTCACATGTTTTCACTGTACTGTTTATCTCATTTTTCACTTCTTGTTCCTGTTTTCCAGGCACCTTATTGTATAGATTCATCTATCACTTTTGACCTTGGCATCATTTCATGTTTTTATCTGGTCCCTCCATACCTACTGATACATGTTAGCACAGAAAAAATATGAACATAAATGTGTGTAAACTTAAATGTATCATACTTATACACACACATATATGAAAGAATACTTGCTGCTGTGTCCATATCTCTGTTGGGTGTGCATTATTCTGTAAGAAATTATACAGTATTACCCTATCTGCATTCCATGAAACACTTCTCTGACTTCTTATTTGACCAATCCCAACTGCTTTCACTCAACTTCAATCTCATCTTAAACATTGCACCATTTCAGATTATTCTGAAAAAGAACAAAATTGCTCAGGCAGGAATCTAGTATTTTACTCTAAAAATAAGATCCACTTTATCAGGTAATGCAAAACCAATCAGCAGAATTGTTAGGGAATTTTCTTTTTCTTTACTTTCTATTTTTCCCTAAGTTTTTCTAAGAACTATCAGAACACAGTTTGGGGAAGAGGGAAGAAAATGTTTTGGGGAAAGATGCTAGCTTTTGTTGAGGTTGTCATTGGACTTTGCTTCTTGATTCAGTGCTAACAGTTACGGGCAAGAAAGTGGAGACAAAAAACTATCCAATAGTCTTTCTGGACATGGTGGTGGATTTCTGATCTGGTGGTGCAGGTTCAAGTGGGTCTTCAGCTCTGATTAGACCAGAAATAAACATTTTCTTACTTTTATCCTGTTCTAAGAGTTGTGCACTGATTATTAGGCTACTAGATAGAAAACTAAGGGAATAAGGGAAACCTTTTTTTTTTTACAGCAAGCTTCCAAAGAGATTTTATCTAATGAAGAAAATGAAAAAATAAAGTTGAAGAGGTAGGATACTAGAATGAGAAGCAACAGCCAGTAGAACCTGATCTGCAGAGCCAGAGTCAGAACCATACCCGAGTCAGAACCATACCATCGATGTGTTTTATAAATGTTTATCAACAAAGATAATTGATTGGATCAAGATGTATTTTTCTCTTCCTTAAACTTATAAAATCATATTTGTTTGAACCTCAGAAGCTGAGTAGAAATTATGAGGACATAAGAGAATTACCTGCTACCTTAGAAAGCATGAACAGCACCAAAAAATTCAGTTTCTCCTTGACAGGTGTTTTAAAAACATTAGTTCTGAATCTCTGTATTCAGTTTACCTAAATGTATAGTGAATGATAAAGTTTTCTTCTTTTCTCCGTTTAACTATTCTAAAAACATCTTCTTCATTATATATTCTGCACAAAAGCATTTCTCCAATAACTTTTTTTCAAATCTGGAACCTGATTAATTATTACTTGATCCTTTTCGACCTTTCTGACATATGACCTCCTTTACTGGTTTGTTTATTTTCCCACCAATAATAGGGTATCTTTATATTCTTACAAAACATGTAGTATATTACATGTTCTTCTTCTCACAGCTATTTTCATTGTGTGAAAAAGCTTGCAATTGTAATATCACTAACCCAATTTATATTCCTAATGTTAGCTTCATAAAAATCTAGATTCATGCAACTATAATCAACTAGGAATTCTTAGAATTACTGAGAACTGAGAATCTAATTATACAAAGTTCTTTTTAGAAGTAGTCATATATCATAAATCAGCTATTAGTGGAGCTACTGCAGAGAATGAAATTAATTTTCAAAATGTTTGAGAATTTACTGCATAGTGTTTCAATCCTAAGATGAAAGAAGACATTTTGGGTGACACTGTTATAGTAGCCAAGAGAGAGACAACAAAGACCTTTTTTCTTCTCAGGGCAAAAAAACAGAAGAACAGAATTTAGGTGGGCCATTGCATGATTCACCCTGTCAATTTTTGTAAGCCAACAAATTTGTAAGCCAACAATTTTGAAGATTTTTTTTTTTTTCAGAAATTCTTGGTAAACTTCTTGGTTAACTTTTAATAGGAGAGATGTGAACGAGTTTTAATAATAGCTTCACCTCTTCAGAATTTGTCTTTGAATTTACCTTTTGGGGCTGATTTCTATCTTTTTCAGTTTGGAAGTTGCCATAATTTCACACACACACACACAAAAATCATAGTTCATTGAAAGAATAAAGAATAAAAGAAAATTAAAAGCATGTCTTAACACACAAATTATGTAAACTTTCTAAAAATGATATTGGCTACACCTTTGATTTCTGACTAGAATTCATTGTAAGCCACCAGTGAATCTGCAGTACAGTTCTGTCCCATTACCCTCTGCAGCCAGAGAAGCAATACTGTGGATACAAGAATGAATACTGTATACGTCTTCCTTGAGGGTTAGTAATTCACTAGGAATTTTTCTAGTAGAAACAGCATTTGTTCAGTTAGACAATGTATAAATTACTTGACACCAGCTTCTTAATGCTTCTGAAAATATTAAGCAAGAAAATTGCAGAAAATAGTGATATGCCAGCATCAGTGAAACATACCATGGATAATAAGGGTATTACTATTTTTTTAGTATATAAATCATGTAGCTTTATTTAACTCTGCTATATTATCTTGTATGGATGACATGAAATGAGTTTATGATGACTAGAAAGAAGAATACCATCTAGAAACAAAACTATAACAAAAGGTGCCTTCACGGAAAAGACCAAGATTCTTAAAGAAACAAAAGGGGAACATTCCTTGCTAGAAGACATAGTGAATAGAAATGGCTATCCCATTTCATATATTCTAGACTGATAACATGAAATAAAATAAGGAATGCCTAAACTCTGTCATTAAATCCACATCCCACATGAACTCAAAAAGTCCACTAAGGCAATGTCTCAATTTCATTCCTGTTAGAGATATTTGTATGTAGAGTGCCATCACATTTCCTTTACTTAATACCAGCAAGCACTGCCAAAATGGGCAGTATTTGCAGAAACAGAACAAATATTTAGTGGACATTGATGGCACCATGAACTTACAACATGTATATTTTTCTGAAACCTGCTTACTACCTCTTATTAGAAGGACAAAAACACATATAAGATCAGACAACTGAAAGGTTAGAAAAAATGTATTTTCTTATGGTATTCAAAGCACTGGTAAAAAAAAAATCTTTGTTGTGTACTGCTTGAAATCAAATACAAGCAGCAGACATGTCCCAAATCTCTGCTGGTTTTGTGGTTATTAACACTTGCACCTTTTTATAGCACAGAAAATCATAAAATATTTCTTTGCTGTGAGGAATTATAAGACCCTTCAGTCACAATAAAACTTTACAAATTATTAGAGAGGACAACTACTACCCTTTGTTGCTCATCCACGTACCTACCAATAATACTGCCAAGGGAGAATTTGAGCAGTAAAGGGTGTCAACACGGCTCTGGGATTAGTGTGATAGGCAAAGAAGCCCAGAGGGGTTCTCAATGCAAGGGGAAAGGCTCAGGCAGGAATGTCAGGTTCCTGCAGAACACTTGACCAAGCAGCTGATGCTGGGCAACAGAGCTTTGACTTATTTGACATTGGATCCTCTTCAAGGGATGATGGCTATACAGGGGGTACGTGAGCTGTGCCTGGTGAAATAGATTAAGAGCATCTCTGCCAAAAGGCTTCTTGACCTAATGAGGAGAACTCTAATCTAAGTTTGTCAGGGATGCAGGCCAAAACCTACAAGTGAGTGGGAGAACAGGCCCAGAGAAGAACACATGGGACAGGGCAAAGAAAGTTTCTCTCTCTCCTCATCAGAAAGCAACATGACTGAAAGCTCAGTTCAAGTGCCTGTGCACAAAAATTTGCCACATGGGAATCACACTGGACAAACTGAATGTACATGTAAAGTCACAAAACTGCAGTGTCACTGTGATTACAGAGACTTAGTAGGACAGCTCGCCTGACTGGAGTGCTGTGACAAATGGATGTAGGCTCTTAAGAAAAGCAGGAACAAAAGGAGAAGCTGTGCCCTAGACAAAACAGGACCTTGAATGAACAGAGGTCTGCTGTACAACAGGCAACAAGCTTGTTGAGTTCCTATGGACTAGAGTGAGAGGGAGAAGCCAAAAAGAAGGTCATTATGGTGAATGTCTGCTACATACCATCTGATCAAGAAGTGGTCAAAACCTTTAAATAACTAGAAGCTTCCCAATCAGGGGAAGCTCAGGTTCTAACTGGTGACTTTAATCACCCCAACATCTCTGTGGAAGGCAGCATAGCAAAGGGCCAGCAATCCACTAGATTTCTGAGTTCATTGGAAAGAATTTTTTTTTTAATGCAGGCACTGGACAAGGCAATTAGATGTATAAATAAAGAACCATTCAAAGGAGTGATATTCAACACCAGCTGTAGTTCCAATAACCACGAGTTGAAGACCCTGAGAGATGTGAGGAAGTATAATAAAGGTAGGTGTGAGGTAGTATAATAAACTCCTTGGAGTTCAGCAGAGCAGATTTCAAGTTGTTTGTGAAGTGGTAGATAGGCTCTCATGGGATTATGCCTTGAAGAGCTAAGGGACCCAGGAGAGCTTGTCTGACTTCAAGGGCAGCTTCCTCAAAGCTCAAGAGTGATCCATCTCTTGATGTAAATGAGTAGTCATAGCAGGAGGCTGCTAGGGCTGAACAGGGAATTCCTGACTGAGGTGCTTTAACTCAAATGCAAAACAGCAGTGTACAAAAGGTGAAAGCAGGGACAACGTACTCAAAAGGAATATAGAAGTATTGCTTGGGAACACAGGGATAAAAGGAAGAAGGCTGAAACTCAGATGGAATTAAACTGTTGAGGAATGTGAAGAGCAGTCATTCTAGAAACCTTTCTATAGGTATATCAACAACAAAAGGAAAATGAAGGACTCGGTGGCTTGCTGCTCAGTGGGGTAGGTGACCTTGTGACAAAGACATGGAAAAGGCTGAAGCAATGTCTTCTTTGCCTCTCTCATCATTAGCAAAGGTTTCCCTCAGGCCTCCTAATTCTCAAAGAAATGGAGAAGTTTTGGGGAGAAATGTACGCACAGCATTGGAGGAACAATTTAGGGACTATACAAATAAACATGATATGTGCAAGTTCATGGTACTCAACAATATGCATCTAAGGGTTCTTGGTGTGCCACTGTGTACAGATGTTCTTTAGCGTCTTTGAAAGGCTTTGACAGTCAAGGCTAATTCTCAATGACCAGAGAAAAGATAAATTTTCATTTCTCATTTTCAAAAAAGGCTAGAAGGGTCCTGGCAACTGCAGATATGTCGAGCTCACCTGAGACCTCTGGAAGATTATGAAGAATGTCCTTATGAAAATCATTCCCAAGCACATGAAGGACAAGAAGGTGAACTGGGACAGCTTTTGCCAATGCAAACCATTCTTGGCCAACCTGATTGCCTTCTTGATGAAAGGATTTAGACTGACTTTTACAAGACTTTCACAACACTGTTCTCCACTATATTCTTGGAGCCAAATTGAGAGCAAATGGACTGGATATGACTGAAAATCTGACTGGACTATCAGGTCCAGATGGCAGAGGCCAATCATTCAAACTCAAGATAGAGATCAGCTACTTGGAGCAGGGATTCAAATTAGGGCTAAATCTATATAATATCTTCATCATGGATCTGGAGTATGAGACTGAATGCATCCTGATGAGGTTTGCAGATGTCACCCTGAAAGGCAGGACTGCCATTCAGACAGACTTTGACAAGCTGGAAGGAGCAGACAGGAATCTCATTAAACTCAAAAGAGAAATTCAAAATCCTGCAGCTTGAACAGGATCATGCCATACAAAAACACTTGCTAGGTGGCAGCTCTGACACCTAGCTCTGACCTAACTTTGAAGTTTTCCCTACTTTGAGGAGTTGGACTTAGAGGGACTGAACAGCCAGAGGTCCCCTCCATCTTAGATTATTCAAAAATTCTCTGGCTGAAGATTTCAAGGTACTCCTTCCTGGAAGAAAATTTCCAAAAGCAGAAACTTACAAAAGCATTTGCCAGATCCTGCTATAAAATTGGTATAGGTATTCCCCATGTAAATGAAAAGAAAAAAAAGATCAGTAGATAAAATCTGCCACTTCTGAATGTAGACTCCGGACAGTCATTGCTTCTGAATTGTGATTACAGTCTGGCAAAAATTTTTTGAAAGTACCTTGGGTTAAAAAAAAAAATACTAAAAATAAATTTAATAATTTAATAAATTTAATCTACTCTCTTAATATTGTGATAATATTTTTAAGATGTCTTAATTTTTTACCTCTGCAAAAAGGAACTGGAAAATCCCATGATGCACCATTTCCAGGACTCACAATACACGTCAACATAGCGTGTCCTTCTAGGATATAACCAGAGATACAGCTATATCGGATTTTATCTCCAATGTTGAATCTTGTTCCATGAAGTACTCCTTTAGGTATTTCTCCTGGATTGCCACAGGTATGACTAGGCAATACTGTCAAAAGAAAGAAGGAAAAAAGTTACAGTTCAAATCTGCAGAAAGAAGTAACACATATTTGTCAAACAATTGTCATTAAAAATTGTTCTAATTATTATTGTTTAAAACAGTATTCCTTACACAAATAAGGTGAATTAGGCCATGAAATGTACTTTCAGAAAAGTTTTAAGTTTGTAAGAGACACCGTCACTTTCAAAGTTAATTTCAAACTCAGCTTTTGATTTAATAGTCCTTCAGTGAAGTTATTACAGACCTATTTTCAAACAACAAAATATCCCATAAATCTTGCTACTTCTCCCAAGACTCTTTTTGTGGTTTAGCCCCGGTAGGCAGCTAAGTGCCACACAGCCACTCGCTCACTCTCCCCAGGTGGGACGGGGAGAGAATCAGAAAGNCAAATGCCATCACTCTCCACGCCACCCCCTTCCTCCTTCTTTACCCCAGCTTTTATGGCTGAGCATGACGTCATATGGTGTGGAATATCTCTTTGGTCAGTCTGGGTCACCTGCCCTGGCTGTGTCCCCTCCCAGCTCCTTGTGCACCCCCAGCCTCCTCGCTGGCAGGGCAGCACAAGAAGCAAAAAAGTCCTTGGCTCTATGTAAATACTGCTCTGCAACAACCAAAAACATCGCCACTATTTTCATCAAAAATCCAAAACACAGCATTGTGTGAGCCTCTACAAAGAAAATTAACTCTATCCCAGCCAAAACCATGACAACTCTGAAACAAGTAAAAGACTTTATTTTATTTTATTTTTTATATTCTAGAAATGTACAAATAACATTATTAGGGATCCAGGCAGACCTACCGACAGTGAAAGTCAGTAGATAGGCACTTTACATACAGTTTTCATTATAATTGACAGAATAATAATTTAAAAGAATCCAATAATTAATTGCTCTTTGACAGTAAATTAGAGTCTAAAATATATTTAAAATAATTTGATTTTTTGTTTATTTTCAAATTACTCCAGGTTTTAGAAAATAAATTCATCTTTGTTAATAGAAACAGAAAAGATGAAAGAAAAAAATGACTAAGCAGTGACATTAGGCTGATATGAGTGGACATAATTTATTTTTTTTTTCTAGAAGAAAGTTACTGCCATTTGTAAGCCTAAGTTATATGGAAGAGATTATCTTAACTAGTTATCACTTTAAAGACAATATTCCTCCAACTAGGAATAGCAGAAGTGTTTGAAGCAGGGGAGGAAAATGGAATTGTTGTTCTGGATCTCATCGGAAAGTTAATAATGGCATGCCATTCCTTTCATTGAAGTACTACAAATTAATTAGTTTAATATCCTTTAGCACAGAACCAGTAAGTGCAGGAAACTGAAATATGTCACAAACAGAGCACAAAATACACGGTCTTCATCAAAGAAATGGTCTTCTAAAAAGCTCATGTGTAATTCAGGAATTGTTTCAGAAACCACGTGTTTCATGGACAAATTCTTTCACCCTGTACTTCTCTCTTTCCTTACACTATCCATGTGCAGAATAACATAACTATACTAACCTCACTAACCTGCACGTTGAGAGGATTACTTATTCAATACATGCACATCCTCAGAGTATTGTAAAGCATTATATCGATACATCAATGCTAATTAAGCCCCATTATACCATGTAAGTTCAATTATTGCATGCACACAATTCATTACTCAGTCACACTGGCATTTAAATGATCAAAATTACACTTAAGCTAGAACCCAAATTATATATGAAAATTCCAAAAAAGTCCAAGAGTAAAGACTTTCCAAAAAGATAAAGCTAAAACAATTAAAAGAGAGAACCATTTCATTTACATCACTTTTATGAGAAAAATCTCAAAATATTCTATAAATATTAACCTTATAACAAAAGCCATGAACTCTAATGAAAGATGAGTTAGATAAACATTCTACCAATGCTGCAGATTTGAGAAGTAAGATTTCTGTGTGTTATGGGAACTATTTAAGATTGATTGAGTAACTACCAAAGCTAGAAAGAAACAATATGATATTCAACTTCTTTTCTGCTGTTTCAGCAGCCTTAATAGAATAGGATATTTATCTGGATTGTGCTCATACATCCTGAAGGGAAGAGTCAACGTTTAACTCACCTGTATGAGAATGAATACATACAAAACTCCTTACACTAAAGGAAGTGATTTTAAGACACTGGAATAATTGGAAGAGTACAGATACTAACTTACATTCTAAAAAGTCGGCAACAACGATCCATTATATGCTATAGCTATGTTTTATAGCTCTGTATGCTACCTCTCTCTCCAATTTTTCCCCTTTTTGCTGCTTCAATCACTGTTAGTTAATAGAGGAAATTTCGCAAAACAAGTCAAACAAGTCAAATTTTGTTACATGGTTTGGACACAGGAGATTACCTACATTTGAAACAAGAACCTCTCTTTCCGTTATATTCAAAACAAAACATTTTTATAAAACACAATACTACCAAGTAGTTTCATCCTAGTTTATGCAGCAAAATTTACACAATCCAAAACTCAGCATTTATTTCTATGAGTGGGTGTGCTATCTGGAAAAACACATTATTCAAAGATACTATGATTTCTGATAAACTGGAATCCCAAGGAAAAGATATCAAAGCAAATCTACATCATACACATGACAACTGGTCATACACATGACAGCTGGCACTAGCTAACTGTTGAAATGATATTGCAGCAAATCAGTCTTCTGTCTTTGTAAAGGTCTCCTACAATATGACTTTTTTTCTGCTTTTTCTTACCACTACATCTGTCAAGAACCCACAGAAATAATGGGATTTGGCAACCTGAAACTGGCAAGCATTTTACCACAACCTCCTAAGAAAGAGTAAAAGATGAGTGATCTGAGAGTGACAGCCATGTTCAATAATAAATGTAATAGTTCACAGGATTTCACACTTGTCAAGATCAAGCATTCAACTACATTATTTATGTGCTTTTCTAAAAATTTCATTGAAGTACATTGAGGTAGCTGCACAATTCCCCCTGCATCCTTCACTGCTTCTAGTCTGGACCGAAGATGAATTATCCTTTGAAGGTTTGTAACAGTAACCAAAATAGTTTAATCTTTGGACTGTGACAGTTCTAGCTGACCAAAGCTATCATATGCAAAGGTTACATATGCCCATCAGGCCTTAACTTCATTGCCAAGTTTTCAGTAAAAGACCCTTATTTTTCTAGTGTTACTGAAGTCTGCTTTCAACAGGTTAGAGAATCTGCAGTCACTTCCTGGAGGATGTTACAGAATCACTAGTTTCACTGTGTCTTTCATTATCAAGATGCTTGATTCATGAAATAACAATTACAGATTATATTGCACTGAAACACTGAAGGTAATGGCTTTTTTATATTTACCCAACTTATTAGGGTGTTCTCACATAGTATGCTGTATCTCATTTTCCTTCAGTTAAATCCTTCTCAAGTTAGAAGAAAAATCACTGTGTTCAGAAAGGAATTCAGTTAGCCTTAGTATTTTAAAAGCAAAAATATGTATAACGGGATAGCCAAGCAGATCCACCTCCTAAGACTTCCTTCTCATGAGTCTATCTTCACCAGTAAGACAGATGTAAGAATCTGTGTTGACTTAATTTCCTAGCACAGATCAATCTGGAGCATTGTGCAGTAAGATTTATTCATGAAATTAAATCTAAAAGATAGTCCTTCCTCATACATTACATCTCTCTTCCTAGACAGTAGAACCTGTTACTGTGACCACTGGTTGCCACTAATTATGTGGATCTTACAATAGAACTGTTTGACAAATTCGTATGATCAAAATCTCTAACGTAATTTATTAATTAGATAACATCAAAGGTTTTAATTCACCATTTAAAATAACTATGTACATGTTATATATTTAGTTTTTTTAGAAAAGCATTCAAAAAATCATAATTTATATAATAAAAGATAACATTAATATTCATTATCTGACAGCGGCACAAGTCCACAGCAGGGCTGTAAAATGTAGCAAAGAAATGGCACCATTTTCAACAATATACAAATAATCAACTAAAAGTTGTTAAATAAACTTTGTTGAATATGACTACCCATTCTCAGGTGGTCTCTATCAGATTATGTATTTACACGAGCTTTTCTGTACTCTTTCTGAAGCTAAACTCCATAGTTTTTTGCAACACAGGCCATTTGAAAGCATATTCACAGCACCTTAAATATAATTATCCTTTGCTTTCACTTAGGGAGAGTTTCCTTCATTTTGCTGGATGTATCAGACTTCATTATCCACCCCTTTCTGATCATACTCATTGTAACAGAGAAAGAAAGCCTAAAATTAGACAGCAGTGGTTGACAATGGGAAAACGAAATACAAATAGTAGCCGTCACTGAACTGAATAAACTATTGAATGAGTATTTTATTCCATCCAAGTTTTCTTATTGTATTTCCTATGGTCTTACTACGCTCATCGCACTTGAATGCAAGAATCTTCAAACATGTAGTAAGCAATGCCTATACATTTTTCCCATGTTTACTTCAAATCTGTCATGACAACTACTGTCAACGTAACGTCCTGTTTTGGTAGGATGTTGTTTTTCTGTACTTTGGTTTAAAAGGTCAAATTGTGAAAACATACTTTCTAATAGATTCTGAAAGTTTTGAGGTCTTTGGCAGTCCAACTCCTACGAATTTTTACATGATTAAGGCATCTAGATTTGAAATCAATTATAAAACTATGAAAATTAACTTCCGAACTTTTGCTGAAAATGCTAGTTAGAAGCTCAATCTGACAATGGCTTCAGGAGAACATAATGGAAACAATTTTTTTTTTACAGATGTCACAATCATCAACTATATTGCAAAGACTGCCCAGAGGCTGTAACAGCAAAAAGCTCACACTGCTTATCTCACTTAGAAGATATTGTTTTTATCCTTCTGTGAATCAGCTGGTAAGCCTTTTACAGGCCAATGACACATATGGTAGTCAGAACTTGAAAGCAACAATTCAGAAAGTAGTTTATTTCAAACTAGCAAAAATAGGAAGGGGAAAAAGGAAAGGAAGGAGTAAGGTGAATGTTTTTCCTTCACTTATTTCTATAGCTTAAGATCCCTTGTTACCCATAAACATGTTATTTGCTCTTTTTCCTGTTCTTCCTGTAAAGATCAGAAAGGTTTTCCAGGGTTGCACTAAAGTTCAGCTAAATGTTACTGCAAACTTGCCTACTTTTTGCTATTTCATAGTCTCGGTATTACAGTCCCCTGTATGTTTCAAAACATTACCATCTTACATTGGGGGCCAGGGAAAAACATGCATAAACGAAAAAAGCGTAAGTAAGGAGGAAGTTGGAGTCCCTTGATACAGATGGCGGCTTTGGAATTACAACACTGGGAGGAATTTCAGGAGCTGTATGGAGAAAATCAGGGATATAGAAAAATTCAGGGCTGATGTCAGGATGTTTTATCGGTGTGATGGACAACACACGATACCCTGTCCACATGGCTAAAATACGTGTTGGACTTTGGTTTCATGCATAAATTGAAGATATACATAAAACTGTACTTTCAAAGTCATAGAAGAAAATAATTTCTGCAGAGAGCAGTAACTATACTCATTATGAAAACAAAACATGCTAACAAATAGGAGAGGAAAAAAATGCTAGATTCTCTTGCACAAATGGAATTGAAACAAAAGTCTCTGCTCCAACTCAGAAAAGCAGCCTAATTTGAAAAGGAATCTACAGAAAAAAAAAATTAATCTATCAAACTAAACGTGCTGTACTGAACAAAAGATGGGACTAAAATATATATGTGTATATGTGTATGTCCATACATACGCATTTTCTTTAATACATTTGTTCTGGAAATAATATAAAGCTTTTCCAAAGTGTAACTAGTGAAATTTGCTTTGAAAAACTAATTTTGAAGAATTCTAAAGAACTGTACTTGCCATTTCTACATAGGAAAAGACTAGAAAATCAATATATTTGATTTTTAACTTCTAATGGCTTACATTAAACTCCATTACAGTACATTTTGACCTTTCTTTTTCAAATAATTCCAAATATCGAATCAATTGAAAAGCATGTCGTGTAGTATTTCACTGTCAATTTATTAAACTTTTAGCTTTTAATTTCCAGAAGCTATGTACAATTGATCTACCAGCTCTGACTTCCATATTAGCATGGAAAACTGTAAATGCATGTAGGTCATTTGTTACAGGATTGTAACAATGACAGAAACTGCACAGTCCTGCCCTCTGCAAAATTATCACTTTTGTAGACCAACATGGTCTCCAGACTTTCCCAGTGGTCTCAGGGACCTAGGATTCCTGAAAGCTGGTCTTACCAGTAAAAGAGTTAGGATGTGTCTGCTATTTAGAATAAGAAGTACCTTCATACCAGCAGGCTTAGAGATATTCCAAAGGTTAAACCACAACTTTCGGTTTACAAGAAAACGGCAAGCACAGTGATATTTCCACAAGACATTCTCTGAAGATTAAGATTTTTATCATCTGAGAGGTCATTCTACGTACACAATGAACATCATCAAAAAGAACTCTACTATGCAAAGGTATAGTGAGATCCACTGGTATCAGTCAACTATTTGAGATTAGAAGATACTAATTTTTAACCTGGTAATAAAAAAGCACTCGAAATTATGAAGTTTTGCAATGAAGTCTTCATCACTAAGGCATTCCGAGATCAAGAACAGATGAAGACAATGGTTTAAGAAAAAATATAATGAACAGTACTATATTTTGAAACAAGTTATGTGAAGAATCTTTCATTTCATAGTTTTTTCAAGATTTGTGGGTTGACGTAGTAGTTGCAGAAAAGCTTCTCATGTAGTGCATTCTTTAGAAGTTTCCTACATTTGTAAGTATAAAACTGCCTATGAAGATTTTGGGAGAAGGTCTTTTGAGAGTACTGTATAATTTTGAAAATGTCTTTTAGTGGAAAAAAGTGCTTTGGCAAATGCAACGAATAAAACATTCTGGAAAAAAAATTTTAACGTAGAAGAAATAATTGAGAGTTCTGTAAGAGCTGGACTACAAAGTCAGTCACAGACAAAATTTGATTTTGCAAATGGTCTTATGTCAACAAGAGGAAGAAGTTTAGTATCTACAAAGCATGTTCTCTACTCTATTCCAAGTAGTAAGTGAAGAAAGATGGACCGAAACACTTCGTAAAGCATTTTCCTCATTTCAGCACCTATGAGACAATGGAAATTACTATTACTTGTAAAAGAAGTAGTATTTGTATTATTTGATTAACTTATTTCTTTATGATGTCTAAGTCATATACATAGGATCTATATAAACATCAAAAATCTTTTTTTTTTTAGGAAAAAAAATCCTTATGTCAGCTCCATGTCGGCATGGTGGTATGGATGAGAAAAAGGGCCCATGACAACATAGATTTATCAAAACAACAGTGATCAGTATGAAAGAATCAGTATGTGACCTGGGCTTTATTTAGCAAAAATAAGTAAAAGGGAAAACAAGTTTATGGCCAGTATGTTGTGGAAAAATTAAGTAAGCCCATATGTTATGTGACAAAACATGAAATATATTTGGAAATAGCAGTAGAGGTACGAATGCTGAAGAAATAATCTGAACATTTTATGTTTCCACTGGCTTCAAATACACCAGTAGGTTCTGGCTTGCTTACAACACTAACAAACAAACAAACAAACAAAAAACACTTTTCATGGGTAGAATAATGCTGACCATTTACTTAGAGGAAATGTGAACTTGCATTTTCGGCCAAGATGCTTTATTTATTTATTTCTTAGTTGAAAAGCCTTTAACAGATGATATCTGAACTCTCAGCCTCTGAGTAAGAGGGAAGTGAACGCTGTCAACGAAACCAAAAAAAAATTCATCGAACCAGTGGAACATTTACTTTGGCTGCAAGAAGGATATGACTCAAACATTCACTTTTCTAGGCTTAAGAATAGAGCTTCAAAGTCAAACTATTCCAGCATTCCTCAATTTGCTCTGTTTCGACTACATGGATGGAGAGGTACTGTACTGTAGCATATACAAGAAAAACAAAATTAAAAAATCTGTCCTAATGTGCTTGCAAGTTTTTCAGAAAGTATTCATCCTGTCATAAATATTAAGATTTCAATGCTGTCAAAATCAATGACATTTTAATTTAAGGTTATGAAAACATGTAGATACCAAAATTATTCTGAAACCAAAGAGCAGGACTGTCAAGTGTGAACCTCAGTTTGTTAGAAAACAGTATGTTTCCTCTAATAGGGCTACAGATTATAGCTAGTCTGAACTGTTATACAGCAAGACATGACTGGAAGACTGAGGTTTATTAACAGAATCCATTAAAAAAAATCTATATACTTTCTCCCTCCCATTCGTCATTTTTTCCAGCAGGTTACTGCCTGTTGTGGTTTAATCCTGCAGGCAGCTAAGCACCACACAGCCATTTGCTCTCTCCCACCCCTAGTGAGATTGGGGAAAGAATTGGGAAAAAAAGGTAAAACTCTTGGGTTGAGATAAAGAGAGTTTAATGGGACAGAAAAGGAAGGGAAAAATAATAATAATGACATTTATATATAACTATATAACTATATAACTATATATATAGCTTATATATAGTTTTATATATATANAATGCAATTGTTCACCACCCACTGACTGATACCCAGCCAGTCACCGAGCAGCAGCCAGCCCCGCCTTGCCAACCCTCCCAGTTTTTATTGTCCCACACGACATAAATGGTATTGAATATCCCTTTGGCCAGTCTGGGTCAGCTGTCCTTGTTCTGTCCCCTCCCAGCTTCGTGTGCACCCCCAGCCTCCTCGCTGGCAGGGCAGCACGAGAAGCTGAAAAGTCTCTGACTTTGACTCTGCGGAAGCACTGCTTTGCAGCAACTAAAACATCAGTGTGTTATCAGCATTATTTTTCTCCTAAATCCAAAACACAGCACCTACCAGCGCCTATGAAGAAAAGTAACTCTATCCTAGACAAAACCAGGACACTGCCCCTCTACAAAGTCCGTATGGAGTCAGATTCATAGCACATACAATTTCTGTGCAAGTACTGTTTGTGCAGAGATATACTCCCAACTTTTGAGACACTATGAGCAATTTATAGCAGGTAAACCCTCAATGGTTGCCATTTACAGTAAGGTCGTACAACTATTCAATACTCAAGACTGAATTTGGGGTGGTGATCTGAAATAGTCAAGAAGTACCATACAAGAAGATACTGAAGAATAATAATAAATCTCAGGTATTTATGCTGCTGCATAAGGGCCCTACAAATATCGACCGATAGAGCCTTAGTAGTTTTGCTGTTTTCTCCCTAGCTGTGGAACTTCAAAAGGGAGACTACGGACGATCAACAGTATTAGGGAGAGTTGTTTTTTTTTTAATGATGAAATGACTAGCCTGATGGTGAGGGAAAGGCGGTGGATATTGTCTACCTGGGCTTCCTTTGACACTGTTCCCTGTGAGATGCTCACAGAGAAGCTGTTGATGTATAGGCTGGATGAGCAGACAGTGAGGTGGACTGAATGTTGGCTGAGCAGCCAGGCTCAGAGAGTGGTGATCAGTGGTACAAAGTCTAGTCGGTTGCCAGTAAAACTAGCAGTGCACCCCAGAAGTCAGTACTGGGTCCAGTCCTTTTCAGCATCTTCATTAATGGCCTGGGTGATGGGGCAGAGGGTATGCTATGCAAGTTTGCAGATCACACAAAACTGGGAGGAGTAGCTGATACACCAGAGGGCCACGCTGCCATGCAGAGGGATCTTGACAGGCTGAAAAAAAATGGGCTTACAAGAACCTCGTGAAGTTCAACTTGGGGAAGTGTGAAATCTTGCACCTGGGGAGGAATAAACCCATGCACCAGTATATGCTGGGGGCCACCCATCTGGAAAGCTGCTTGGCAGAAAAGGACCTGGGGGTCCAGGTGGGCACCAAGTTGAACATGAGCCAGCAATCTGCCCTTGCAGCAAAAAAGGCTAATGGTATCCTGGGCTGCATTAGACAAAGCATCGCCAACAGGTTGAGGGAAGTGATCCTTCCCCTCTACTTAGAGTTAGTGAGGCCACACTTGGAGTATTGTGTCCAGTTCTGTGCTCTCCAGTACAAGGGAGACCTGTGTGTACCGGAGAGAGTCCAATGAAGGGCAAAAAAGATGGTTAAGGGATTGAAGCACCCCTCCTATAAGGAAAGGCTGAGAGAGCTGAAACTCTTCATCCTAGAGAAAAGAAGGCTAGGGAAGATCTTATCAATGGATACAAATACCTGAAGGGAGGTTGCAAGAGAACAGAGCCAGTGGTGCCCAGTGACATGACGAGAGGCAAAGGGCACAAACTGGAACACAAGAGGTTCCATCTAAACATCAGGAACAACTTCTTTATTGTGCAGGGGATGGAACACTGGAACAGGTTGCCCAGAGAACCTGTGGAGTCTCTCTCCTTGGAGATTTTCAAAAGCCATCTGGACATGGTCCTGGGCAACTGGCTCTAGATGGCCCTGCCTGAGCAGGGCAGTTGGACCAGACACCTCCAGAAGTTCCTTCCAACCTCAACCATTCTGTGATCCTGTGACCAACAATACTTTGAACAGTCTCATCTACTCATTCTTCACAAAATACGTGGAGACGTAGTAATTATAAAATATAGAATGAATCATAGAATCATAGAATCGTATGGGTTGGCAGGGACCCTTAAGGATCATCTAGTTCCAATCCCCCTGCCATGGGCAGGGACATCTTCCACTAGATCGGGTTGTCCAAAGCCCCATCCAACCTGGCCTTGAACACTTCCGGGATGGGGCATCCACAAGTTCTCTGGGCAACCTGTTCCAGTGCCTCATCATCCTCATAATAAAGAATTTCTTCCTTATATCTAATCTAAATCTATCCTCTTTCAGTTTAAAACCATTACCCCTTGTTCTATCACTACACTCCCTGATAAAGAGTCCCTCCCCAGCTTTCTTGTAGGCCCCCTTTAGGTACTGGAAGGCCGCTATAAGGTCTCCCCAGAGCCTCCTCTTCTCCAGGCTGAACAACCCCAGCACTCTCAGCCTGTCTTCACAGGAGAGGAGCTCCAGCCCTCTGATCATCCTTGTTGCCCTCCTCTGGACTCGCTCCAACATATAAAGAACAGTTCTATAAGTACTATGTTAATCCATTGTGAGCTTTATTCATAGGGCTATCCTGTCACTTTAAAATTAAAGATCATTTAAGATAACATTTAAGATAATATTTAAGATCATCAGCCAAGGGTGGGAGTTTTTTAAAAACCCACAGACTGCCACCTCGGAATGCTTTCCAATATTATCACATACTGGTAGTTAATAAACCTTGAAACCAAGTAATTTGCTATACTTATTAGAACAAAAATTACATGACCATTAGACAACGGATTAAAATACTATTCCATCTTGATTTTGTCTAGAAATGAAGGAGTCCTAGATGATTAAGCTTTGATCAGCAAAAGTGATTCAATACTCAAGCTTTCTTCTATGATTACTTCCTTTCCTTTATATTGATCATGTAGAATCTTTTTTTACTGCCTCAAACTCAGAATCTTCTCCAGATTTTATCTTCCAGTTCAACAGTAGGCTAGAAGAGCCAACATGGAATCTTTAACAGTGAATCATTCCTGACCAATCTGATTGCCTTCTCTGAAGAAAGGGCTGGCTTAGAGGACTAACGGAGGGCAGTGGATGTTGTTTACCATGACTTCAGCAAAGCTGTCCACAAGGCTCTCCATAGCATCATTGTAACAGAACCAGTAGAGCACGAAATGGGTAAATGGACTGTGAGGCAGGGAGAAAATTGGCTGGACTGCAAGGTTCAGAGTGTTGTGACCATCACTAAAAAGCTCAACTGGCAGCTGGTTACCAGTTGATTCCTCGAGGGTTGGTACTGGAGCTGAGATTCTTTAACACCCTTTACTGCTATGAGAGACAGAATGAACCCTCTTCAATTTCAGGATGATACCAAACTGGTGAGTAGTAGCAGCACTGCTACTACTAGCAGGACTGCTATTCTCCAGGCTGTCAAGGTCCCTTTGAAACATCCTGACACAACATCATGAAATTCAACAAATGGAAATGCAAAGTTTTGCACCCAGGCGACTGTAACACCATGCAACTGTACAGTGTGGCGCCAGCTGGCTGGGAAGCCGTTTGGCAGAAAGGGACCTGGCAGCAATACACTCCGGCAGCAGAGACAGAGTACTGCACCCCCATCTGTAAAAGCGTGAAAGAGCAGCCAGCAGGTCAAGAGAAATGATTCTCCCCACCCTGTGTTGCAGTTGTGAGACCATGGCTGGTGTACTGTGTCCAGTCTGGGGCTTTCCAGTATAAAGAGGACATTGACATCTCAGACAAAATTCAGTGGAGGACCACCAGGATGGTCAGGGACTGGGGCACTTGTCCTGTGAGGAGAGGCTGAGGGAACTGGGCTTGTTCAGCCCAGAGAAAAGACTGCTCTGCAAAGGGGTAGTCTTAATCCTGTCTCCAAATACCTCCTGGGACAGCGTAGAGCACACAAATCGACTCTTCTCAAAGGTGCACAGCAACAAGATGAGAGGCAATGGATGCAAGTTGCAACAAAGGAAATTGCATTTAGAATTTAGAATGTTTTTGCACCATGAGATCAGCCAAGTATTGAAACAAGGTGCCCAGAACAATCATGAAATCTCTCCTCGGAAATATTCAGAATGTGACTGGACAAGGCACTAAGCAACCTCATCTAACTTTGCCCTGCTTTGGTGGGGGTGAGTGGGTGTTAATCAAACAAACACCAGAGAAACTTTCCAACCCAAATCAGTCCATGATTCTGTCTTCAAGAAGTTTGCTGACAAATAAGCCTCTTTAGAATCGCTGGTGTCGAATCATACCGATTAGATTTTTTTCTAATTTTTATGAACCTAAGCTTCAAGTTTACTCTTGACTTTCATTATCTGCTTCTGGAGCACAGATTATGCAAGCACAGACGAAACTGAAGTATCTAATGTAACATGGAGTATTGGTCCACAGCTAGGGTCCTGGGTTCTATACAAATAATAATAATAAAATAATTTTATGTTTGAGTTCTGAGATTTAGAAAGCTCCCAGTATAATAAAGATAAGGTGAAACCACATAATAAGAAAAATAATAATTAAAAGAAATGCCTCCCACAGAAAATGTAAGTAAACAAATATTCTGCATTGATTCTACCACTAAATTAATTTTTATTCTATTTCATAGGGTGCTTTTTTTATGATATNACAGGCACATTAGATTAAAACAGGAAAGCTTCAGCTTGAATGCCTCCATTTTTAGTTCTTCTCCCTACAAAAAAGATCCCAGGATTCTCCAAAACCTCTTCCAGCAGCTGATGTGTCAAAATACAAATCTCACACAAGACACAGATCTAAACTGACTTTTAATCCTTTCATGAAAAATGGAAGAGAAATATGCATAGAATTTTCACCTCTATTCCCTTCAAAATGAAATGAGGATGTTTTTCTCAGTCCCAGAGCTCAATGTCATACTCTCTCAAGATCACAAAAAACATCTGCACATGATATAACTACTTCATGTTTTCAATTTTTCCTGGGAAAATAGTTACTCAAAAATATCTTCTTTACGTCATTTTGTAAACTCACAACTCATCATATTAAATTTAGTTAACATGAAATAAAAAATACTAAAAAAAAGAAAATTGAATTCTCAGAAGCATATTCTCCCTATGCAAAGGTTATTCAAGTTTTGGAACTACTGTCTATTATTCTAAGTAATCTGAAGATGTTTTCAGAAAAGCTCCGTTTCCATTCAGACATCACAATAAGAGTCACAGTTTTCAAAAGTTAATAGATACTAAACTCCTTCACAAGGCATCACTGTTGCAGATGCCACAACTCAAAGTTTAGGTTTTAATTACAGACACTTACAGACTTGAAAAACCTAGCTCCACCTAAAAAAATGGCCAGATGTTCACAGCATTTATTTTGTGAATAATTAGACTAATTTTAAATAAATTAGAGTGAATCTTGAAATTTGCTCTAGGAAGTTTGGTTTTATCCTTAAAAGTAATTTTTTATTAATTCAATTGAACCTATAAAGTGAATACTTGGTTAAAGTAAGCCCAATGTTCCTTACACTAATAGTATTTATTCCAAAAAATCATGACCATAAAGTCAATGAAAACAAACTAAATGTGAAGCTTGTTTTCAAACTATCATAAACTAGAATGGAGTTCATATCCTCTAATTTTTCAGAGTTGTAAAGATAATCCAGTTTACGTATTTATCAAACACTTAAAACATTTGATACAATTTAGCTATAAATACTTATTGAAGTGGCCTTGTACCATACAGTATCATGGAATCTACTTCTAAAAGGGCAATACCAAACTTTTTATCATTGGCATGTGCGCTTACACACACCCACACAGACACACAACTAACCTTGAAAGCTTCAGTTTGCAGATTATCTAACATCAGACATTTACATTGCTCTTTAAAATTATTTCATCAAAATGAAATGGATTTCATTTGGTTTACTCTAGGGGAAGGAAGAGTTCACTGTAGAAAGCAGAAACCGAAAAAATGGAAAGTGCAAGTTCATGTAATACCTGGTAATAAAGCTGTATTTACACTTAAAGGCCTCAGAAGTAGCATTTCAAGAATCTATATGGTATGGAAATTCACACACTGAAGCGTGGCCCAGTATTTATCTGCTGGCAACTTTCTTGTTGAGACTTTTTGTTGAGCCTAGCAGAGATTTAAAAAGTAGCATTATTGGCTTACAGAAATAAAGCTGTTATATTTACTATTGTTAGCTGAGCAAGTAGAAACCTGTATTTTCATAGAATCAAAGGATAAGAGGAAAGCTGTTCTCTGTTATATGTATGTTTCTGTATTTGTGCACTCATAAATCTTTGCAATATTTTCCAGATAAAATACTTGGATAATATCACTTTTGAAATCTACAGCTTTCTTGTTTTACAAGCTATTACCCAACTGTATCTGTCAGTCTCTAAGGATGTGCAAAATTATATTGGATTGCACAGCTATGAAAATCAGTTGGGAGTACACAGCAATGTTAAAACTCTAACACATCTTCCACATTGAGATTGATATTTTAATTTTCTTGTGCAGGTAATAACGAAAGATTGATGGATTTTATTTTTAGTGTGTTTACTTTTATTATAAAGTATATAATAAATGTCTTGCTGTTGGTTGTAAGACCGTAAAAGTCAATATTGTACAAATAATGCCAGAAAACTCTCAAGTGCAAAGGCAATCTGAACTTAAAGCTAAAACTTTCTATTTCCTTGGTCTTGTTTTGACTCACATGTACCACACACTTTCCTAGATGAGCTGAGATCAGTGAGCAATATTTCTTGATCTTAGTTCTCTCTTCTTGAACAAGGAGAAGAAAGCATAAGCTGAGCATGACAGTCCAGAGAGAGACTATAAAAAGCATTTGAGACTTTGCAAAATTTATAAATGGAAACTTTGCCAGCTACCAGAGATCACAAGTCATTAGTCATATTCTTATAGATATCAAAATCATGCTTTTCCACCCCATTGAAAAAGTTCACTGTGTTCTATGGTCTGTCTTCCAATTTGACAGTACCATCACAAGTGTGTGCAACATCTTTTGTCTGCCCCTCTCACTGTGCAAAACACATTCTGACCTTTTGGCAATGAAGGAATTCCCATTTTCCCAGCTATCCTTCCACAGAATTACTTCTTAACTGCCAACATCAAAAATGTAATCAGAAGATGACCTCTAGCTCACCACCTCACTTATGATAACAAATAAAAACAAGTAAATACCTTTTTTTTTAATCAGACAACTTTTGAGGATCCCATTAGACAAGGACTTATACTCATAAAAAATCAAATCCATCCTGTACTTGAAATCCCATAGGACATGAAGGCTAAAACAACAGTATCTCTGTGTGTTAAACAAGGTACTTATCAAAAGGAAAGATAAGTACAAGAAATTGCTAAGACCTTATCTGAAGCCCTGCATACAAATCTGATTTATCCTTGTTCAAATAAGAGCAATTCAATCTGAAGCAAATGCAGAGCAGAGCTACAAAAGTGATCAAAGGACTGGAAAGCTTTTAAGAGGATACTGGAAGATCTTTACAGCTTTCATCTGGGAAATAAAGACTAAAACACAAACACTATGAAACAGACTCTGGAAGGCAAACACTAGGTCACAAGAAATATAATATAAGCTGAAGGCAGGGCTGGGACAAAAATAAAAGCACATGAACTAATCACAGTTACAAGCAGGCTGAAAACTACAAGCATTCTAAACAAAACGTGAAGTTAAGTGGAAGTTTCCTTACAGTTATGTGGAGAGAGGAGACTGGGGGAAGTATGACTAGTTTGAAGCTGAACCTAGTTTATAAAGCAATTTCAAATAAAAGTGACTCCCTGTGGTTTAAAGAGTCTGATCAAGGAATGCAGAAGCTTCTTCATCTGGCCAACACAACTGGAGACAAAAGGTCCAAGACTCCCACTTGCACACTCCTAACCAGTCAGCCCCAGAACTTTGGTTCTGATTTTTCTTTTCATTGAGACACTTGAAATTAATTTTGACAAAAAGAAAAATGAAAGTTAATTGCCTTCTAATTTTACATTAAAAAAGCACACTAGTTTCAAGATGGAAGACAGGAATATACCAAGATATTATCACAATGTACTTACATGATTAAAGAAAATATATTGCACAGTCCAAGATTTTTGTGTTCTTGTAACTATTAAAAAAGCAGTGGAGCATTTAAGGATTCACATATATCTTACCCAAATACTCATAAATGCTATATATTCAGCAATCTGAAGCCTAATTTTTTCTAATATATATTTTCTCCTGAAAACCTCTGAAACAAGAGTCTATCTGACCCATACTTAGAATTGTTACTAAGATGAGAGAACAAGTATTTACTTAACGAGTGCAAGACTCGTTGATAACAGAATACTTACTAAAATTGTACAGAAGAATTGTGAATTAAGAGTTAGAGACAGACTTCACAAACAGATTTTCTCTTTATTGCTCCCAACACTCTCTGCAATGATTGTTGCTACTAAATCAAAGTGGATTTTTGAACTATTAAGACCTGCCACACAAGGCAAGAATTGCAATTTTAACAAACAAGGCATAAGCTTACTTTTTTTTAAGTTACAAAGTTAAAATCATATTGTATGCAAATATCCTATATACACTAGGGAATAGGTTTGAATAAATAGAAACAAGATGCTTTATCTTTCCGCAAAATACATTCAAGATGAAAGATTTTTCAGCACTGAACAGATAAAGCTTAATTTAAAGTACCCAGTGTCATGTATTATTTGATAAATAGAAAATGGAGAACACCTTGTATGTACCACTCTACTGTTCTCAAGGCTAAGTATTTACAGGTCGGGGAAAACATTCTGAGACTGAAAAAGACACAAGAAAAGAAGAAATGACAGATTAAATGTGAAAAATCAGCTTCATGAATAGATATGCTACTGCTGATTTAAAAGAGACTCTTCAGCTATCACCAGCTCGCTATCATATCTGCAGCTCCTTAGTACTAAATAAGGCAACATTCCTTCATAAAACATTTGATTCCTTTTCATTCTCTTTCTTTCCTATACTTTGGTTTACTGCTTCCTGAGACTACAGTAAAGTTCAGAGAAAAATAAACTGATGCATCATCAGGAGTGCTGTCTGCTCTGGCTCAGGCACTCCCCGACTGATGCTGTGGGGGCTTTTAACAAAGCTGGACTGTGGGGTCTCACATGCTTCCCAACACTCTTCATTTTCTCTCAACACTTTGGTAAGTGGCACTCCATTGCCACCGGAGACTTCAAACATTCTCTTGCTTAAAACACATACAAGGCAAATTTTTAATGAGAATTCAATAGGACATACAGGCCTCCTGGCTACGCCTGGACTTGAAAATAGAAGGAATCAAGGCTCATACTCAGGTCCTAAAGCCAAGTGGACTGCACAAGTCATACCAGGTAGCTTTTTCCCCCTCACCTCTTCAAAGCATAGTTGGCTTATACATCTGGTATCTGGAAAAAAGTCTCTGCCCTGTCCTATTTCCTGACCAAGAATAGGAATTGTCTTGGACACAGGTTAAAACCATACCAGCAGCATGAATGATTAAATACTATGGGTGATAGCGTTACAGTTCTCAAGCTCCAACACTTCTTGTCCCTTCAGTTTCCTGCAGGAACTATGTTTTTTTTCCCCACTTAATTCAATACTTCACTTTGATTTGTTGTTAGAATTCCTTGTGATAACAGAAATGCAGCAGTACCTTTTTAACTTTGTCCCCATTTGTTCTTAAAAATGGCATGAGAAGATTATTTGAGTTATGAAGGCGTTTGTATGTTCTTCATTTGCAGGCTTCTGCTTCAACAGGTGTGTCAGATAACTTACTCCCAGCTCCAGCAATACAGAAAAACTGCTGTATAAGAGTAGGAGAAGAATCTACTGTCTCAAAAGCTTTAGCTATAGGAGAATAATTACGTTTTTATATAGCTTGGTACGTGGGGAGTCCCCAGGTAACATACAGTTCAATGTGCTGTGTTTCACAGACATAAATGAAACAGAGAAAAAACTACTTGTGCTTCACAGCTATTAAATCTGTTAAAGTTAAGGTAGCTTTGATGAAAACATCAGTCTTAATTTTAGTGAGGTCAGAGCTTACAATTTTTCATGAGCCAGCTGACCTCATAGGGAAGAAAGGATTCCAGAATTTATTGATTTCATGTGTCGGTATGTCTCAACATGCAACACAGATTTTCTGTTTAATCAGGTAAGATGAGGCAGGGTGCTCTCGAAAAACAAAACAAAACAAAACAAAAAAACAAACCCAAACCCACATTCTGTCATCAGACCTTTGTTTAAAACACAACAACTTGAATTTCTGTTGCTTATTTTCAGTGCTGCCCTGTGCTAGCCTCTTGGTTCTGTGGTTTACACAACCAGTCTATGAAAAAGAGAAGAGAACCGATCTGGCTTTGAAAAAAAAATAAAAATAAAATAAAATAAAATAAAATACACATGTTAATGCATGCTTGTCTGGATATTTAAGCTGGAACAGTTAACATCCTAGCTTGAGCGAAAGAAAAAATACATATATATGATTGTGCAGCTAAGAAACTGAAGTACAGGAGTAAGAAAGAGCAGCAGCAAGAAGAAAAGTTGAAATACCAAAATGAACCACATTATGAAACCATGAGCTAAAATTTCTTAATGACATATGCTTTCTATAAATTAAGTCTTAGCATGGTAGTTAGAACAAATACCTGGTAAAAGACTCTTGTGCAAATGAAAGAAAGAAACAAGAAAGAAAAGAATAGCTAAAACCTACATATGCAATTTGACATAATGTTAATTGTTATTTTTCTCATCCTAATTAACCAGAAATGGAGAATTTTCAGTGCTAAATAAACAGCTTATAATTGCTTTTTTTTTTTTTTCCTAAACTTGTTTTCTTAATAAAATGCAGTGGCACCTTCAGAGCGTCTGGAATATCTGTCACATAAGTACATTTTTAGCACATTTTTTTTAGCTGATGAAATATGATATTTCTAGGAAAAAAGGATCTGTGGCCCATTATGCAAATCCATCCTTCAGTGTTTTTTTTTATTATTAGTCAGTTTTGACATAAGAAACCTTAAAAGCTCGTTTGTAAGCCCTTAAGTTTGAATCATGCCAATCTGACATCCCTGTAAGTTCATTAAGTGTGAGCACTGCTAACATCCTGCTGCACTGATGGGATAAGGAGGCAGGGGTCTAGAGAAGGACTATGGCTTAAATCTACTCCAAACCCAAATGAAAACAGTATTGTGTTTGTTAGAAATGCTTAGTATTGTTTCCATATAGTCAGAGAAGATAAGTGAAGTTGCATGATATCCCCTAAATCAAATATACGATTCAGAATGAGGAAACAAAAAGATTAAACCCCAAGTATCAGAGCTTCCGAAAATAAAAATTCCTAGGATTACTCTGAGGGAGTAAGATTATTGTTTGCACACAGCCATTATCATATAGAAGCCACAGATACCAAGCAAATGTGTGTATGCACATGTGAGAGCAAACGGTTACTTGAAAATATAGGTGACAGCCTTTTTTATTACACTAACACTGAGGCAGCACAGAAATTATCTAGACATGCAGAAATACTTTCAAAACTGAGTTAGAATCCATCTGTGTCATAGAACGGAGCAGTGTAAAGAACTTCAAACTCACTCGTACTGTCATAAAATACAGTGAAGTATGGAGACAACAGTTAAGAGTTGTGGAAGTCCCATAGCCAAATTAGTGTAGTGCTTCATCCTAGCAAATAAGTCAGCTTCCTCTTTTCTCTAGCTACAGATACACTCCTGGTGCTGTAAACAGGTTGACAGCAGCTAGCCCTTACAGTTCAGCGCTGTATTGCACAGAGTAGCGTAAACCTGGAGCTAAATAACTTCAGATCCCATGCAAGCCAACTGTTTGCACAGATCTCTCTTTTTAAAATGTAGCCATGCAGATAAACATCGGCAGCAGTTTTATTCAATTCCGTACTTTTACAAATAAAGCTGAAAGAATAAGTAAAAACACAACCAGAGGGACACCGGTTCATTCTTCTGATGAAGAACTGTGATTGTGCTCAGAAGAACAAATGAGGCTTATTATACTGAAATACATTAACATTGTTTGCAAAGTAATAAAGTTGTAAGGCACTGGAGAGTGGCAATGAGTAAGAGTGGACACATTTCTCAAGACGCTTCCTCTGAAACGTGTCGTGTAAAATTCCCTTGAAACTTCTAAAGTACTTTGGTCCTCAGCCTTGAATTTTATTTGTTTTAGATCTCAAGAATTCTTAATGAGTAGAAGATTTCCTATATTGTAGTATAAATCAGAAGTGTCCTTCTTTTTCCGAAAACTTACCCTGAAAATGATTTTGCACAACTGGCATTTCAGAGTCCACCTGAACAATATACCCCACCCCACAGAATTCTTTATTAGCCCAATTTCTTGTTCCTGTGTTCAATAATGGTTTGGCCAAAACATAATCTGTACAGGACTACCTTTCAGGACCCTTCTGATGTAGAGATGACACTAGATTCACACCTAGCTCTTTTTATGAGATTGTGGCCATAATTGACTCTTGCAGCCAGACACTTTTAAACAATTCCCACGTGTTCTCCGTCTCCATAATTCTTTCGGGACTCCAACAACAATGTGGTAAAAAATAAAACAAAAAATCCATTGATTCTTCCTAACGTTTTTATGTAATATGACATTTTGTCCACTTTGGTTGCAGTTGTCTGTTTTAACCTTAAGCTCAAAACAGCATATGGAACACCAGAAGGTATTTTCGTCCTCCTCAGTTTTATCACAATCTTGACAGCCAAATTAGTATTGTGGCTATTTAAACAATGAAGCCATCTGTGAGGCTGATGACATATCAAAGGAAAAGTTTACTTCACTGCAATACTTCTCAATGTGCAGCTAAAGGAGATTGTCTGCTATTATTTGTCTAAAAGATTATTTACTGGAAGTAATAGAAGAGAGCTTAATACGGAAATTGTCTCAGAATTCACTAATTCCATGTTTGTTTCTGTACTACATTTGTGCAAGGTGGTAGGGGTGATCTCCAAATCCGAAAAAAATAGTCTCTTCTACTCAAAACACCAGAAGACTGTGGCTGTTTCACTGGACACCATGCTTAACTTCTAGAGACTTTATATCTATGTGAGTCACCAGACCAGGATAAGGAGATGTGCTGACTATTCCACACATGAAAATTGAACAGCTCTGAGGCCAGCTGGCGTGTTATTATTATTATACTTTCTGAGCCTGCAAAACAGGATGACTGCATGCAGATTGCCTGTTCAGAACAGCTACTGGTCTGTACTAATTTCTGAATTATTCCCAAGAATCATTTGGAAAGTACTACTTGGCCCAAGCAAAATGTGTGCTGCAATCCATCTAACAACAGTATAGATAACTGTTAGTGCCCCAGCCCATGTCCTGACACGGCTTAATATACTGGTGTGGATGAAGACACTGTGATGGTATTGATTGCTCACTCATCCCAGACAAGGAAGAGAAAGAGCATCTCACTGAAATTTTGGATGGCACTGTCCCATCCCTTTGCTGTCCTTCAGAGACCATTTCACACCTGTTCTGCTTTTAAACAGTTCTGTGATACACCCCACAGTAAATAAACAGAATCAGTAAAAATCCCAGTATTTCAGGGGTCACTTGAAACACACTCCACAGCAACACTAGATGCAACAAAATATGTGTTCTTTGTTTTTGTTGTTGATGCCTTTTTTTGTTTGTTTTTGTTTATGTTTTTGTTTGTAGGAGAAAAAGAAGTGCTAAGATCAGCTCACCCTTTACAATGATTTTTTCAGTGGAGAAATCAGAAAGTTACCTCCAGTGCCTCTACTGATTGGGTGGGACAACCTGCTCATCTACAACCAAGGAACTTTTTGGGTTTGTTTTCAACACATCTCTAACCTCATCTGCTTGGATATCCAAAAAAAATAATTAAAAAAAGCAATTAAAAAACATTTAAAAATAGAACCCCGCAGGATATGAGAGAATGAAGCAAGGATAAAACCTGCACTGTACTGATAGCAAGGATCATATCTATACAAATTCAAAAGACTGAAATAGATCAAATAGGCTTTTTTTAAGGCCTCCATACAACTCTGTGCAAAGAGATTTTAGCCTGTTGAACAGCTATCTGTGCCTTTTTATGGGTTTATGAAGTTTGAAAGGCTCCAGTCCTGTGCTGCACTGTCCCTCTAAGGTACAACCTGGCACTTCAATTTGCTTCATGTAAACCCTGCGAGAGAAATGGATTTTATGTATCTGCCTGATAACACTAACCTATTAAAGTTCCTCACAGAAAAAAAAAAAGCAGTTCTATAATCTGCCAACTGTTAAATGACAGAGAAGTGAAAGCTTTATGTTCATTCAGTAATCATAGCAGCTCTTTTTCACTAAACAGGTTTTCCATTTGTAAAGAGCTTGTCAAGGTGAGGGGTAACATCTCAAGAGACAAACACATTCTGCCTTCATTATTCACCCACATATTTAATGTGGTTCCAAGGCTGGCTGTGAAATACCTCCCAGCTGTAGTATGTTTTTTTCCTCTTGTTCTTTATGAAACCAGCAAAATACTTCAAATTATCAAATGCTACTTCAGTATCTCCAATATGTGGCATTTACAGCTTTAAAGATCTTCATGGTTTCTGACAGATGTAAAATTACGTTCAGAGGTTGTTGGAACTTTAGATGCTGAATGCTGAAGCAATAACAGCACACTAATAATGCCGTAAGAATTACTACACATTGAATCTCTCCTCAGAAGATCACTATAGAAACTAAATATATTCACTAAGAGCTACAAAAATAGTTTATTAAATGTCTTCTGCAAAAGATATTCCTATAAAACATACACAGTGTAGCAGGCAGTTTAAAAAAATTGTATCTTACACAAGTAGATAACACTTGTTTATGATATCTTACATGACACATCAAAATATGAAGGAAAATTCCACAATTTGAATCTCAGATGTGCAATGACCTTACTGACAAAATTAAAAAGCATCACAATCTTTCTTTGTCCTCCAGTTTCAGTTAAAGATTTTCACAGATACTGTTAACCTTCCATTTTAAACTCTTCCCATCAAAGTACTCCATTTTATATCATGAGTATAACAAGCTACAAATGGTATCACGAGTAAACCAGAGTATGGATCACCAGTGAATTCCAGAACCCTTCACACTTCACTTCTGTCTTTCCTCTCCCTGTTTAGCACCTGCTTCGCTCCCAGATTTATTTCCAGGGCTGCAGGCAGATGCTTTCAAAAACCACAGCAGAATCCTGATATTGCAGGGCACCTGCAACGTCCAGACTGTTTAGCAGACTACTGGAATAGCTAATCGAAAAATAAAGCCTTATGAGTTTATTTTCATGGACTCTCTCCCATCTACTAAACATCTTCTCAAAACAGTGATGTGTAGCCTCCGCCTCTAATAGGATGAGATTTAGAAAAAAGAAGTTCTTACGGTTTTGTTCATCTTCATTTGAAGCATGTAAGCCACAATCCAGTGGCATACTTCTACACACGCTTGTAGAATAGAATAGAATAGAATAGAATAGAATAGAATAGAATAGAATAGAATAGAATAGAATAGAACAGAACAGAGTAATTCAGTTAGAAGGGACCTACAAAGATCATTGAGTCGAACTGCCTGGCCACATATCTTTAATCATAAGTATTGGGTCAAAGAATTCACAGCCAGAAATTCAAATTATATACAAACTAGATATCTAAATCCAGCAAATACAAATTCTAGGGGAATAAAATTGTTTTGTTAGAAATCAAAGGGGCATTTTTCTTCCAGCATTTAGATCTATCTAAATTCTGCTATCTCAGATGGTATTTAATAGTGTTGTACGTCACAGTTCTCCTTATGAAAGATACAGACTACTTTCAAGCACAGTATTTCTGATCCACTCAGGTGTAAATGAAATATAACTGGACAGAGAAGCTGGTCATAAAAGCTGCAATGGAATCAATGTGCTTCAGGGTAGAGTTGTGCAGTCAAAATATTTTCTTGCAGCTGATTCCCCCCACCTCTATAAAAGGGTGATTTAACACTGCAGAGATGAAAAGTTTTTGTCATAAGGGAATTCGGGCATCTACAATACAGTTATTCAAAACCTCTTCAGAACCAGCTAAATTCAGTTACGTGCATAGACAAGACCCTTCCAACAGGCAAGCTGGTGAATAACTGGCACATGGGCTGATGTCCCAGCCTAGCCCCAGACCTGTCACCATGGCCCTGCCCAGCCATCCCAGGGCCGTGTCTGACCCTGGCTATGCCTCCAGGGCCTGCCCTGCTCCTCCAGGTCCTCACCAGTAATGCCCCTGCTACCCTACCACATGTGGCTCCCAGCTCCCCATCCCCTTTTGCACACCCAGCCCTTGCTGCTACTTCATATTCACAGTAAATGTCTCAGGAATACATAAAATCTCCTTGGCTTAACTTCTAGAAGTTGAAAATGCTAGTTTTATTTCAAGACAGTGTATGTTGCTTCTTATAGTCAAAGGTGATGGTTTATATGTAACACCAGGATAATGTCATCAATTCAATCTCTAACTTTTACATTTGAAAAACTCTGGAGATGCCAGTTACATAATATAAATCCAAAGAAAAGCTTTGGTTTACAGAGTTTAAATTCTTGCAGCACACAGCTTGCATGGATCTGGAGAACAGATGTGTTTGTGGGGAAGACCAAAAATGAAACAAATCAAAATCCACATTTCTAGTCACTGTTTCTAGCTTCCAAAAATTCCCATGTTGTCCTTATGCGGTAAAGGTTTGGTAGCAGGGGGGCTACAGGGGTGGCTTCTGTGAGAAGAGCCCAG
>VXAL01002288.1:0-57533 GCA_013399475.1 Chauna torquata | reverse complement strand
CCGGACCTGTAGCCCGTGGAGAGGAGCCCACGCAGGAGCAGGTGATCCGGTGGGAGCTGCCACCCGTGGGGGACCCATGCTGGAGCAGTTTGCTCCTGAAGGATGGACCCCGTGGTACGGACCCATATTGGAGCAGCTCTTGAAGAGCTGCAGCCTGTGGGAAGCCCACGCAGGACCCGTTCGGGAAGGACGGCATCCCGTGGGAGGGACCCCACGCTGGAGCAGGGGCAGAGTGACCACAAAGGAGCGGCAGAGATGAAGCGATATGGGCTGACTGCAGTACCCATTCCCCGTTCCCCTGCGCCGCTCGGGGGGAGGAGGTAGAAGAGGGTGGATGGGGGGAAGGTGTTTTTAGTTTGCTTTTAGTTTCTCACTGCTCTAGTCTGCTAGTGATAGGAATAAAATATATTAATCTCCCTATGTCGAGTCTGTTTTGCCCATGACAGTAATTGGTGAGTAACCTTCTTGTCCTTATCTCAACCCTTAAGCCCTTGTCCATTGTATTTTCTCCCCCTCTTCCTTTGAGGAGGGGGAGTGAGAGAGCGGTTGTGGTCGAGGTCGGCTGCTCAGCTGGGTAAAACCACCACTGTCATAACACAAGGTATTCAGTATTTTTCCACATATTGAAGTGAGAAAAACATCATTTTAGTATTTAAGGGGCAAGGCATACAGGAACAAGTAGTAGCTTTTATCTGATCAGCTGGTATAAATGGAAAGTGTGAGGCATACTTAGCAAGACCCTGATCTGCAAAACGGCTTCATATCCAAATGTTATACTTCTTCTCTATTCTGACTTGGTTTAATTAGAAAACGTCATTTCTGTCTACAACTTCTGCCTGGTTTATATTCCTAGAACACCACAAGTACAACTTCTGCTTCTACCATAACATATTTGGTATTGTCATTAACAGGAAATAGGCAATGGTGTATTTACCTACTTCCCCGTCCTCCCCACGCACACATATTTCTTTTGAGAGCATGATATTCAACACAGAATCAAGTCTGTGTGTTAAAGTGAAGGAGAAAAATGATTCCTAATGCAACAGTGACAATTCTGATAAAATTGTCAAATGGAATCTGGAATAAGATATTATTAGAATGTTTCAGTAAAACACAAATAGCACGTATCAATCAGAATGCAATGAAATAGGGTAATGGCTGTATATTAAATTGTAGAAATAGTGAAAAAGTCCAGAAATATTAAATGAAATGGTTAATGTGTACATAATATTTTGATCTGAAGTTTTCCTACCATCAAGAATAATTGGCTTTTTTTCCCTCTAATCCCACCATGCTTTTGAGATGCCTTTGAGTTTTTGTCTGTCAGTTTACTAACGGCTGCAGAGGATGTAGGCAAACAGAAGATTTTGCTTATCCACTGCAGTGAATAACATATAACGGAACTGACTTCTACTATTTCATAAGCTAAGATTCATTTTGTAAAAATAAAATCTTTTTGTAGTCATCAAACAAAAGGACTGCTCCTCTCAAGAACAGCAGTGAATGAATAATACAGAAAGTAACAGCCACTTGAGTAGCTGCCCTCAAAGCTCCCTGACACTCAGCATTGTAATGAACTCAGTATAACTCAGGTGGCTTTTACAAATGTAAATCAGGACCTCTTTTTTTCTTTTCAATCCAAATAACCAATAGATGGATTCATTGTGTGTAGGTCCCCTTACAAGCTGGGAATATACATACATTACTATGGTGATGAGAAAAATCTTTTGCTTCCCCTTTTTAAATGTAAGCTGTGTAGAATCTTCAGCTATCTTTTCTCAAAATAGAAGCACGGTAGATCACACATACTCTTTATAAAACACAGAGCTTATTTTAGCTCTTCCTGTGTTTTGCATAGTATCAAGTAACCTAAGATTTCTTCTTCAGGATTTCTTCTAGCACTACACAAATCAACCTTACTGTCTTAAAACACACTGTAAAGTTTAAAATGCATTTGATGGCTTAAACATTCACAGGAACTTAGTGTTGTAGATCACAGGAGGCAAGCTCATTTACCCATCAGCTTTGCAGCTCCGAGCAAGGCAGCACTGCATAAAAGATACTTTGTCATTCCCTTGCCCTTCATACCAGGCTGATTCTCCTGCTGTTGGGGGACAAAGACATATGAGCTTTCTCCATGTACAAGGCCACAGACAATTTTACACGGATTGAAGCCTGTGGACAGTTTTCTGTCCTATTTACTGAACATTGTTTACAGTTTTTTAATTGCAGAATGTTACTGGTAATTACACTCAGTCTGTGATATACCTGCTTGGTGCCAGTAACTTTTTTTCATATTTGTTTTTCAAGTCTGATAGCGCCTTTCTTCCAAGACCTCTCACCTCTCCATTTAAGTAAACAAGTAATCATACAGACAAAAAAAAAAAAAAAAGCGAAGCAAAAAGAAAAAAAAACCTCAAATGACTTACAGTAATCCCTGTAAGGATAATTATTTAACTTCAGCACAAATCTAAAAATCTTTTGGAAGGTCCCTTTTAAAGATTTCTGCTGTAATTTAATAACACTAAATCATTTTATTATAAATTAGTTTTTATTAGAATTAGAGTAGAATAAGCCAAAGTGTCTAAGCCAGAAAACAGCTCAGCTGCGCCTCACCCACAGCTCCATGTTCCTGACGTCTGGGGCCAGTATTAGCTACCTGCCTGCAGCTAGAGAGCCAGCAGTTACAGAATTTTGCATAGCATTAGTTTTTTCCCCCCTTTGTCTGCCCCACACTGGGTGCCAAAAAGGACTGTGGTGGTTTTACCCAGCTAAACAGCTGAACTCCACCACAACCGCTCGCTCACCTCCCCTCCTCAAAGGAACAGAGGGAGAAAATACAATGCACAAGGGCTCAAGGGTTGAGATAGGGACAAGGAGGTTGCTCACTAATTACCGTCATGGGCATAACAGACTCAATGCAGGGAGATTAATATAACTTATTCCTATCACTAGCAGACTAGAGCAGTGAGAAACTAAAAGCAAACTAAAGACACCTCCCCCCATCCACCCTCTTCTACCTCCCCCCCCTGAGCAGCACAGGGGAACGGGGAATGGGGGCTGCGGTCAGCCCATATCGCTGTGTCTCTGCCGCTCCTTCATGGCCACTCTCTGCCCCTGCTCCAGCGTGGGGTCCCTCCCATGGGATGTTGTCCTTCCTGAACAGATCCTGTGTGGGCTTCCCCCAGGCTGCAGCTCTTCAAGAGCTGCTCCAATGTGGGTCCGTACCACGGGGTCCATCCTTCAGGAGCAAACTGCTCCAGCACGGGTCCCCCACGGGTAGCAGCTCCCACCGGATCACCTGCTCCTGCATGGGCTCCTCTCCACGGGCTACAGGTCCGGCCCAGAGTCTGCTCCTGCGGGGGCTCTCCATGGGCTGCAGCCTCCTTCAGGCCACATCCACCTGCTCCACTGTCAGCTCCTCTACGGGCTGCAGTGTGGAGATCTGCTCCGTGTGGTGCCCCATGGGCTGCAGGGGGACAGCCTGCTCCACCATGGGCCTCACCACAGGCCGCAGGGGAACTTCTGCTCTGCTTCATGGAGCACCTCCTGCCCTCCTTCTTCACTGACCTTGGTGTCTGCAGAGCTGTTCCTCACTCCTCTCTCTCCCAGATGCTGTTGTGCAGCAGTTTTTTTCCCTTTCTTCAATCTGCTCTCCCAGAGGTACAACCAGCGTCGCTCATTGGCTCAGCTCTGGCCAGCGGCGGGTCCCTTTTGGAGCCGGCTGGAGCTGGCTCTAATCTGACATGGGGCAGCTGCTGGGCTCTTCTAACAGAGGCCACTCCTGTTGCCCCCCTGCCACCAAACCTTTACCACGGAAACTCAACACATTGGTCTAGGCAAAATACTGTGCAGTCAGCAAAACACATGCTTATAGTGCTAAGGGAGCAGGAAGAGAAAAGGGTGGGAAAAGTATTCTCCCTTCCAGTAGTAGCCAGACATCAGATCAGCTTAGCTGAAACCTTCAAATCCCACTTACCTACCAGTTTTATGGCTCCAAGCAGTGCAGCACTGCTTCCGAGATATTGTACAATTCCCCTGCTTTTTCATTTGCCTTTCCTTTACCTTCGTCTTCATTTTGGCTGCTAATTGTGTAAACTCCCCAGCACAAAGATGGCTTCTCACTTCCATTGTTTATCTATCACTTTGCACTACAAGAACAAAGTATCGTGACTCTCCTTCTGTGTAAAGCGGGCTTGGGTAGTAAATAGTAATATCGTATCTAAATGGATTGATCAATGTCAGCAACAAGATGGAAAAAGCTCAACAGCAGTAAAGGATACCACAGCAGCAGTGGCAAGAGGTGATCTAATATTACTCGCAATCTATTCAAGACTACGCATGTGAAAGAGGGGGAGAAGGCTAAGCAAAATGAGATGCATCACGGCCAACTTTAAGACTATCTAATGAGTTTGAAATCTAGTTTCTAGCACTTTAGTGAGCTTGTAGCTGACTGTAAACATGACAGATTGTTTCAATGTAGCCTTGTGTCTACAAACTATCATTGCCTGTCCATATAATTGTCCATGCATACATATACTCCCCCATGACATTTTCAGAGGAGTTTAAAACATACCCTCTGAGTTCGTTTGCAATCTGGGGCCCTGATTTGGGGACCATGAAACCAAACAAACAAACAAAAAAACAACCTACAACTCTCTTCCTCAGTTACAATAACTTAGTCTTAAAAATTTCTAGCTCTTTTAAGAACTTGTAGATCCTGTAGTTTATCTGGAAAACACAGACTCAATTTACTTAATGCTTACACAGTTTTAAAACTCTTCTGAAAATAGAAAAAAATGTAATCAATAAGATTACAATAAGGAATGAGGAGACGTATAAATTTTAGATCAAATATAGCAGATGACCTTAAAATTTCCTGTAATAAGGTATCATGTAGTTACCCTATTTCGAACCCAACAACTTGTAGAGTAGAACTCCCAGACATGGGCAAATGTTATCAGCAAGCATAAATCATTGCCGTTTTATCTAATTTTCTATCTGTATTTTTAGTTATACTTTCCAGCTACTGTTTCTTGTTAAGGTTCTGCTAGAGTAACAACTCTTCTACCAAGTATTTTTCCCCTGTGCGAAGGTACATGTACTTTCTAATCAAATCTTTCTGTCAGCTGCATCTGCAGTTGATGGGAAGGGATTGACAAATGATTCTCTGCAAGCTCAATTCAGCAATAAAATATCATTTCTCACTTTCAATTTTTAGTGCTATTCTCTTTCTTCCTTCCTTCCCATTCCCAGTTTTCGTCTTCTACAAAAAGGGAGGGAAATCTTCAGCATTTTTTCTTTCACTGAGTATTCACATACTGTGCATGAAAATATGCTCAAATTATTTACTTAAGAAAGACACATCTTTAGCTCAAATAGATGTAAGCATCAAAGGTAGAGGAAGATTGGAAGAAAATTGCCTGAAATTTTCCTTTTAATTGCAAATTCATACTCAAGTAAAGTGACATCTCTATCTACCTGAGAATTTTTAAGATTTTTTTTTCTGTATGAATTAGAAGTTGCACATCTGTAACCACAATTTGGAAAAATGACCCCTGCAGTTTATGGGGAATAAAAACTACACCTGGTGAAATTGCAGTCAAAAATCTCACACTGCTTTTAAAAGGGATTGGTCATTGGTTCTCCTGGAATTCAGAAAGGAGCACAACATAGACTGCAATACAGTATTGCTAACAAAGGATTTGAAACAACCGAGTATGGATGGAATATGCAATTCTCAACAAAGCCAGCACAGATAAGTGTAAGTGAAGTGTAAGCTCATTGTTATTTTCAAGTAAAGATCCTGCAGGTGTTTTAAAATCAGAAGTCAGGGATTCTGACACAGCAGACTGAAGTCATTTAAGAGATGTATACTGGCTGAAGGATAGACATAATCCGTGCCTATTTTCTACCTTAACCAACAGTCTGGATGCATAAAGTTCAGCAGCAGTTATTTTGTATTCTCCCTAAGCAAGTGAGGAATGAGTGCAAGGCATTAGTTCCACCATTTCTTGAGGTTAAAGTCACCAAAACGCTCTGAGGATATACTTCGGCAAATAACTAAATTCCTTGTTTGTGATACCTCTGGAGATTCGGAAAGGATGTAATTTATCCATCTCAGGAAAGACAACATTCTTCTAGGCTGCTGCTATAATGCTACAACTCCTTGTTATCGTTATTATTTAGAGAGTATGTTTAATGCTATTATTAACGAAAAACAACGAAACATTTTCAGAATAGTCTTTTAGAATGCTTCACTAAATCCAAGTAAAATTGATAAGAAAGAAGAAAATATAGACCCCTATGTTATGGTGAATAAGTATGATATTAGATCTGATATCAGAATAAGCCTGCATATTAATTTTCTTTAAGTATTACACGTTACAACTAAATGTAGTATGCAAATGATTTTATATGTTATCTTACCATTTCCATACATCAGCAGAAAGTTGCTTCCCTTTTCTAAGTGGTACCAAGATGAGATACAATGAGAGCAAAGATCAGCAAAAATCCAGAATATTTTACAAGAGATGGTTGGGAGCAAGATATATGTCCCAGCAAGGACTCCCTGCCCTACGCTTAAAGCCATTTTGCATTTAAGGCTGAAAATACTACACTGTCCTTCAAAGACCTTAGACCATGTTTTCTTAAATATTTTGCTGTTGGTACATATATACGCAAGAGTGCAATCTTAATACAAAGACAAATGGCCTTCTGCTTTCAACAGGGAGGATTTAATTCAGGGTATTTTACTCAGTAACAACATTACATGACAGTTCTACCACCTACAGAGAAGATCCCTATGCATCCCTATACATAAAATCCAATTAAGCTGTGAATAACAAAAAGTTTCAGTGCAGTTCTTGTAATCTAAGAGAGATTATTAAAGGACTTCTGAGGCATGCAGAGATACAAAGTAGCAAAAGAAAAGGATTTTAACAAGGCCAAAGTTATGCAGGTAAAACAAAAGCTACATATCTAGTGAGGATTTGATCTAACTCCTAAACAGATTATAATTATGGCAAAAAAGCCATATGCATTGCTGATTTCAAAAGTTTATGAAATATTGTAAGCCTTAGGGTAACACAAAAAATCACTGTAGAAAGAAAAAAAAAAGTCATTAAAAAGCAACCCCACACACATAGTTTCACTTCTAAGTCATTGCAAAACAAATCAACTAAAGACACGATTGGGACAAAAATAACAGTTTGTGTAGTATTTTTACTCAAGCTGAAGTACCATTCAAATGAACAGGAAATGTAGGTGTATGAAGTTCACTTTGCAGTTTGCTCTGACTGCTTCTTCACTAAACCAGAAAAATGGAGTTGGCCCAAGCCTAGATATCTTTTCTTCCTCCCAAAAATTCCTCATGACAGAATAAAACAAAACAGGAGATTTCTTGTAATGACATTTCTAACCAGCACAGGGTATTGCATTGCTTTTCATCCCTCAGAGCACCTCCTTAAAACTCCCTAACTTAACTGCATTGCAATTAACCCAGGAACGGACAAATACTGAAGGATATCTCTCACTACAGAAGAATTAACAAAACTGAAGCTAGGCCCAGAGTAATTACATGGAAGGCGCAGGCTATGTTCAAAACTAAAGAGAAGTCTAAGTGGAATTACATACACTTTTGGAAGGGAAAATCAGATTCTAAGAGGAGCCCAATTATACTGCTTTCTTTAGGGATTACTAGAGGGCTAGTTGCAACAACAGTCCTTCCTTATGAATACACATAATCATAGTTACAATTAAACGGTTTTAATAAAAAATTTTTCAGTCTTACATGGGCTTTGAGAAAAGTCTTTTATACCCATATATGCATCTTTTTCTCCCAGCACTAGCAGAAGGAAACTCATGAAGAAGGAATGACGGTTGCTTGGGCTTGAGTGTATTAAATATTTCACTTTAGTGGCCTGCTCTTACTTATATTAAAATCTGTCACCTAGCAACTTCCTTCAGATCACAGTATGTTTACGCAGGGAAGTCTTCAATGTTCTGGCATCTTATGTTCATATGTAAATTCTATGAAAATGCAAGAAATGGGTTTTGCTTACCACTGCAGTCTTTAAAGTTCACAATGTAAACCTGTTATGTATAAAAATTTGAATTACACCTGAAATTAAAAAACAATTTTCTCTTATAAGCACCAGCTTGCAGCTACAACTCCCTTTTCTTCTCAGCAACTGCACCTGCAGTTTATAACACTCTCAGAACAGAAATAAGTTAAGTTGGGTTTCTTATTTCTATTGTTTGCACTGAACCCTACTGAAAACAGAAACGGAACTGTAGAGACAGATTAGATGTTCTCCTGCAAAATTTTTTCTTATCACAAACCTTCAACAAAAGCAGGACTATTTTGCATGGGAACACTGCCTGATGGCATGGTCTTCTGTCACATACACATATTACTACTGCTCTACTTTGCCATGAGAAAGAACACTCCTTGAGAGCACTGTACCTTCCAGGCTGTTTTAGAATAGTATTAAGACTACAGCACAGCATCAAGAAAAAAAACAAAACAAAACCACTTGCAAAAAACAACAGTTAACTCCATGATTGATTTTAAAGTCCTGCAGCTGTTGAAGTCTTATTTCCATAAAGATATCCAACTGTCCTCACCTAAGCAGCATGGTATCTTTCTCCTTCACTTGCTGCATCCAGCGTGGAAACCAGGCATTCCTATACCTATGCCCTTGGAGCAGGCTAATAAGACTGCTCTAACAACGTTATAACGCAACTGGGCTCCAAACAAAATTTGTATTTTTATTATTACTTTTAATAAAAGACTCCTGTGAGCCTTAGAAGACATTCTGAAACTACAGAATTTCATTTATCCAAAGAAAGATTCTTCCAGAAAGTTAAATCCTCTAATTTCAAGCCCCTCTTGAGTTTGAGTGAATTCATTTTTATTGCCTTATTTACTCACTTAGCCTTTAGTGGGATAAAGATAATTGCTAAAGCAGTGTCAAATAGCAGAAAAGAAAGCAGAAGTCAAACAGGAAGAAGAGAGAGAGCACCACCAGTATGGCTCTAAGGCATACCTACTGCAGGCTCCCTTTTGCTTTTTGTTTGTTTTTAAATGAAGCTTTAGAAGCAGCTAATGTTTTCAACTCAGCTTCAGACACAGCAGAGATTACAACCAGCTAATTGTGAAAAAACAATCAAAAGAGTTTCAGACACATATAGCAAGGACTCAATATTATTTTCTTTAAGGTAGCATAAGAAAATAGGTGAAATCACGTCCATTTGAAAGAAAAACAGGAATTCTCAATCACATTTTAGAAACAAAGTTTTTTCTTCAGTTTGGAGATGATTGTGCATCCCAGCCGAACTTCAGTGTTTCAACTCCCGTTAGGGGCAGTGTTACAGACATGATGTATTTTCTAAGGGCTTTCTGGGAGCTATTTTAGCCACATACCCTGGCAGCATGTAGCTTAAATCTAATGCTGAGGTGTTTGCCTTTCCTCATGCTCTGCCTGGAGCATAGGATCCAAAAGTCTTCCACAACACAATCCAAAACCTGGTTTGTACACACAGCTCCTCCATAGGATCTAACTGTATGCTGGCTCAAAATCAAGCCCATCTCAGGCACGTGTTTTTAGAGAAGCTTTATAATATTGCCACAGAGCAATGCTGCCCCTTAAACTCAGGGCATCTTCTTTTGGCACTGCTGCTGCACTGCCCATAATCCCAAATTGCACCCAACTGCTCACCACCACGTGGCTCACTTCACACTACAAGTGACTGAAACTCTTTCAAGAATCAGTACTATTTTCCTATATATGCCTCACCGGAAACATACTTCCTTAAGAATTTACTCTGATTTGTTTGGGGTTAGTTCTTGGCTGTTTTGTTTTGTTTTGTTTTTTTTCCCCCTTTTTTTTTAAGGAAACTAATTTAGGTAAGATGTTGGTATCTATAAAATTTGGGGGAACTCAGAAGTGTAATTAACGTTACTGCTGTATTCTCAGATCATCTGACACTTGTATGAGTGTCCCGAGTCTCAGTTTAACCCAGTTGAACCCAGTTTAATCTTCGATTCATTCTTGTAGACTGCTCTTCACCACAAGACTGGATCTCTGCAAACCCATTTACAGAGCCAGCACAGTTGTTTACACTGAGAGGTCCAAATCAGCACACGGCTTCTCCTTTAAGACTTTTACATCAATAGCATTGAGTATTGATAAAATTTGTTTCACTCAGCGAAGCACCGGTATCTTTTAGTATTGCAGTTTATACTTCTGAGATCCAAAGGTTCTTCTCTTGATCTTATATTCACAAACTTCTAATTACTTATCACACAAAGCATAGCAGTAGCAAAGACATAAACATGTTTTCTTTATTTCCTCCCTCAATATGAGGCCCATACAAGAGCATTATGCTCTCTTCCGTACCCACTGTTGAGACGTGACATTGGTAATTTAACGTGTAACCCTGCTGAAGCGGGCTCAGATTGTTTCTGTCACAACATGTTTAAAGAGCTCCTTGGTCAATCCCAAGCTGATATGAAAACTGTCACTCACAGAGTGGGATTCTTTGCTGAACAGATGACTGACATGGAAAAGTTAAACTGCTGAAAGTATCAGCTCATCAGGAAGCTATGATGCAATCTTGGCTGGCATACAGATTATCTTAATGTTTACATTTTCATCACACAACTCTATTTTTTTTTCTTTTATTACAAATAGCATAACACCGAAGTAATTAATTGTTTGGACCTTGTTTTAAGGAAAAAAAAAAAAAAAAAAAGCTTGTAAAAGCCTGCAGTATTTTTCTGTGCTCTTAAGAACAAGATGGGGCATTTAAATTCAGGGTAGTTTAATTTCTTTATTGTTATAAATAATTAAGGTTTTTAATCACTCCAAAATTGAAATCTATAGCCTGGTACCAATTTGGATTCCACAGCTTACATTGAAACAGCAAGCAGAAACAGATGCTTTCTAACCTTCCCATTTTCAAACAGATATTTTCACCAGAATGAGTCAGAACATTTTTTCTCTTCTTTTTTTTTTCCTTACTTTTAACAATGCATAGCACATGTAGTGCTAAGGGATGTCACAAGCTGCTGCATCCCCTAGCAGCTCCTGGCGGTTACTCCTGCCCGGCTGCTGGAGCTTGTCTCAGCGCACATGGGGTCTCCATCCCGCACCGACGGACACGGCTGCCCCTTCCCGCTTGCAGGTTCAGCCGAGCTGAGCACACATCCCAGAGACGCGTGCGGAGGACTCCGGCAGGGCCTGCCACGCGTGCTGCCACTGCCAAGGTGCCAGCAGCTCAGCAGTGCCTGCACACTGTGCTGCCAGGACTCGCACCAGACATAACCAAGTGCCCTTCCCTTCCCACGGCTGGAGGTTAAGGACCCCCACCGTCTCCAGTTGCTGGCGTTGGGACCCCCTGGCTCCAGCAGCTGGCACCCCAGGCCAGGGCACTCACACCCCCAGTCTGACTCCAGGAGCTGGCACCCAGCCTGTGCACACTGGTCCCCCAGTAGCTGGCACTTAGTTCTTGCAGCACTCACACACACACAGGATGGAGAGTGAGGTTGCACAGAAAGTTAAGGAAGGATTTAGTAACACAGGACAGCGACAGGACAAACTGTGGTGATCAGGTGCAGGGCTTGGTCAGACACCTGTGCTGACTGGCCCTGTTCTACGTGTGAGCAGCCCCTTCTGTCAACCCCGCTTTGTTCCTCCCCAATTTCCACCCTAAAGACTCCTTCGCAAATTCTGTATAGTTGCTCAGGCCACCCCTAAATATCCCAAATCCTCGTGTTCCACATTTCCCCCTTCCTATCAATTACAAAGTCCACGTGGCCCTGTCCAAAGCTGTGCCTGCAGTTTCTTGGTAGTCCATCAATTAGTGGCCGGAGGCTTTCAGTCTCTGGCATTGTCTCTGTCATCCTTTGCCTACTCAGTTCACGTCTGTGTATTCCTATTTATCACTTACCCCTTTAGCATCAAAAAGATCCTTGATCATACAAGTTTACCAAGGCAGACACTCTCATCTTCCATGTACTGTTATATATAGTACGTAAATCTCGGTGTTTATTTGTGTATTAATGTAATACCTAGAGCATATGTTCTTTTGTGAAGCTCTGAAAACACTTTAACACTTTAACCCATAAATTGTTATAAGAAACGGCACCCATTTCTTAAAAACTGTATGTTATGTCTCCAAAGGCTGATTACCCAAGATCTGCCTTTCATATTTATAATCTCCATATAGTTTAGACATTATTTTTAATTCTTCGTTCTCTTATAGTTTTATTATAATACTGGTTAGAAAGCACAGGAGAATATTAAGTTAGCTAAGTACTTTCCAATACTACTAGGCCCATACATACAAGTAAATTAAGCAATGCTAGAGCTTATTTTTTATGGCCCTTAAGCTAAGTAGCGCAATACAAAAGATGATAACCTCCAAACTGCCCCTGAAGGGCTCTTTTGAACTGTGCCAGGCATTGTTTGACTGGAGCCAAAAACCACACGAGAGACCATTATATCACTCTAACTGTACAGACAGTCAAGACTCAGTACCGAGGCTCTAGCACCATTTAATTCACTGGCACTGAGATAACCCCCAGGTGTCCATCTTCAGCCAATAAGTATCTTCGACTAATATAGGCTCTGGACAGTTATCTTCCCATACATACTTTATCCATACTTTATCCTGCTGTATATACTCTAATATTTATAAATATTTATATATAAATAATTTAACTAGCACATAAGCTAATTTTTCCTTTGAAGTTTGTCTTATTACTATGCTTAATCACAGCCAAAGATGGGAAAAAAAGGTACAGCAAACTTTAAGTTCTTAATAATTGGTTATATTCTAAAAATAACTTCTACTGCCTGAAGTCACTTAATATTTGTATAGCTGCAGAATTTCTTCACGTTACACATCAGATATAGTCTTGCTAGGATGAAGTTCAAGGGAGTGTAATCATTTCTGACCTCTCTCCACCCACACCTCCTGCGATATAATGAAATTATGTTAGTACATCTGCTATATCTAAGTCAACAATATCTTCACCCAGGGCAAAATAACACTAAATATTTGGGCCAGAAGTGGGAAACAATTTCAGCGTATAATGTCATTTTATGAACAGTATTTCCAGGAATCACAAATTTTGCTTACCTGAAGCCAGTTATTGAAATATCTGCCTATCGCTTCCATCAGCTATGCAAAAGCTCTTCAGCTTTAATGGAGACTTAGATAAATCGCACATTTAAAAAATGTACAAACTGCAGTAATAGAAGTAAGTATTATTGCTATAATATACTATTTTCAAAAGGCCTCTGCCAGTACCTACTAATATATCACGATCAATTACAGAGCAGTAACTCCCCTGTTGCTCTTAATCCTTTTTTGCTGTCACAGCCTAAAAGCCTTATCACTGCTAGAAAGTTCAGAATCAGCCCACGGTGATGATATACAACCTTCACAAATTCTCACTTCCTTGTTTACCAAGGCGTCATTTCGCCTCGTATACAGAAAAGGCGGTAACTGCTCAGGCCTGTTCTCATTGCCTGCTTTAGGACTCCATACCGAAAACTTAACATCAAATTAGACTTCCTCCTTTTCCCATTTATCATGTCACTCCTTCTGCAGATTCAAAAAGTTTTTTCACCTGCTGGCTCAGCTATGCCTGAGGAGGAACAGGGGCTGGGGGTGCAGTGGAGGGAGGTCACACTTTTGCTGCAGCTATGTGTAATCATTCACAGCTATTATCTATATTCATATGCATGGCAAACTCTGTGACATTGATGGTTCTCTTCCTTTATCAGGTAATGCCTTTTTAAAAATTTTTTTAAGTAGAAATGTGTGTGCTCTTCTGCAAAGTTAATTCATAAATCCCCAATAAACTATTTGTGGAAGATGATATGTATTTCATATTTTGCTCATGGTTTGAGAAGTCTGTGGCTATTCAGGAGGCTGCTGACATGCTATGTTGCTGCACCTTGTGCTCTAGAAAAAAAAAGAGTTTGCTCAAGTGTTCTCAGACAAATACTAAGCTCAGCTGGAAGAACCTCCTAAGGTGTGGACAAAGACTGGGACACAACAAGCAGAAATTATCTGCAGGACAAGTGGGAACAGACAGAATCCTGAGAAGATAGGGAAGCAGACTGCAGGAAAGAAGTTTGACTTCATACCTTTTATTTTGGTTTTCTTCATCCTAAGGATCTGGTTATTATATTCTGATTTGTTTCTGATAAACAGAACTTCAAAGATAAGAAGCTAGGTAACTAGCTTCAAACATCAAAAAGATGTTTTCAGTCACTGATCTCAAGCAGAACTGAGGCATTTCTGGCTCCAGACTCCGTATAGCATACAAGCATCTAAGATAATATTCCATGATATGGTTCTCCACTATGAATAATCATCTAAACGTAAAACATCAACTGAACAACATTGAAGTTATTCTCAATAGACTCTATCTGAGTTGGCTTGGTTTACATTTTAAAGATCTAAATATTAACGATTTTTGCAGCATCTGAATTTCCATTGCATTTATATCACAATCATACACAGCAGGAAACTATATGAATTGCTTCTGCACTTTTTCTGTAATGCACTGCCTCAGGCATTAACATATAAACATCCATATTGCTAAATGGTTAACACACTCACTGCTAGGGTTTTGGCCCATGCCATCTAGTAGTGTTCCTGGCAGTGAAGCTGCCATTATACTAGAAGGCTGTATAGAGGAGAAACTGGCCCCACAGCCAGCTCCTGCAGTATTTACCTAGCTGGACTTTAAATTTCCCGTGACCCCAGGGCAGCTGCATGCAGACTGCACCCTGGGAATAGGTGCCAGCGCATGTTATTTCTTGGACTGTGCCTTGGCATTGTCTGGGAGAGTCCTATGACAAAATCATGCCAGAGACTATTCTTGTAATTTAACAGCATAGGTGACTGAGTTTCATTGCCTTGTCAATGTCACCTTTCAATTTACTAGTATAGATGCACTCTTCTTGCACATAGCCCAGAGAATAGTGAAAGATTCTCCTCAGCAGGCAGCCTATGTATGGGGGATTAGGGTTTAGCTGTACATCATGTGAGCTGAGACATGCTACTAGTCCTCAGGACTGTAAGATGTACTCTGGCCTGATTTATTTAGTAGTATACACACAGTCTTTAAAGTCCATGAGATTTATCTTTGCTGTATTTAAATACACCTGAAATAGAAGAAATAAAATTGCACTTTGAAATATAGTATTTTAGAATTCAGGAAAGAGAAAAAATATATAAAAACAGAGTGACAAACAGTTTTAAAATCAAAACAACCACCCCAGATAAATATAATAGAAATCTGGTGGGTCTGACAAATTGGGAGAAATTGGGAGTAACCAAAAAAAAAAAAAAAAATTATTCAAACAAAGCTATTTTTAGTAGCTAATGACCCTCAGAGGATAAGGAAAAACATGACAGAAATGGATCAGCCAGCAGATAATGCCTTGTTTGAGCTTCAAATATTTTTAAGTAAAAGTTTACAGCACTAGATTCACATGAGATAGTCATTACAAGCTATCCACCAGCCATTCTATGAGTGATAAATGGGCTACAAAGTAATCAATATTGATACTGTTTTAGATCCAAGATAGCACCGGCTGAATTGTAATTATGGTCAGAGAGTTCCAATGAGTTGATATAAGGAACATACAATTTAGTAGCACATACTATGAACAAATATTGAAAGCTTATTTGGAGTAGTAATCCATCATTTGTGTCAAACATGATGGTGCAACCATGCAGTAAATGTCTGTTGTCTCAGATGCTACTGATTAAACAGACATGACTGCTGCTGAATCATGCGATTATGTTCCTCTCCATCCCATCTGCTATTAATAACAGATGCAAATGCATAAGAATAGAAGTAGTGAAGAACTGCAGTAAATACAAACAAGAGTAGATGGGTAAGCACACAAAAGCAAAGTGTCAGCACCAAAGTCTGCAGGAAAAGAAGACAAAACTCAAGAAAAATTGACAAGGTTGTAAAGCAAAACGAGCCAGATTATCAGAAAAGAAAACACACACACATAAATAAGGTGTTGTAGAAGTTTACACTGTGTACTTCTTTACATCGCTTTTCTCTCTAGTTGCTCAACTGATATTCATGGTTCACATTGCATTAAAATACCGGTACGATATAACGTCATTTTAAAACCAGACTTGTTTGTTTCCTAAAATATGATTTCAAGACTCCTATTTGCCCAACAAGACATATAAGCAGAGGTTTCAGTGCCAACACACTCCTAAAAATTCACCAAGTTCTTAGGAATCCAACTTGCGCAAAGATTGCTAAAACAGAGTTTATAATACTCTGTGCAGAGGGAAAACATGCTCAAATTGGCAACAGTTTCTAAAATACAGTCTGCCTCTGGGGAAAAAAAGTGACCTTTAGCTGCATGTTCTTTTCTTAGCCCTGTAAGTGTCCTTTTTTAGGTGATGTGAAAGAAGAGCCTAGATTACTGTGGTCCTAAGTCTGTCTACAACCAATTTTCACAGCAGAGATTTACAGCCTGTCTCCATTCTGTCCTATACAAAGAGAACAAGCTATTCTTTAGATCATACTTCTTGTTCTAAATATACTGAATTACTCATTGGGCTTGAATACTGGGAGTGGCATTAGCTTCTCAGGAACTCCGTTTAGCTGCATTTCTGGGAACAGTATAAGACACAAATGAGAGTGTCACAGAAATCCCTGAGAAAACCTGGTTGTTTGCCAAATCCAAATTTACTTACAGATAACACAGAAATAAAAGCGAGAACAAACCTATTTCATCTTGCTTGTGGATGCCATCATAATGCAGTATGTGGGTGCTGCTTGCCATTATTGGATTACATTTCCGAGGCCCAATCAAAATCCTTACTTTTGGATTTTTATTTTTTTTCTGGACAAGGCTAATATTTCTGAGATTGTGGTGCTCACAGAAACAATTTACACTGGTCTGTGGCCAAGTATCTTTTTCCACGTATACTTGTACTATGAAAGAACAGGTTGCTAAGCATTCACTCAATCTTTTCAGTGATCTGCTAAAAGATCTGATTATTGAGTTTGTGATAACTACTTAAAAAAAAAAAAAAAAAAACAGGAAAAAAATTATCAGATTAATTCAGATAATGTTTGAGTTGTTTAAACTTAAATAATTTTTTGCTTTGTTTTGTTTTTCAAAACTTAATAGAAATCTGAGATGGAGTGCCCTGTATCCTTTGATGGGCACTAACACCAACAGCTGCAAGCAGTCATAGTCATTTTGAATCTGACTGGGCAAATGTGGAAGAAGGAAGAGGGAATACATGTCCATGGTGTCACATGCTGACACAGTCATGGAAATAAATTACTGGGTTATACAATTACTAAAAAAAATACAAAAAAAACCAACAACAACAACAACAAAAAAAACAGAAAATGCTTAATTCATGCAACTGAATAATAAGGTGTTCATATGTTCGGCTTTTGCTTTTTCTTTTTTTGCTTACAGAAAACACAAACAAATGCTGTTTCTAATAGGAGACACCACTCTTTTGTAACAGCTGTTATCACTGTTACTCAAGATAAAGACAGCCAGAAATGTTTGAAAAATCTTAGCTGGTATGTGATAGCACTACAGGTGAATGTTTTTGGAACAGAGGGTATTGTAGTCCATCTGCACAGAATTGTCACTTTAATGGAAATAGCCTCAAAATTACCAGACATTGTGACAGAACAAATTGCATCACCTTTGAAAATTGCACAGTTTATGTATAATTTGGAACCCATTAGACAGAAAATGTAGTTTTCAATCTGAAGAATTTTCATTTGAGAAATCTTGTTGCATAATAGTAGCATATATAATGGTAGTGACCTAGCAAATAAATAAAATGTTCCAGTTCTAAGATAGCAACTTTACACTGGAATTTAATTTCTATGTGAACCATTCAATAAAATCAAATTGTCATATCTCAGGCAAATCACGGAAATGATTTGTGATAATGATTCAATTTCAGTTCATCACTAAGAGCTGAAGCTGCTCAGTGGAGATAAATTCAACCCCAGAGAACTGTCACTATGGACTGTTTGTTTGAATCAAGAACTTCCTAAAAGGGCCCTCGAGGAATATTTCAGATGCTCTCTGCCTTTCCACAAGGACAACATGTGAGGTCCAGCACTCCCCATTAGCACACTAACGCAATTTGTGAAACCAAAGAAAAAAGACAGCAACCCAACATGTATATGAACAGAAAAAAAAAAAAAAGAGAATAAGAAGGGACTTCAAGAAAGTTTCCAGGTCTCTGCAACTGCGAGTAATAGTATAATGGCCATTTAATCTGGAACAGTCCACAGAACAGTTCCTGTAATAAAGCTGAAATCTGTAGTATCAAATATCTGTAGTGATAAAAAAAAAAAGTGTAATAGGCCATAGAGAGCAGAAAAGACCAGGTATTTTGCTAATGTCCTCAAGGCATTTGTTTAGGCAAACTTCCTCATGATGCTAGGAAAGAGATCCCATCACATGTTACAGGAAAAGATAAACAATTTTAGTATTATCAGTTCCTGTCTATCCTCCTCCAGTGTAAGCTATCCGTTCCTGAGCACAAAACAAGCCAGTTGTGCTCTGGATAGGTTTTGCAACTGCACTAGAAGCACTGAGCATCCCATTTTCAGCTCTCAATAGTCTACAGGGCTTAAAGAAGAGAAGATAAGAGCAAAACCAACAACAATAACAACAAAAGATCAGGAAAAAGATTATGTCACAAAAGGAAAGTGTTCTGGTGTCAGCAGGTGAGGATCAAAAGCCCTGAAGCATTTGTATTACCCCATGGTACCAAAACCCAGAATCTACAAAGTTTAGTCAAGACCTCTTCCTTTTTTAAAAATGGCATGTGATCAAGCACCACTGTATCACAAACTTCAATTTATTAACATCAGCATTGTTTTTATCTTGTCACAATGAACTGGGTTTATAACCTGGTATCCGCTCCAGACAATATCTATGCCCTTAATTTCTGATCCTTTTGGAAGATAACCCATGTATCTCCTAAAATGTGTCCTCTCCTCTATCTATAACCAGATATTATCTCAGCTCTTCCAGCTTGTCATTCCACTGGCTCTTTCTAGTAGTAAATCTTTGCAAATTACTGCATCTTTCCTTCTCCTTTCTGCTCTTCATTGCCAAGTATTTATTCAATGGGCAAACTAATACATTTTTTATCTGCCAAATACATTCACAGCTTCACCCTAGTTAAAATAATCTAGTTAATAAATGTGGTCTGTACAATTCGCAGTCTCATTGAATACTGCACAGTTTCTTCAGGAGAATAAATATCTTTCCTACTACACCAGGGGATATTCCAGAATATTTTAAACAGTCATGTCGAGGACAGGTGTCAACAGCAGTGGTAGTAGCTGTTCTCAAAAGAGACAAACAATCCTGTATCAGTTCTTCTTTTCAGAAAAGAAGTTCCTTCAGAATTTCCCTTCAGAATTAATGGGAAGATGAACTATTTCAGAACCAAATATTACACCCCAAAAACCTTTATCCCGTATTGGAAGCTGTCTAACTTATTTATATGTTGGGTATTGCTACGGGCTCTAGTGTACCTTAAATCAAGTATCTCCAGGATTTAGGATTCTCCCTTGCTCAGGATTCACAGATTAAAATCCTTCCTTTCAGTGTTCAAAAAGCAGACACGGATCCTGGTTGCTAAACCTCCAGATTGAACACAAAGCCGTTATTTATGCACCAGGGTGTTTTTCATTTATCCAAGTGTGAGAAGTTGTAGATTGCAGGCTTTCAAAGTTCCCCAGGGGATCTTCAGAAAATCCACCTGTTTTCTATACATTTAACCAGATAGAAACCTTTACAAATTTCATCCAAGGTCACCAAAGAAATCTATGTTTGATTTCTCTTTTATACGTTATGAAAAATTTTAATCTCTAACTCCCAAACATCAGATTAGTTAATTCCAGCAGTAGATAAATATTCCGCTTTCCTTTGGTGCTCTCTACTTCCAGTTTAATATTTGGAACAGAAAGAGGGGTCGGGGAGGAGGGGGTTATATATTTAGGTCATGGTACAGACCTTATATAATGAGCCCTGGCATATGACAATAAAAATAAATGCTAAAATTGATGCTGACACAGGGGGTGTTGTGAGGGATGGAAGACATACTATTGTCAAAGTTTCCTTCCCCTTTCTTTAGCCATTCTAAATAGTGAGCTCTGTTTCTTCAACAAATTGTTCTTTGTAAACTGCTTCCTATATACCCTGATTCCACTACCACAACATATTTTAAAGAAACTATAAACTGAAAAAGGGTTTCTGCTGGCTGTGTCTCTGCCTACAAGAAAATAAATGAAAGCAAGAGCAACGTACTGCAATGTCAGTATTATGATAGTTTTAATAAAGGATGCACTTGGAACAGTATAAATCATTTTCACCTGAATGACTCTCAAGGCAACCCACTACAATACTCACTGATTGTAACAACTAATAGCAGCCTTAGTAAGCAGTTATTTTTACAATGGACTAGTATTATTTCATACTTTCTGGTTGTGGAATGGTTATGAAATGATCAGTGGTCACATTTAGTGACTTCAGTTGTGAATCATGAATCATTTAAGTGGGATTTTTAGTGAGAATTGAGTGATAATAAATGGAAAACAGGAATCCTGAGAGTCAAAACACCGTAGCTGTCCATTAAATGTTATTAATAAATCACTCCCTAGAAAAGACAGCCCGCGCACTACCCCACGCCAAGCATGGCACTAATGCTCCCTTAGAATAAAACCTTGTCCAGCCTTGGCATTGTGGCAGCAGAGGTCGAGTTCCACAGCTGTTCGCTGACAACAAGCTTATCCAATCTTAAAAGCCTTCTGCAGCCAGTTTATTAACTCCGACACAAGATTAAAGTGAGGTTCAGGGAGTCATGAAGCCTATTTTTTCATGAAACAGTCCTACTAACATTCTGATGTCATTGTCCGTTAATGCAGAGTAAGGTTTGGGTTCTGCTGAGCGTGAGAGACCGTATTTTACTTCTAAAACTATGACAACTTAAAATGTTTCTTAACATATTGCACTTCTGCATTGATATTTTTTCATGTTGCTGGCTATAGTTATGTTGTAAATATGGTGAGGCATATGACCTGAAGACTGAGTAAGAAATTATTTAATTTATAGAGTATTTCCTTATATATAGCTATATAGAGAAAAGGAATGTAATGATTTTTGGTTTTGTTTTGGCAATTGTTTTGTGCTCAGAGGTGGTGTATAAGTGGTATTCTGACTGTACAAGCCTATGTGGGGTATGAAAATGCTTCTCCTACATACTTGTGCAAGAAAATTAGGCAGTCATAGGCATCTTCTTGCTGACCTAACTTGATTGCCCTGAAACAAGTTGGAAAGCACTATCTGTGGGCCTATTTCCCTTCCTGTACAGATCAGTGAGAATTGAGAGTGGGTGCATCCTGGATAATGAACTTATTTCTCTGTGACTGAGCTGTGCTACCTGGTGTGTTTTGGGGAAATATGTTCTTCTGCTATAGACTGGTAATAAATTATTCTTCCTTGAACTGAGAAAGCAACCAGTGATATTTGTGGGGAACAGGAGATAAAAGCACAAGTAGCTAAAATGAGACTTGTTTTACTAAAGGATGGTCTCCACAGACTTAATTATCCATACGCACTTAATATGCAATATGCATAACCATATGCCCTGAAATTACTTACAACCTAGAAAAAAAGTAATCAGTAAATTCACAACCAAATGTATGCCCTAAAGATGAGCTTCTAGTCACAATCAGATGAGTTAAAAGGCAGCTTTGACTGCCCTTTTCAGCCATGCTGTGGTATTTACCGTTTCCACTACCAGTATCTGAATTTTGCTTCTCACCCCGTTGCCAGTCATTTTAAGAATTGCCAAGGGGGCCACACTGATCACTGCCTGGAAACAAGAGCCCATCAACTCACAGGACTGTAACACAAACAAGCAGGAAAAGTGCCATCTGACTGAGAACCTGTGATCAAAAGGAAATTAAAAAAAAAGTTTTAGCATGTTGCTGCTATCTGAAACACAGAAGAGGGCTATCTCTGACATATAGGACCAATCGGATTGGACTCATAATGTTAGTAAAAGGTATCCTTGTTGAATCTTTTAATAAAATGGAAACAGAAAAGTAACTTGCAATGGATTGTGTTCTTGCTTCTAAACCCCCCATGGTAACATCTTTTACAGACCCCAAACCCTACCACTGAGCTATGCTTCCCTGAAATGAATCATCACGGGGATTAGTGAACTAACTAGCCTTTGCAACAACTGTCTGCAACTTGGCTCCCAACACCTGGCTGCTAACTAGGTAGCTCGTGCAAAATGGAATATCTCTGTAAAAGACATTTACACTGGTTATTATCATCCTTTTCCATGATATATTGCAAAACGCCTTAATTTTGTTGGCTTGGTAAAAAGATGTATCACCACAGTTAATCAGTACACATTCTCCACAGTAATTTTTATTTCTCATGCTTTGATCTTATCTTCCTAATGTTATGAAGGTGTTGCTGTGCCTTGCTAATTTTATTCTCAATTTGTTTGATACTGAGATTTCCAGCAGCTTTGGAGATAGGTTCCTTATTCATATTTTGGGGTAAAGAGGGTAGTCAGACTGTACTTCAGTTGTGTCAGGCAGAAAGAGACTTAGATGTGGTAAACTCCAGAACTCTTGTGTCAGGAAGTTGAGTGAAATAATTAAGGAAATGAGTATTTCCTTAATCACCCTGTCATGAGAGAAAGTGAGGAAACGGTCTCAAGTTGTGCCAGGGGAGGTTTAGATTGGATATCACGAAGAAGATTTTCACGGAAAGGGTGGTTAGGCATTGGAACAGGCTGCTCAGGGAAGTGGTGGATTCACCACCCCTGGCGGTATTTAAGAGACACGTGGATACAGCGCTTAGGGACGTGGTTTAGTGGTGGGCTTGGTAGTGTCTGGTGATGGTTGGACTTGATGATCTTATGGATCTTTTCCAACCTAAATGATTCTATGATTCTATAATTTTAATACTCAGAGCACTGCTTCAACAGGGTTCTATACGCTTATTTAAGAAACTCTTATTAGTTGTCTACAATTTGTTTTTACATGTCTAGCACTATTACTTGCCATCCAAAGATAAAAATATGATTTTTAATGACTTCTGTGGGAAAAAAAAAATCTATAAAACTCTGACAGTAAATTCCCATCCTATCATTTTTGTTTATTTGACTCAGTATGCCTTGTGGCTTAACTTTGAACTGGCTCGTGCTCCAGTATAGTTTCTTTTAAAGCTGCTCTCTGAAATTCTGTTTCCATTTGCTAAGCTCTACTTGTGAGCAGCCTTACCATAGCTGATTGATCTTTTTAATATAAGGAAAAGAAATGATGCTGATAAACTTCAGGAAGAATGTTAAAATGATGATAATATATATATAGATATGGCTTATGCACATTTGAAGACAGAGAAAAGCAGAGGAAATCGTGTTTGTTGTTGAACTGTGAAAGGCAACAGAAATAGCTGTGGGGATGAATTATGTAATGAAGAAAGAATTTGCTAAAAGTTTAGCATTAAAAAAAAAAAGAAGCCAATGATCAGAAGCAGTCATTGTGATTAATAGTGTTTTCCTACTTGCCGTTTTTATTAAACGTGTTGCATAAATGACTGAAATTACAGACACAAACCAATGGTTTTCTTCCTCCATCAAGTCTTTCGTTAGTTTTATCTTAAAACCCCATGAAAGGAGCAAGAGTTTTACTTCACTAAAACATTTATGTGAAAAATGATAATCTTCTGGGATTTCTGAAAATCATATCAATCACGTAATAGTCTTGTCCTACAGCTAATGGCCTTTCTAAAAGTACAAATAGCTACATTTTGAGTCTATGCAGCACATCAAGTAATTCTAGGATACTATCATGGTTATAACCTGCAAGTTACATTTTCAACACACATCAGTTGCTCAGAATATTTTGGAAAACAATCCTTAATTTTATACTCTTCTTCTCAGTTCAGGTTTCTAAAATCTGTAAGAAGTTCTCATCTACTGGTTAAGACAGGTGAGTCTAAAGTTACAGACAAAAGATCATTCTTGGTTCTCACCATTCTTGTGAGATGCTGTTAGCACTAAGGTCCTTTTTACTTGTTGGCCTGGAGCACCAAGATACTTAGTATTCAAGTTCAAACAAAATATTACTTTAAGAACTTATATGAAAGCTTTTCTTTAATATTAATGACTACATTCAAAGCAAAAACTTCTTCCATTTGTAAAGCACAAGGTATATCAAGTAATATATATACATGATGTTTACCTATACAAAATGAAAATGTTTATTTAAATATTGCCTCCCCAATTATGTGCATTAAGCTTCACTTCTTGGTTTGCCTGTAAATGCTCAATGGAGTTTAAGAACACAGTTGACACCTCAAGCCTATACTTGAGTAGGACCTAAGGCTAACTATGCCTTAATCTACACTCCGACATGGACAAAGTTTTTATTATTACTTTTTTTTTTTTTTAAGCAGGCTAAACAGAGTTGAACCAAGCATAACAGATTATTCCCTGAAGATTAAGTGGTGAATTAAAGACATGCTGTCATCCTCAAAGTTTCTTACTGAATAGAAGCTATAGCTAATGCTACCTCATTTTTAAACCAAGCTCCAAATTTTTAAGTGATTTATTGCTCTGGCAGCTCGGAGCAACTTGTTAGTTTGGCAACAATGGAAGGTTTGCCATTACCTTCAAAGGGGACAGAATATCAAACTTTGTTTTTAATCTCAATTTTTAAACACACCAGAAACTAAGTTTGAAATTCTAATAGTATAGAAAACAAAACATCTTACCCTGAAAATGAAAAAAACTTAAGTTTGTTATGTTTGAACAGAGATGTTTACATTTTCATGTTGTACATTGCCATTGCTACTGATGTAACTAGCTCTTGGTATGTACCTGTGACTAAACCAAATCACACCAAAAACACACCAGAATCCATCTTCCTTATTTGTTCTCCAAATGACGTTACTCCAAAGACTAAAAATTGCAAGTAAAACAAAGCAACAATAAATTAGAAACATCTGCACAGTGTGACAGGTAATAAAATAACCCATTTAAGCAAGCATGTCTCTAAACTACAAGTTCAGGTTCTCCAGTATATAAAAAGGAGCTATCACATGACCATGATCTTCACTAACAGAGCCCTAACAAATAAAACACTACAAACAGCTCATTCTCACTTAAGTCCTTCTGAAGGAGCTTCATCAGCTATGGAAAGTTTTACAAGTGACCATATTTAATCCAATCTGCTCTGAACTTCTAATTAACTCAGAAAAATAATTTCTTCACTCCATAGATCACAATGGATCAGAAACCCTGAAATGTCTCCTCTGTCTGAGAAGGAACAAAGCAGCATATTGATAAACTAAGAGATCAGTTAATTGAAATTAATTACATGAAAAGTTTGTTCCCAGCAAGATTTTCACTTCAGAGAATTGTGTATTTACATGGATCCCAGTTAAGTTAATTCTGTCATAATAGTGTCCAAAGACTGGTTCTCTGCATGCTACTTTAGTGATTTAGCTATATTTTTCAGCTAAACTGCAATATGCACTGCAAAAACACAGAAACTTTTAAATATTAACATAAAATTCCAGTTAAATCAATCCCAGTTTTACAGGATGCTCTGAAACCCCACAACATTCTCCTGAATGTAAAATGTGTATTTTCATGCCTCAAGTTGAGCAAATGATATTGTTACACTGTTTTATGAGGACAGACATTCTTGCAAAGCATTACAGTTTTCAGCCTTATGGAGGGTTACAATAAAAACTGGACAAAAGGTTGTTAGAAGTGATTAGCAACCCTTCATTTAAAATGTAAATGTAGGAAGCAGTTGAATTCCTTTTCAGAGTAATGACTGAAACAAGAGTCACTTCTACAAATTGCAGGCTATATTCCAGGCCAGGCAGAAGCTAAACTCAGGAATTAGGAAGGGCAGATGAAACTGAATGTAAACATAAGAAGGTACTAAGAAAATTCTTGAGAAGGGATCTGCAAATTAACTTCGATATGTGAGCAACAACAAGACAAAATGACACTTCTTTGTACAGGAACAGAGATAAATGCTCCTCAGAGAAATATCTGATTCATCTCTTCCATTTCTCCTTCCATCAACAACACTTTGCCAATCCACCAATACTGGTGTTTCTTTAAATCACATATTTGAATACACTTTAGAATATTATGTTCTGGCCAGTTGTCTTGAAGTGCAATTCCAGAATAACATGCAAAGCACTAAAATCCATTTAGGACATAATTTGTTTACACTTTTTTAGTGATTGTCTACCATGTGATCCTATTTTGTGGCTCTGTCATTTCATCTTCATTTCTTCTCAAGTAAATTGCTTATTCTTATGCTATAATCATAGCTTCTGCCTGAGACCAGAGCTAACATTCAGCTGAAGCACATTTCCATTGAAGGATTATTCCTTCATTCTCTTACACTGCTTTAACATTTTTCTTCTTTGAATTTCTCTCAGTTAACCAATTCCCTCTTTTGCTTCCATCAACAGCACAAGATTCACACTGGCCACTTTCTTGCTCTTTATTCTCTCTGCAAAGGAGCTATTTCTTGGGTGATTTACAGAAGTGTTATGAAGCAGCAGGAAACCATATCGCCCTGCTTCAGTTTCCCCCCTCCCCAATCTTCTGTTGCAGAGCAGCATCACTGGGCCGACACTCATGCAGTCCTGTCTGCCAAAGAGAACAGCACAAGAAGAATTCTGCAAAAGGCTACAGCATTCCCTTCATAAAATCCTCTAAAGTGCTATTCCCATGAGAAAAGGCTACAATGAGCTTTAGGAAAAGAAGAAAATGCCTTATTGCAGTAGATATGACAGTGAATCACTCAGTTTAGAAGCTCAAGCACTTTAATTCTTCTGGGATGTCTTTCACTGGTTTTCCATGTATGAATTTTATACTTTTCCCTATAACAAAACTCCTTGATCTGGTGATTGAATAACCATAGTAGCAATTCTCAGAGATCTCAGGAACTGGCATTTGCAGTATTATCAAACTTAAACAAACAAACAAAAAACAAAAAACAAACAAAAAAAAAGGAAACAATTGAGCCCATGAAAGATAATTATATTTTAGGATTATTTTCATTAATAAATCAATGCCTGTTTAGTTCTGCAAATTATTTCCTGGCACATTCCTTCTTTGGAAATTAATTCATACTACCGCTATACCTCACAAACAAAGTGGATTTTGTGAATCTGCTGCAAAATGCCTTGGTTATGATACATACATATTTATGCTAAAGTAAATTAAAATTTCTCTTATATGTCTCTGTTATTGAACACTGGAAAGGTGAAATGTGAAAGAAACAAAGCAGCTTTAGGACTTCAATCACTGAAATCAAAACAGCAAGAAAACTATATATGTCCTTACATGGTTATATAGCCATTTATAGTTGTCATGATAGCCCTTGATTCTTTTATTATTGTTATTACTGCTGTCTCCAGAAAGGTAAATGGGATGCGGGAATTCAAGTGTCAACATCACTTTTGAAAAATCATCTGCAAACAAGCAATAGGCATTAACTAAAACTTAGATGTCTAGCACAGGAGCACATGGAATCTGGGTAGCTAACTTCGTAATTTTGACCCTGAAAACTTTCTGCACAGACGCTGCTTAACACACAGCATCTAACCCTGCAGGAGGTTCAGTAGCTCAAGCCTTGACAGTGTTGCACAACTCAGCTGTGCATCCATAAACTATTCTATATTCAACCACTAAAGAGCCTGAACCAAATGATAGCAGAGCAGTTGCTGTTATGCTCCCTCTCCGATATTCAGGAGCTAATGATGTGTGCACTCCACAGGATATGCGAAGCACAACTTTATTCTATCCTCTGTGCAACAGATTTCAAACAATTTCCATAGTACTCAACAGTGGCTTCATAACTGAGCTGTAGGCAGTTTTTGCCACTTCTGTTGAAGAAGTACCACTGCAGGAAAAATACGAGATTCATTCAAATCTGTCTGACTTGTTTCGTTTACTTTGGTCAGGTCACTACATCATGCCTGTTGATTCATTTTAGAAAGACAAGGCCATTGGCAATTACGAAGTTTCTGTCCTTACAAGCAGTACAGTAATTGCTGTGTTTACATGCAGTTCATGCCTGAGTAAGTAGTGTTAAAGAAGTGTTTGCTAAATTAGTTCAGGGAATCACATAGCAATATTATCTAATTGCCATTTGTCAAAACTGTAGTACAATCAGTGAATATTTTTAATTATATTAAGAAAGGAAAAATGTCATCTCACAATTTCATATGTCAGAGACTCCACAAAAAGAATCAGTAATTCCATGGTTTATCATTTCAAACTATGCTCGCAGCAGCAAATATTGCTTGCTGTTGAAAATTACCATCAGTTAAAAAAAACATTTGTTCCCTCATGTGTTATTGCTTTATTACTTATTATTGGTTTAAATATATCAAATTTGATCTGATAATTTCCTTTCTCTATGTTCACCTGAACAAATAATGCAGATAGCTACCTTTGCTAAAGACTGAAGTTCTAGACAGTTCAATAAACCGAGATGAACCATATGAAAGCGGAGCATCATCAGTACCTCCTTTTTCACCTCTGTTTTGAAAGAAAACTGCTGCAACTGAAACTTCCGTGTTGTATGCACTCCTGAAAATCCCCGTGTATCAGATTGGGACCCTCGGGGACTTAGGCAGGGAGGAACATCTTTTCTGGGTTATCATCAAGTAAGTGGGAATGACAGGCATCAGACAGGAAAAGATAACAGCACATAAAACTCATGCATTTTGGCATCCACTGTTGACTTTAGCCTAATCTCCTGAACACTTGTTCTGACCTACATATTCCTTACTGAATTGTAAGTTTTTAAGAGAAATTTGCTTGCCGATTAATAATTCATATACAGGAGGGCATTAAGGTATTGCACAGATTTTATTATTTTTAACATCACAGCGTACTGAAATGACATTATCCGCTAGTAAAATCCTCTGAAAACGTAGATGGTATTTCAGAGTTCACTGTGAGGTTACTGGACACCGTACCTGGGAGGAAACGTAAATTCGGAAATAGTCAGGCCTGAGATCCTGCAGACGCAGGAGCAGATCTGTAGCTCAGTCTTTAGCGATGACAACCAAAATCACACAGTAATTCTGGTTACCTTTTCACCGCATGCTGCCACTTTAATAACTGGTATATTCTGCTGTATGCAGCAAAAGATTCTGGTGGGTTCAGTCTGAATGTGTGAATTTCAGTTTAGAAGTTGATGAAACAGCCTTCAGAATGCAAATGCTTTGCTCAGAAGTGATTTATAAATTACCTCCCAGCTAGCAATGATTCTAATGAAGGAGTAATTAAACAGAGATACTGCTCTGTTGAGACACTTGAGGTTAGAAATGAAGTTTCCATAAAACATCACGGCTTAGCATATGTATTACACGAGATAATAAAATTTGCATTTAAGCCCTTCAATTTCTCTGCTGTGGAGTAGCTTGATAATTCAAGGGAATCTCATACACTTTGTTTTCCAGAATGTCATCACTATATCCACTGGCAGAGGAGATCATTTCTGACGTCAGGATAAAATGAGCCCTACCGGAGACAGGGGCCCACCTGGCCTCAGTTCATTTGATGACTGACGTGGCAAGACACTGAACCACACCCTGATCTAGAAGCGTGTACAGTCTTGCTGATGCTGTGCCTTGGTACCTTGTTGACACTGCTTTGCTGTGTCGCAATGTGGATGTGTTGGGTCCCCTGGGAAAGACCTGGCCAGGTGGTGCTGCCGCCACCCTTGCAGAGGCTGTCCCACACCCCCTGGCACAACGCTGCACACAGGCTGCCACATCGCTTCCGTCCCGTGTTTCTTCACCTTGGAACAGAAGCCAAGCAGAGGCTGAGCAACCCTTTCTCAATCAAGTCAAATAGTTTTGTACGTCAAAAAAAATTTCAGTAAATTTGCAGTTTATCCCCCCTTTTGTCCTCCTTCCTCTGCACCTCTTCAACATGCAGGAAAATAAGCTCAGTCACTTCATTTTGCATCATTTATTTACAGGCATAGGAACAGTTTCAATATAATTATTGAATTACAGAAGAGACACTGAAGCTGTACCTTTACTCTCAATTGCACTTTTCACACACCGATTGGTCTAAATATCGTCCTTGATGTTTATTGACTACTGTATGACAATCACTGATAATTTAGTAAAATGGTTTTCTGGCACGCAGTAGGTTGGATTTTTTTTTCAGCTTTCTAGAATAAACTATTTTATCTCAGGGTTGGGGAGAATGTAAAATCTTGCCAGAAAACTTCATGGAAAGGAATATAGATGGTAACCAAACAATTTCCCTAATACATTCTGATTTTGTTAAGAATGTAGGTTTCTAGTTCATTACAACTTGTTTTACTAAAAGTCTACTCATTTTAACAATATTTGCTTTTTTACAAGGAGAGTATACAAAAGAATAACGGAGAGAATATAGGCAAGAGTGACAACTAAATTAAATGCATTAATATAAGATGTATGTCACTGTACTCCTTGAATTATTGTAGGATCAAATATAGAAATCATAACTCCTATTGAAAATTTTAATGTTTCACTTGAGTTTACCATTTCACAGTACACAGAGATTACTAAAATTAAGCTATGTCTGGTACCAGATAACTTCTTTAAGAAAGCCTAAGTGAAATGGTCTCAACAAGCAACACTCTCATAGACTGAAATAAAAACAAGATCTATTAAAAACACATCCTACTGGAGACAAAAATACATCATATCCTACGCAGACACAAAAAAGGAGTCGGCCTCTTCCTGCATGCCCATATAAAAGCAAACTGTATTCCTTCCTGCATCCAAGATTGTGCTACAATCTCTTTTGTCTCTCATGTTTAATAACTGCATTCCCTGTCCCGCCCTTCTGTTTTGCTTCATGCTCCCATATTTTTTCTTACTCCATCATCAGCCCTGGAGGCTGAATTTCTTTCACCTTCTCTTTTCACTCACCCTTATAGTTGTCTCTTCCCTTTTTGTTGTTTACCTCCTCCTGCATTCCCTTCAGTCTCACTTTCCCTTCACTCTCTTAGCAGACCACGTATGAGCTTTGCTGCAAGCAAGCATGGCTGTATAAAATGACTTTTAGTGCTGCTAGCAGCTGAGAGAGTATTGCTTTAACAATCCTTCATGTGAACCAGATTAAAAGCCTCAAGCACAAGTGACCCTGTAGTCCAGAACAAACCTTGTTACAGTCACCACACTCCGCACCTTAGTTTTTCCATGCTGCAAAGCATACACATAGCAGTACATACAGAGACTACATATAGGCAGAGTTCGGGTCCATGGAGCTCAGTCGGAGCTTCTCATCTTCTTTCAGTGGAAAGTATTTTGTCACTCTTCCGTTTCTGAGTATGCATTCCCTGCGCACCCGATTCCCAGTGAGCATGTCAAGCAACATCGGATTTTGCAAAAATCTAACAGAACCGGAAGTAACCATGCCACATTATTCACTTGTAAATCAGAGCATTAAACTTTTCTCAGCTGATACATCAAAGGATTTACAGAGCAGAGAACAACATAACTCCAGTTGTAAGCATTCCCCTAAGGACTGAAACACCATGTGTTAGCAGATACTAGATATTTAAACAAATGTAAAAAAGGATAATGGTGCATAAAATCATAATAACTCAAGATAAGCACCAAATTAACACAAGTCTTTTATAAACTAGCTATCGTTATAAAAGCACTCCGTTTACTAACAGCTCAGAGTCTATTTCCCATTTCTGATGCCAAACAATGGTTTTATGTTCCCAGGAGCACGCTAACTCTCTGCTCTGTTCAGTGGGACATGTTGGCACTTCTAGTCCTTCGGGGTTATGACATTCTTGTTCAGCCACACAACAGAAGCGTAAGCAAGAGAACTATTTTCAGCAGGTAAATATTGCTGTGTATATATATGCAGTTCCAGTTGCCTTTTCCTCCAGCATTAATCATTCCTGTTATTTCCTAAACTTGCAAGGAAAGCTGCCACAAAAGAAAAGCTAAATTTAGCAGTATTTTCAGACAGTTAGATAACCATTTTTATAAGGTAGAAAATTACTTTCTTCTGATGATATTCCTAATAGTGCTGTACTTAATTTCAAATGAGGAATGTGGTTGATTTTGAACCCAATTCCTTACACTTAATTAGATGGCTGAGGCTAAAAATATTCCCACTGGTCAGCCACGCCACAGTATTAGATTTCATTAAATGTGCCAATCATTGGGTTCATGCAGAAGAGCATAAAGAGCAATAGAACTTAAGCAAAGTTCTATTATTAATGCTAAACTATCATACCAGAATAGCAATATTCCATGAATTGCTTGAAATAAAATTGCTTGAAATAATAATGCACTTCCTAATATGAACTCTTATTAATATGATTAGGAGGTGATGAAGTACAAAGCAATGCCCAAAGTGAATTCATGATCATATCCTGTACTAAGCTACAGTGAAAAATTAATTTTTATAAACTAATTAGACATCCTGCTCCACTTATTGCTTTCTTAGTACATTCCGTACATACAAACATGCACAAATAAAATGCAAACATTTATTAAAGGTTTCTTATTCAATCTTGAAAACAGCTTGGTAAGCATATCAAATACTAAATATTAAGTGGAAACATCAGGGAAAGAAGTCATTAAAACAGATTATTACTTTAAAATGTACAACACTTGTGACTGACATTGCAGTATGAATTGCAGTACAGAATGTCAACTTTTGGAAAGTGTATGTTCAGTAGAGATAATGAATGTCTTCACAATCGTGTTTAAATAGGTAGTCACATACCAGGGCCATATCAGTCCTTTTTATCAGAGCTCTATGAAAATATGTATATACAAAAGCTATTTCAAATTTGTATACTCTTAACAGAAAAACATGTATCAAAGCAGGTAAATTTTCTAACAAAGTTATAGCTTATTATAAAGTGGGGGGAGTGGCTGATTCACCAGAGAGCCATGCTGCCGTCCAGACGGACCTAGAGAGACCTCATGAAGTTCAACAAGGGTAAGTGCAAAGTCCTGCACCTGGGGAGGAACAACTCTAGTACATCTTGGGGGCCACCCAGCTGGAAAGCAGCTCAGTGGAAAAGGGCCTGGGGGTCCTGGTGGACACCGAGTTGAACAGGAGTCAGCAATGTGCCCTTGCTGCTAAGAAGGCTAATGGTATTCTTGGCTGCGTTAGGCAAAGCATTGCCAGCAAGTCAGAAGAGGTGATCCTTCCCCTCTTCTCAGTGTTGGTGAGGCCGCACCCGGAGTACTGTGCCCAGTACTGGACACAAGGGTCTGGAGCATCCCTCCTATGAGGAGAGGCTGACAGAGCTGGGACTGTTCAGACTGGAGAAGTTTCAGTGGGGATCTTATCAATGGATATAAATATCTGAAGGGAGGATGCAATGAAGACAAGAGCCAGGCTCTTTTCAGTGGTGTCCTGTGTGAGGACGAGAGGCAATGTGCACAAAATGAAACACAGGAGGTTCTGTCTGAATATCAGGAAACACTTCTTCACTGTGCAAATGACGGAGCACTGGAACAGGTTGCCCAGAGATTCTCCCTCCTTGGAAATCTTCAAAAGCTGCCTGGACATGGTCCCGGGCAACCTGCTCTCGTTGTCCCTGCCTGAGCAGGGGGGTTGGACCAGACGACCTCCAGTCACGGAGGATGGTCAAGGTCCCTTTCAACCTCAACTGTTCTATGATTCTCTGATAAGTGTTTGTACTGGGGCTGGCCGGGATAGAGTTAACTTTCCCCACAGCAGCCCATACAGCTCTGTGCTCTGCACTTGTAGCTAGACCAGCACTGATACCACACCAGTGTTGTGTCTGTTGCTGAGCCGTGCTGGCACAGCACCCAGACTCCAAACCCCCCAAACCCAGTGGGCTGGGGGTGGGCAGCAGCTGGGAGGGGAAATCACCATGGCAGCTGACCTGAACCGACCAAAGGGATATTCCACACCATGTGGTGTCACACTCAGCAATAAAAGCTGGGAAAGGGGAAGGAGAGGGGGGGCTCTCGTTGTGAAGACGTCTGTCCTCCCAAACAACCACTATGCGTATTGAGGCCCTGCTTCCCAGGATGTGGCCAAACACCGCTCGTTGATGGGAAGTAGAGAATTGTTTTTTCCCCTCTGTTTGCTTCTGCGTGGCCTTTGCTTGTATTATATCTTTTTTTTTTCTTTTCCCTTTAATTAAATTATCCTTATCTCAACCCTTGAGCCCTTGTCCATCGTATTTTCTCCCCCTCTTCCTTTGAGGAGGGGGAGCGAGTGAGCGGTTGTGGTGGAGTTCCGCTGTTTAACTGGGTAAAACCACCAGTGTTCCATGCATTAGTTTCATTTATTAGCATACTGGTAATACCTATAATTGACATATTGAATGTATTAGCTGCTGTTCTGCTAAAAACAGCAATGTATCCTATTAGGGAACTTGAGAAGGTATTTGAAGCTTTCCCTTCACCTTCCCTTCTTAGTATAGTGAAGATCTATTAATTGTACCTCTTCTCTCGAGCTTAGAGTCGATGCAGGAGGCCAGCATTTAGGTTCCCTGGATAAACTGGGCGGCCCAGGGACCAGGAACATACTTAGTCCCTAGGAAAAGTCAGTAGGCTCATACCACAGCTGGATCATGCTTTTGCACTTAGTTACCTAAGTCTTCCTATTTTTGATGTTGTCCTAAATTCTTCTTATAAGGAATAATTCTGTCTTAAATAATATCGTGCAATACTCCAGTGAACTGTTTTAGGCTGAGTACAGAAGGCTATTCCACAACAAATGTCTTGAATGTGTAATTTTCATTGTAGACATTTTTAATACAATCTACATTAGAAGGCCAAGCTTTGGAGAGAAAATTAATCAGATTTCTGTTGTTTCCACAGAAGAAATAAGAAGAAACCTTGACAAAATACAGAAGCTTTTATATTCTTGCTCTTTAAGGAGCTTACTTTCTGTTAAAGTACAAAGTTTTATTAATATAAAGAAAATTATTTAGGATTGGCTGAACAATATCTTACTTAATGAAGCACTGAACAGAAATTTGTATTCAGCACATTAACTGGCCAATTATCAGTATCTATTCAGAAAACAGCAATTCAGATTGCTAAAAAACTGAATATATAAAAAAATGTGTTCTTCTCCTATACATGTTAAGACACTTTCTTCCATTCTTTTCTCTGATATTTAAATAACTGTCTGAGTTCAGTATACAAAGTGAAAGAGTATTGCTAGGTCTGTTACCCCTGATCACAGACCTACTTTAACATACAGGTAGTTACCCCAGGCAATAAAATCAGGATAAAAAAAATATTTAATGCTGCGGGCTGGAAGACTGAACTAATTTTGGTTTGCCTGCGGCAATAAATTCTTAAGATTTCCTATTTTATGACTATCATCTTCCTATTCATGACTCTACATTTACAATAAATTATTTGCTTTGCATTAAAAAATAAAAAAATAAAAAAAAAATTACCAGTATCAGAATCTTGGTTACAACTACTATTCAGGCTGAAATATGAATGTCCGGGTCTGGCTGGGATGGTGTTGATTTTCTTCACAGCAGCCACTAGGGCACTGTGTTTTGGATTTGTGACCAGAACAGTGTGGAGAACACAATGATTCAGTTATTGCTGAGCAGTGCTTGTACAGTATCAAGGCCTCCACTGTTTCTCACATTGTCCTGCCAACAAGTAGGCTGCTATGGGCAAGAGGCTGGGATGGGACACAGACAGGACAGCTGACCCCAAATGTCCAAAGGGGTATTCCATACCACATGACATCATGCTCAACAATAAAAGCTGGGAGAAAAGAAGGAGGAAGGGGGGATGTTCAGAGTGATGGTGTTTGTCTTCTCAAGTAACTATTACGTGTTATGAGCCCCGCTTTCCAGGAAAGTGGCTGACCATCTGCCTGCCAACAGGAAGTAGTGAATGAATTCCTATTTTTGCCTTTTTTGTATATGCAGCTTTGCTTCACCTATTAAACTCTCTTTATCTCAACCCACAAGTTTTCTCATTTTTGCTCTTCCAATTTTCTTCCCCCCATAAAGATGGGGCAGAGTTGGAGTGAGTGAGCAGCTGTGTGGTACTCAGCTGCCTGCCAGGGCTAAACCACAACAGTCAATACAATATTTCTGTTGCTCACAACCTTCTCTGATATCTTTATTTTTAAATACAATTTATGACATCACATCTCTTCAGAGGGATCTTTTCAAGCATTTTTTTCAATTCAAATAACAAGTTAAAATAAATGGTCCCAGAAACTTTTTTTTTGTCCCTACTGTAATATAAATGGAACATATTATCCTGGGACCATTCTTTTATATTGCAGAAACAAATGCATGATGGAAAGTTTGATGAGAACTTGATCATTCCCACTTGAAAGGAAGCTGAGTTGATCATTCTTTGATCTTGCAGCAGTAACATTTTTTTCTACATATGATCTGGAGGAAGCTGTCTTTTATGCTTTCCATTACAGTACTAAAATCTACAGTTCCGGACAACATACAGAAGACTTTGGTCTTCACATTTTTACTAAATGCAAGCAAAGTGAATATGCTAAGAAGTCTTCTCATATCTGTGAGCCTGAAAAGCTGTGAAATGAACTCTGTTTATGTTTAACAATTATGGTCAACACTGGACGTTATGTTTTTTGTAGTTCAGTGAAAAAAACAGTGCATGGGCAGATTGTCTCCAAGTCCCTCTACTCCAAAGAGATTCTTGCTACTGTGAAACACATAATTGAAAACCACAGGAAAGATGATCATTGTAGAAACTGTTAAAGTAAAACTGTACTCTGCACACCTTTCCTCTGCTAAATCACACCATGCGGAGAAGCACCTACTAGCTGAGCCTCACAAAGATCCCTGAAGCACTTTGCAAATGAGCATGTCCCAGTTGGAGGCAGTGGAATATGAATTCCAGATCACATAAGCAACAAAGCCATAACTTACAGACCCTTGTTGCATGTTTGGATCATCCTTCAATCACAGATCAACCTCAACACTTTCAGAACTTTAATAAGCAATGAAACATATGGCGAACATAAGGTTCTTGCGTTACTTTCATAACGTTGATTTGTTTCCAGCCTACAGTTGAAATCATGCCTTTGAGTGTACATTGGAACCAGTGGAAACAACTAATTGCATAACATTAGGGATCTCTGTTACATTGCTGATGCAGCTTCAAGGAAGTTTTAGGAAGTCTCTAAGCTAGCTCCCCTGCCTTGATGTGTGGGGCTGTCAGAATCCCTGCACACCAAGGAACATGCCTCTGACTTTATCTGATTTTGTAAGCCCCTCTACTCCTGAACGAATCTCTGATACAAGTTTTGCTAACATGGTTCTCAATGTTCTTCTTTAAAACGTGTTCAAACAGTTGAGTGGGGAAATTGCTATTTGTCACTTTCTTATGATAGGAGGGAAGAATATACGATAAAATTGGTATAACAACCTTTAAACTAAGCATGGCTTGCACACTAATGATTGACAATGTTATATATGTATTATGGACACCACGTCATGTGCTTTTAATTTTAAGGCAGTACCTACTCTTTCTCCGTATCACATACTTTCTGCAATCTACTTATTTTTATCTTCTATATTTCATTTGAAATAATTTTAAAAGATGCCTACCCAAAGCTCTAAGCATCGTCACCTAACACATCATTAATAACAACAGCATGGAAGCTCAGCACCACACAAATAATCTAATCTAACAAATCAAGTTTTTTAGCTATTATTTTTGTTTTGTTTTGTTTTGTTTTTTGATTGTAAGGGCTCGTCTAGAAATGTCAGTTATATCATCCATGCTGATATACCTGAAGCAACAAGACCTGCCTTCCCCTAAGTAGAGGTAACACTGAAATAAATTCTGGTTTAGAATAAAGGTGTCCACTATTTCAGTATACTGTCTGAGACAGTGGCCAACAACGGATATCTAGGGAGAAGTGCAGGAATGGAGCAAGTATTCAGTGATAAAACTTCCTTCATACTCTTTTATCTTCCAACAATTACAGCTCAGGGACTTCCAAAGTCATGGATAGTTTCTATGTATTTAGCAGCCATCATGGTTTCTTTGTCTTGAGCCTGTTCTGGGAATTTTAGGTGCCCTTTCAGTACACATGAAGTTTCAAGAACAAAGAGTATTTTTTATATGATTAGGACTCGATTAGATAATGAAAAAAACTTGATACGAGCATTTTTGTCCATTTTTAAATGCAAGCTGCTTCTGGTTTCTATGTAGAACTAATGACCACAGTCTGTTTCTCAAAGGTAGTCTGCGTTGGGAGGTTTGTGCAAAGTGCACTTATGTGAATTACAATTTGCTAGCAATTGTATGCTAACTCCCCCTGCAAATACTGCTAGTAAGGCATTAGCATCCCTGAAACCTACACTAATAAAGCAAGAGAAGTATAGGCATCTTCAAAGACTGATTGAGAGCAACTGGATTAGCCAGCACTCAGAATCTGAAGGTGGGAGCTCTGAACTGATTTCTGCCTCTCTCTACAGACACAGAACGAGGTAAGCCTCTTGATTTTAGAGCCATGTGAGTTCAGTGAGTAAACTAGGTAGCATAGGTATCTCATCAGTGTGTATAAAAGGTTCTGGGCAAAGTTGTTTCCTTCTCTTTCAAAGTCTGAAAGTACACTATCCCACATTTGCTGTATACTAACAGCATCCTCACAAACATCTAATATGATGTACGTTCATACACTGCCTTGAAATAATATCACCATACAAACAAGCCCTTCCTTAGTAAATCCTTATCTACACAATTAAAAGCCACCATTTCATTTACCAGAAACAAGACTGAATTATTCTCCCATTTATTAAAGGGCTGAAGAAAACTATTGAGACAATAAACAGCTGCTAACACTAATAGATTTTCCCCTGGCCAAGTTAACAGTACCATCACTCCAGACATGTCAGTCAAGCACCATTCATAGACATCCCAGTCATTTATGAACCCTTTTTATTATAAAAATGTTCTTCTAAGTGTAAATAATCTGAAAAAGCATTGGCAAAAACTGATTCTTTTAATCAGAAACATTAAAGGCAAAAAAGCAAATGTGTAAATTCACCCACACTAGAATGATAAATTAGAGTTTTGTTAGACTCCAAGGAGAGGTGACAAATTACGGCAGACAAAGACTAGGGAATGTGGTGTCAAAATGACTTCTTAAAGCTAGCTATAATTCAAGAAAGGAACAGAAATGCTTATAAGAGAAATAACCAAGAGTCTTCTTTTGGATGTTTTTCTTTTGTTGCACACTGAAATAATAGCATAGTGAACTGAAAGTCCATTGAATTTATCTTCCTCAGTAACTTATCTTTACACTAATCTGTAAAAAGGAGTAAGTGTAGTTTTACCTTGAGTTGTGGAAAATTTTTGTGTTGGTTGATTAGGCATTTTATATTTTATTTCATAGTCAAATTTAAAACATTCATATATTTGTATTAAAAGTATCTTTGATCTCATGCCTCGAATTCCTTCAGATTGTATACATTCATTTAATTTGTGCATCACTAAAGAGTTATCATGGCCTGTTGGGTCAAGGTCCATGTGGAAAGAATTTTATTTTCAGATTGAAGTCATTACTTTTTCAGACTTGCTGTGGTCCTTCATCTCACTATACTTGCACTACTTGCAGACCAGCTCCACACATTAAACTGAAAGAAACTGATGGCAAGTGGGTATTTCCCTACAGTTAATAAGTTTCTTAAATGTAGTTTTTCATATCCACTTCTCATAAGATATTAGCCTACACTAAGTTTCTAGTATTTGTTACATGTATGCATTTCTTTAATTTTTAAAACGATATCTGTGTTGCACCAAGAAAAAAGTATTATAAAGCCATAACTCCTGGAACTAGATTTAAGAATTTATTATATATAAACGCGGTTAGAAAGAAGCGACGCATGTAGATACACATATTTTTACACTAATTGTGGTTTGTTTTTAGCCACAACTATTTCTTAACATAACGGCATGGAGCTCTTAGCTCCTAGAATGCATTCTCTCAGTTCACACAAACACAGAACATTTTGATTTTAGTTTAATAGGAAATACGATATTTATCTTTACAGGAGTGTGAAGTCACCTATTTGCATTCAGAAAATAAATATGAGCGAGCATACATGCAATTAAGGCACTCACAGTCTCTTATCAATATATCGACTTGGACAAGCTCTCTCTGGCTGAGTAATTTAGTTTTGATACCCATTTAATATTTTGGCCACTGCTGAGACTCCAACAAGGGTGTTAATTAGTGCCAATTGTGAAGCTGGTTTCTGTGACACAGCCATCTGTCTTACAGAGACTGAATCATTTAATTATTTTAAGGTGTAATTATAGATGTCTCAAATCATTTAAGACCAACCATTTATTACTGAAAAAAACACAATGTTGCAGTCAGATTCTAAAGAGGTTTTTTTTTTTCTAGATAATGTAGTTTAAATGAGACACACTTCTAGCAAAGTAGAGGCATTACACTAACAACCTTACAGTAAAAGTCAAAGATGATCAAAACCAAATTTGTCTAAGAGTACTCATAAAATGCTAATTTGTGGGGGGAAAAAATTCAGAGTACTTTCTTGTTTATAATTTTAAAATTTCTGAGAATGCTGAAACCTAATTTTGTTATATGGATTTTGTGCCATTATTTTGAGTGTTTACACTTATTTGTACATAGTAGTGGTACAGTATGTAGTTATAACACGCTAATGATGTGCCATGATGTGCCATGAGTGAACCATTTCTAAGAAAAGATTAAAACTCTAAATGCATAATTCAGTCCTGGTCCTAGATACGTAGCATAAAACGCATTTATTTATCTTTACTTGTTTTTCGCCTTTCACTTTCAGTCCTCCCTTCAGACCAGTGGGTTCTGCTGTGGTGGAGCCAAACCTCCTCCTGCAGCCCACAGCAACAGCAAACTCCCTGCACTGGCTTGGTCCCTTCAGGCAGAGAGGAAGTTATACCCGACACATGTTCCACATCCTTTAAATGGGCAACTTTCACACTATAAATACCAATGCTTCGACTTTTCATACTATATTAGTGAAAAAAGTCATAGAATTAAAATAATATACTCCTAAGGTTTTACTTTTTTTTTTTTTTTAAGTGAAATAGCCAATGTCGCTATTTAGTGAACACGTACTATATTTTGCTGCATGAACAGATGTTTCAGAGATGTGATGGACAACTATTGCAGCTTTCTACATGCATTAATTTATGATTTGCAAATAAAGCAATTAGGAAATCATTACATTACTTGGAAATACTAGAAACTAAGGGAAAAAAAAGCGTAGCTAATTCTATAGAGGAATAACAGAAGATGTGATTTATCAAACTCTCTCTTCTCTTTTATCTGAAGATAGGTGGCACCAAAGGGAGCCCCCTTAACCTTTTAAAAATCAATTGAAAAGTAACGTATAACAGAAAGAGCTTCTACCTCTTGTTAAAGTAATAAAAAACATCTGTGGCTGAGTGTTAGGAAACCCAAAGCCAATTAGAGATGATGCTACGGGACACTCGATAAAGCAATAAAAATTCCCTTAAAATAAAAAACAGAGCTTAAAATTTTAAACAATGAATAATTTCATACAGCCAACATAATAATGAGACTATTTCTATGTAAATCAATTCATAATTATTAATATCTTTTCACTCCTGAGTACAATTTTGCAGAAAACATTTTTTCCAAAACATTGCAGAGGGTAAAAAAGAAGTTATTAATAAGCAGCTCTCTTAACCTCTTTTGTTAAATTAGATAAATCAGGGGAAATTAAAATCTGTAATGAAATATGAAATTAAGAAAAAAAAAACTCTGACAAAGAAAGCAAGCAGTTTTGATACTGAATTAAAAGGACTCAGACTAAGCATACACCACTATAATTGCCTTTTCTCCAAGGTCAGAAAACTGACCACATAGACATGACCCTTCTAGTATAATGTGTCTGTAAGGTTCCGCCGATAATTTTGTGACAACTAGTATTTAAGCCTTTTGGTGCTTTACTCTATTCTAATCATTGAGTAATGCCCTGCCCTGTAATGCTTATTCTCTGGACTTCATACATGAGCTATCCTACCAGAGGCAATGGGATATTTTATAATGTAAAAAATTAAACTCCATGTCTCCATATAAATTTATGCTTTCTTATTTGCATAGCACGTCTCTCCACTTATCCTGAAGCATACACAGGGTTTTATAGCTGGCTGCATCTGACTACTACCTGCAATATTTCACATTTTCTAGAATATGAATATATAACATATATTCAACATTTTTTTTTACTTGACTTCATTAATTAGCATCTGTACCTTGTATTCTCCTAGTCCCACAAAACAAGCAAATACTTCCTGTAGGGTGTTTTCCCTATTTCATGGAAATAGAGGGTGGGATAAATCTGATGAAAGGCTGTTGTGCACAATGTAAATTAACCTAAACTCCCTTAAAGGCAATTGGTAGAAAGAGACATCTCCACATTATAACTACTCTCAAATTGAGGTAAACATCTGAAATAGATTGGATGAACTGTAACTTTTTCTATTGACAGAATATAAAGGGATTCTTGGATCATGTCTGCACTGCAAATGTCCAAGGTTACATGAGGTTAATTCTAACTGCGGGAGCAGCAGGTCAATAAAAAAAGTTCTTGTTATCCAAGGAATAAAAGTAGAACCAGGAACCTGGATCTCAGAAGGTTTGCTCGAGAGTAAATGGGCTGGGTTCAATAGATCTGAGTGAGATCCAATAGTTTATGGAGCAGTCATAAGAGTAGTAGAGGAGAAGACAGTAGAACCATTCTCTTAGGTTCCATATCTTTATATCAAAATCTGGATTATTGATCCCTAAAAATCTTGGACTACAGAACTCTGTCAGTCATCAAATATCTTGCAAAGTAACATGAATCTTTGTATCGTTTTTTACATTGAAAAATTCATGAGGATTATATGGTTTTATAGATCATGACAGGTCCTGCACAGACCATGAACCATCTAGCTTGGTTCCATGATTTGCAAAGTATTAAAAATGCAGACTACAACAGCTCAGTTCGCTCTTCACTACACAGATACCCAAACTTCTCAAGAGAAAGGCAGTCCTAGCCACCAGGCTTTGGAGTATTCTGGGGCTAAGGGCATCTGTCACTCCCCTTTTTGAAACTGTATAACCATACTGGCAAAAACTCTAAACAAATAAATAAAAAAATAAATATCAGAACAGGAGAAAAAGTGAACCTGGAGCTTTATGGTTAGGGTACACATGTTGGGAAACCACATTGTGGTCCATATTACTACTGCTTTTGTATCTTATCAAGTGGGTCTTTAATGCAGGTATATAAACTACCTGTTCCCCACACTAAGCATTAGATGCACAATCATATTCAGTTTCTGCATTGTTTGTTCTAGACCAGTTAACCTTGGACAGCTTTACACACTATTATATATCTTCAAAAAGGGATATGGAGAGGAAGAGGAAATAAGAGATATCTGAGGTAGCTCTGAACAAGCTGGCTCACATACCAGGACACAGCAATACAGCACAACGGAGCTAATTAACACTGGCCTGCTTGTGGCAGCAGGCTCAGAAATCCGTCTGTATTGTTACACAGCCCACTGCAAGAATCAAAAAAGTACCCAGCTTCTGAGCAGTGGGGCTTTTACATAAGTACTGTGGAGTAGAAGATGCAAATATTCTGTTTCAAAATAACCTTGACAGGATGGCGATAAACGTGGATTTCAGGAAATGCTGGTTGTAATGTGCTGGCATAAAAGTATTCTACAGATCTGAAGTAGAATATTAAATACATTTTTACTCATACCAGAAATAGAGTGGAAGTTAATTATGTATTTCTCATCAGCAAAGCTAGGAGGTCTGAATTTTTATACAGGTTCCTTCCAGTGATGGTCTCTGTGCTGCATTTTCACATGAAGAAATAGGTGTTAAGACCTCTGTTTCACCACATGTAATAATGTTTGACACATACACTATATCACAGCTTCATCAGTTAGTTTCTATTTTCTAATGTTCAATAAAGCAAGGAAAAACCTCTTTTTTTTTTTTTTTAATAAGTAGTGTTATTTCAGAGAATGAAAGAATGCTGACTCCAAGAAGTTTCACATGGAGGTAAGGTGGAAATTTGCTTATTTAGTAACCACTTTTTGCTGAACTATTCGCTATACACTGTTGTTATTTAGAACTTTAACACTTCAATTTTAAATCAATATTCTAGCAATTAAAACTAAGTAAGCTCAAAGACACAGAGAACACACCATAATTAGCTTATATACCCTATACTAAAAAAAAAGAAAAAAAAAAAGGCCTCAGTATTTTGCTTACTAAGTCTCTTTGAATTAGACAGGGAACTACCCTACTGAAATAATTGCATTAGATCACTTCCAGGTATTAGAAAGAAAACAGAAATTTCATTCACCACGTCATCTACTGAATAATTTTTTTGACTGTATCTAATTTGTTTAACAAATACATGCCTATTTTCTACGTGACTTTTACTTCCCTGCTACAGATACATTTGAGAATGAGGGTAAAGAAAAGTCAACCTCCACAATTTTCCAACTTCCTCTAGGAAACAAGTGGCTGAGGTTGCTGTCTGTGCTGTGAATAAAATGTTAATTGCCACATAATCTCTAGCATATCTCCTCTCTGTTTTATCAAAAAGGACCAAAGGAGCCTACAGCAGCTAAATACCCTCTTCACCCCTGATAGCAAGCAAAACAGTGACAGAAAACGGGATGTATGACATTCCATTTTCTCCATGTCCAAAGACATGGAAGATACATTGAGTTTCTACGTAGAATTTACAGCACTTTGCAGAAAATGACACTATTTCATTTAACAGGAATGTTTGGTTAGGTAGTTTTTAAAAGTGGTTTACATCTCTGGAGGTGGTCTGGAAAACTAGCAGTGAAGATGCTACATATACTGATTAGAGAAAAATTATTGAGGATCTAACTATGATGATGCTTAGGCATTTTCCTAGTATGATGAGGGATCAACTTTAATATCTATCATAAGGCAAGGCTTATCACAAACATGTCATTCTTTCCTAAAGAGAAAATCTGGTTTGTCACAGCTGCCTGAGCATACACAACTTGGACTTGCACCTTTGATACATCTGGATCATTGTCATTGGCTAAATATTCATGCTGAACATCTCTTCTAAATAGCTGTTAGATGCTATTTGTTCAGGATAAATTATAGTTAAAAAATTAATACAGGGAGGACCTGGCTCACTGAGTAAATGGGGTTACATCAGGCTGGCAGCCCGTCACTAGTGGGGTTCCGCAGGGCTCCATTTTAGGGCCAGTTCTCCACAATGTTTTTATAAATGATTTGGACACAGGACTCAAATGTGTACTAAGTTTGCAGATGATACTAAATTAGAAGGAGCTGTTGACTCCCTCAAGGGTAGAGAGGCCTTGCAGAGAGATCTGGACAAACTGGAGAGTTGGGCAATCACCAATGACATGAAGTTTAGCAAGAGTAAGTGCCGGATTCTGTTCCTAGGACATATCCTGGCTATATGTACAGACTAGGGGACGAGAGGCTGGAGAGCAGCCCCGCAGAAAGGGATCTGGGGGTTCTGGTCAACGGCAAGTTGAACATGAGCCAGCAGTGTGCCCTGGCAGCCAGGAGTGCCAGCCGTGTCCTGGGTGCATCAGGTATGGCACTGCTGGCCGGGCGAGGGAAGGGATTGTCCCGCTCTGCTCTGCCTGGTGTGGCCTCACCTCGAGCACTGTGTGCAGTTTTGGGCACCACAGGATAAGAAGGACATGAAACTATTAGAGAGTGTCCAAAGGAGGGCTACAAAGATGGTGAAGGGTCTAGAGGGGAAGACATATGAGAAGCGGCTGAGGTCACTTGGGTTGTTCAGCCCAGAGAAGAGGAGACTGAGGGGAGACCTCATCGTGGTCTGCAGCTTCCTCACGAGAGGGAGTGGAGGGGCAGGCGTTGATCTCTTCTCTCTGGTGATCAGTGATAGGACCTGAGGAAATGGCATGGAGCCGCATCAGGGGAGGTTCAGCTTGGATATCAGGAAAAGGATCTTCACCAAGAGGGTGGTCAGGCACTGGAACAGGCTGCCCAGGGAAGTGGTCATGGCACCAAGCCTGTCGGAGTTCAAGAAGTGTTTGGACGACGCTTTCAGACATATGATTTGATTTTTGGGTGCTCCTGTGCGGAGTCAGGAGTTGGACTCATGGTATCATAGAATATCCTGAGTTGGAAGGGACCCACAAGGATCACAGAATCACAGAACGGCTGAGGTTGGAAGGGAGCTCCAGAGATCATCTAGTCCAACCCTCCTGCTCAAGTACGGTCACCTGGAGCACGTTGCACAGGATCGCATCCAGGCGGGTTTTGAGTATCTCCAGGGAAGGAGACTCCACAACCTCTCTGGGCAGCCTGTTCCAATGCTCTGTCACCTTAACAGTAAAGAAGTTCTTCCTCATGTGGAGATGAAATTTCCTGTGTTTCAATTTGTACCCATTACTCCTTGTCCTATCACGGGCCACCACTGAGAAGAGTTTGGCCCCATCCTCTTTACATTGTCCTCAATCATCAAGTCCAACTCCTGGAGACTCAGATGATCCTTGTGAGTTCCTTCCAACTCAGGATATTCTATTATTCTATGAAGTCCATTATTGATATGGTAAAGGCTTGGATGCTAACTGTCTTGGTAATATGAACAGCTAGTACTTCCACAGGAAACTAACACTGACTTAATTATATTGAATAAAGATTTCACTCCAATATTTTTACACAAGCTGTTACATGTTGTTATTAACCATCAGTAGTAACAGCATGATGGATATGTTTTCTGGAATTGAATACCATCATATCCAAAAGATACATCATTTATGGATAATGACTCTTAGCATTCTCCTTCTTGGATCTATACCTGATGGCTTCATTTTATCAAATATCAACATTTCGTTTTGATGAAGTCTTTATTTTATTCTGTTTTCCAGGTAAATCATTTTCATTGCATTCACTTCCTAAGGAGTGAGAGAGGTGATCTAATGATTCAAACTGAGAACATTTGTCAAGGTTCATTATAGCAGAATAAGAATGCCAGTGGGGAAAAGCCAGTATGTGTCTCATTCTATTATCTACTAGAGAAATCTATTAGACCCAAGTTCAGCCACTGCCTTTGTAGGTATATTCCTCTATGATTTCAATGGGAGGGTAACCTATTACACTGAAAATCATTTTCAATGCCTTTATTCCTACTCAGTTATAACAAGACAGAGTACATATTAAACCTAAATAGGCTGATGTAGAAAAATACTAGTATTCCCTGTGCAATTTATTATTCATGTTTGAATAGATACATGTGCTGGACTACTTTGCTTCAGGCTACTCTATTTTCTTCATCGTTCCATATTCGCCCTAGATCATTCAACATAAATAAAGCAACACTTTCAAACTAAAAATGTTACTTGAGTATTACATTTTTTACACGAGTAATAAAAAAATTGAAAATGAAAAATACACATGCAAAAAATCTCAGTTTCATGTAGTGTTTTTTGGAAAGCTTTTTTGGTACTGTTAGTTTAATTTGACAGTCTGAAAACTTAGGTAATCTTAAAGTATGAATACACATAACAGAATTAATTAAATTCTGTATTCTGGCAATGCTTCTATGCATGTCTAAAACAATTTACTGTCTGTACTATGACATGTAGTCTCCAGATCTGGGAGAATACTAAATTAATCTTACTACTGTAGTTAATGATTGAACAGTGCCTGTGATAAGACAAGTGGCTTAAAAAGTATAATGGAGAAAAAGGAATAAAGAATAGAACATTTTTGAAGCTTAAACCATAATAAAACATAACAAAAGTCTAGTAATAAAACTCATGGAAGTATCCACTGGAAGCTTGCGCAACTCACAAAGCAGGAGACAGACTGTACAGAAGCAAAGCTGTCCTTTTCAAACTGAGGACCAGGCAAACCTGGGACAGCAGAACTGGTCAGAGAAAATGAATGTTTTATCCAGAGAAAATGAGTGACTGAAGTTATCCTTAAAATCTTTAAAAGTATGACAGGGAGTAGTTTGTTATGGAAGAGGAAAAAAAATAATTAAAGTGGGAAAATATGATTTGAAAATCATAAAAAGTTAGGATATAAATTCAAGAATAGGTGAATTGAACTAACTTCATTAAACTAACTGTAAATACTTTGTATTTCAAGGTGATGTCTTTATGGTATAAATAAACTGAAGACGTCATGTTAATGAAGAATGGTATTGGGAAAATACAACCAAATCTTCGAGTTACAGATTTATGAGTATGATTGTGTTGTATTTGTGATTGCTAAAGAGCTCTAAGACTGAAGCTGTGACAAGCTGTTTTGTTTTAATTGTCTTTGTAAATTATGGTTCTTTATGTTCTGTAATCAAATATATATGAATTTAAATTAGAAGTGAAATAGCAGCTCTAAAATTGAGAAGTGTAATTTAAATTTAAAAATATTTTCTTCCATGGGGAAACACTTTCTGCATTAATCCAGCCCAGCACTGCATTTGAAGAGACTTGCAATGAATCATAACTTTTAAATAGATATCATGGTGGTAGCGTGTATTAGCAGTAGTGTACATTCAGCATTCACAATTCTTCATAAATGCTGACAGCATCAATTCTGTATGATTTTCACAGACACCACAGCCCAGCATCATTTTATGTATTATTGAAGAGAGCACTCTTTTTACTCACGTGCATTTACACCAAAAAGCTGAAATTCGTGTAAATAAAAATACAAAAAATGCTTATGTTGATGAAGCATCCAACAAAGAAAAAATGCTTAGAAGTCATCTCTAAAATTCAAGAAACAGTGTAATATAACATCTAATTAAAATTAAAGCTGCTATCCCAAATCAAGATATTTACAGCTGTGGCAATTAAAGTCAGCAAACTATTAGTCTTATTTAAGTACCCCTCAAAGAGCCATTCTATTTCAAAGTCAGATTACAAAAAAAAAGAAGTTGTCTCAGCAGTTGATGAATCATTTGGTAACTAATATGGGCTAGTTCCCAAACCACACAATTAGCATTGCAGAGCTCAGTAATTTTTGACTGCAGTCGCAGATCAAATTCAAGAAACCTGTTGTTTTTGTAAGAATCTGAAAACCACTTTTCCAGGATGTAGTAGCCTGAAGCAACTTGAAGGAAATGTGTTTGTTAATGTAACATCCGGAGACAAAATTACCAATGAAAATTATGAAAAAAAAAGATGAAATGTAAATCACATGTATACTGGAATTTAATTTTATTTTTTTATTATTGTATTTCTTTTAGTTTATTTACTAATAATCACATTTAATGATTATTTAATGATTATTGTATATATATTGTAATATTGTCTTTTATTTCATTTTGATTTTTGCTTCATTGAAAATAGTAAAATATGGTCCTGTTTTCACGTTTGATGGAACAGTGACATGAAGTTGTTACTATGAACACATCCATCACTGTTCAACACTATTTAAGTAAACCAGATTTGGGGTTTAAAGACCTTAATCTGCTAGGTAAACCATGACAATAACATGGGAGAACAGGTGAAGCCTTGCAAACACAGTGAAACAGCTCAAGTTCTCTTTTACTAGTATACCTGAGCTGTCTTCTTTTTCCTGTGAAGAGGGTTATTTCTTTTTAACAAGTTTCCTGCCTGTATGTCCTTTAGATTAGATCAAAATTGTTCTAGGGTGGTGAGAGAAAATGAATAAACACTGAAATGGTGTCAATTACTGGTGAAACTGCATCTGAAATCTGATTTTTGTTTTTTAAAGCAGAAGACACACACAAGGGGTAAGTACCAATGGCAAAGACTGAAAACTCCTCTCATTTTAACTACTTTTAACTCATTTTAACTGGGGTAGAGATGACACACAATTGCATGAACCACTAATTCACCACATTTTGCAAAAGAAAAAGCTAGTAGATGGTTCAAAGGAAGAAGGTGCAATTGATCAGCGAGCATCTACAGTGGCAGGAGGCTCTGAGAAGAGGGGAAGGCAGCAGAGAAGAAAGTGGGGCACAGCTGAGCTTCCAAGGGCACCTGGTGGACTTTGTTCTGGGCAAACAGCTAGATCACCTAGAGTGGATCAGATGACTTTATCAGCTGAATGAGTCAATTTGTTGTGTAAATGCTTTTTCCTAAGTTAATCAAAAGAGTCTTCCTGAGTTAGCCAGACCAGCATGGGTGGCAAGGTAGGGAAGGTACATGTGGCTCATCCCAACAGAGTATAAAAGCTGACCAACAAAACGAACTCTGAAGAAAGCAATGGGCTTGAGCTGGTTCCAGCTTGTATCTGGTGCCATGGCTCTGGTGCCATGATGGTGAGCATATCACAGAGAACAGTAATGAGATTCACATTATATGATGTTTTAGCTGTTTACTGCAAGTAGACAGCTAAGTGTACTTACACTGTGATTTAAGTCCATTGCTGCATCACTCTGCTAAATGAAAATCCTGTGTAACGTCAAATAACTTCAAATAAGTAAATTTGGCATCAACCAGTAAACCCTCCACGTGTGAAATATCTTAACCTGGTCAGAGTGCATTGGATTCTCACACTAATCGGAGTCACAGACAGGATATTCCTGAGGGTTAATGTGTGCAAGTTATCAAGCATATTACTAATTATTTGGCAATCACGGGATTTCTGATTTAATATTACAGTCATAAGTTAAGAGCCTGGCAGAGGCGACTCATGCTGTGATTAACGAAAGGTAGCAACAAGACTGGATGTGGCTAGGACTGCTGTCTCTCAAAAGACGGGATATAAATTATGAATGCTAACAAAGGCTAGAAAATGGTAGCTGATAAATCTGAAAAAGAGGGATGGAAAAATCCTAACTGGGATATTTTGTCATAGGAGAACATTGCACTGATCCCAGTGATACTTGGGATCGATCTGAAAAATTGAAAGGCTCTAAGAAGTTGAAGAACGGAAAGGGAAAAGCAGTATTGTGCTGGCTGTTAGGAAGTTGCTTGACAGCAGTAGGGAGAAGATAGGAGAAATGTAAGATTAACACAACAGAACGAGAAAAAGAAACAATTACAATAGAAAATATGACGTATAAAATATCAAGTGCACATTTAAAAAATCAGATGAAGTTCTTAGAATCAGTTACAGTACTAAAGAGGTAGCGAAGAGGGAGGTGCTGGTCTCTTCTCCCTTGTAACCGATGACAGGATGCTAGGGAATGGCACAAAGTTGCACTAGGGAGGTTCAGACTGGACATTAGGAAAAATTTCTTTACCACGAGGGGGGTCAGACACTGGAACAGGCTTCCTAGAGAGGTGGTTGATGCTCCATGCCTGTCAGTGTTCAAGAGGCATTTGGATAACATCCTCAATAACATGTTTTAACTTTTCATTAGCCCTGAAGTGGTCAGGCAGTTGGACTAGATGATCTTTGAAGGTTCCTTCGAACTGAACTATTCTAAATCTAAATCCATGTGTGGAATATGTAAGAGCCTTTTCAGAGAGCTTTGGACTCTGATATAAGGCAGGAAAGTCAAAGGTTACCTATTGTTGATTGTTACAGAATTATACTCCCAGTTTCTAAACAGTTTGGTATTACGAAAAACTGAATAAGGTGATGAAGTATGTCTTTGTGACCTATTCTAGACAATTTTTCAAAATGATGACGACGAAGAAATGTAAAAAATATTATGGTAGATTCCAAGGTTTCAGAAGAGAGTGTAGATAGAAGACGATGATATATTCTTCAGGTTTGTTTTACCTGGTATTGGTGCCAAATTATGATGTCTTATTGGGTCTTTAATCACCCTTTAAAATGGAGTGATGGTGGAATTATCTTCCTCTCATTACTCATACACCACAGGAGACCCAGACTCATCTTGCTTACCAGAAAAGAACTCTGTGTGGGCTTTACATTCCAAAAGATTTTTTTCAGTCTTTCCTTTTTAATTAGCCTTTCCTATCTCTTCAAGAAAATTGTGTATAATAAGCCAAATTTAGCTCTCATTATTTTGAACAAGTTGTTCAAAGGACAGCATGTAGGAAGAATAATAAATATGTTCTCAACCATATGATAGGTGCAAGCTAATAACTGTCTTAGAAACATTTTAGATATACTCATAAACTGTCTTTATGGTGTTTTATGTATGTCTGACAACTCAATTATATTCATCAATAAAACATGGAAGGAAACTTCATTTTAATTTGTTTATTATTATAAATAAATGTCATTAGTGGCAACTGCCTTTCTGTTTCAGCATGAAACTGTAGAGGATATTTCATTCATTTTACTGATTAGCGCTGCTAAAGAAGAAGCTGTCCTGTGTATGAAGTTGTGCATTTAAAAGAAAAAGAGAGGATCCTTGCAAAACTCTTTACAGAAACATCCCTAGAAACATCCCTTAATGTTTGTTTGTTTTTCTTTAAGAAATATAAATACAGATTTTAGTAGGAGAGCGGATCCATCAGGTCAGTGCCATAAACCTGCACTGAAGATGGAAATTGATGTTGTGGGCAGTGGGTTTCCATACTGAAAGGAGCCCTGCTGGATATCTAAAGCTTTGAGTTTTTTTAAAAGATTAAATATAGGGATTTTATCATCCCTCTCACGTAACCTATTGGGATTCCTATCCTTATCATGAGATCTTATGCATGAAAGATTTATTGAATTACAGGAAAATGAAGGAGTGCAGAAGGGTTCAGTAGTTATCAACTTACTTTAGCAGTGCTGGTGAGAAGAAACGGTTTATCTTCATTAAACATTGACTTGTGAGGATTTCATCATTTATAAAAGACTGTAAGGTTGAGAAATACCAGTTATGTGAAAGACTAGGACAACCAGAGAACTTCCTGTTGATCTTTTTTTTTTCCTGTCATATGTAAATAACATCTAAAACAATTTAAACAACATCCAAAACACAACTTTACAGGCCAATATATTTTTTTCAATCTACTATTTTTGAAATCCTTTAAAATAAGTTAATTCAGCAGTCAAGTTCAGTTTTCTGTAATTCACTGTTTTAATGGCAAAATTTAAATGGATTTTTACAAACCATGTGACAACAGATAACAAAATCAATACCACAGGGAAAAGTCCATAGTCACATGTGAGACAAAGCATAACAGAGACAGTAAGTACTATACTGTTTTGAAAAGTAATATACCCATCCTCTCATCCATCCTCAAATCAAATCACATCAAATCTGTATCCCTAAATGGCATTAGGACAGTAGCTGGTTGATTTTTTGACATGAAAATGGCAGTTATAGCTCTTTTAGAACTATCTTTAAAATGTCAAAATATTTAGGTGTTTTAAAGAAGATGGACCCTAAAAGCTTCTAAAAATAGTGAAACTGAGAAAACACATGGCAGCAAAACAAATAATAGAGATCACAGTGTACGGCCTATTCGTTACTACTATGCATATGGCTAAAGACTGGGAGGTAAGAATTTCCTAGAGAAATGATACCGGTCTTCAAAGAAAGTTCAGGTGTGTATTTTTGCTTCTTAGGAGCCTAAACCTTATTTCCACCCCAAAACTGCCTCCATGTAATTAAAGGTAATTCTCAAACTATTCAGTGACATCAGTGCAAGTTCTGTATGAATATTCCTAACTTGTTGAGGATTTCTTGAAACAGCAAGGAGGACATGAGATGTGACGGGTGAGCAGGCCAGGTGCTTGGGAAGTCTGTCAACAACTGTGATGCTGGGCTGGCCTTGAGCTACAAGGATGAGGAGCTTGGGCAGTTTTGCAGGCTGAGAGGGGTACGCCTCCCGGATGCGGAACCAAGAGCTGATGACTGCAAGGCCGAAGTTGTTAACTACAGGGGGCTGAGTTTAAGAGTTGTTGTTCAGTATAAATCAACCAATGGGGAACTGTGTCTGTGTGCTACGCCCGCCGTTGTTTGCTGTAAAGATGTATCTATTCGGGCAATAAAGGAGCATGATTTAGCCATATTGGTGTATGTCATGGCTTCGGCCGTCCGGATCCGGCGACAATAACTCACTTATTTCAGGTTAGTTTTTAACTCTTTAGGATGCAGTTCATGATAAGCTAGAATAAAGTGCTCTTAAATTGACAGTATAACTCTAAATTGTATTCATACATATTGAAGAGAAAAATTGTTGTCAAACCAGTTTCAGTATGTATTTGCCATAAAGTTGAGCATATTGCATAGTCTGTGCGTGTCATGAAATGAAGCTCAGAGATTTTTAAAGCAAGATCCTCAAAAAGAATTCTGATACCTAACTCATAAATAAGAGTTTAGCATTTACATTTCTTTGATGATCTTTATCAAATTTCTAAATTCAATATTGGAACTCTCACCCCAAAATATCATAGAAATTGAAGGACACATATACTTTATAACTAGTAAAAATCATGACCCAAAACTGTCATATTTTCAAACGTTGTCTTGGTTTTGGCTGGGATAAAGTTTATTTTCTTCATAGAAGCTGATATGGTGCTACTGTTTGGATTTGTGATGAAAACAGTGTTGATAACACACCTATGTTTTAATTGTTGCAGAGCAGTGCTTGCACAGAGTCAAGGACTTTTCTGCTTCTCGTGCTGCCCTTCCAGCAAGGAGGCTGGGGGTGCACAAGGAGCTGGGAGGGGACACAGCCAGGACAGCTGATGTCGAATGACCAAAGAGATATTCCGTACCATATGACATCATTCTCAGCAATAAAAGCTGTGTGGGAAGTACAATGAGGAGGGGACATTTGGAGTGATAGCATTTGTCTTCCCAAAAAACTGTTACACGTGATGAAGCCCTGCTTTCCTGGAAATGGTGAACATCTGCCTGCTAATAGGAAGTAGTGAATGAATTCCTTGTTTCGCCTTGCTTGCATGTGCAGCTTTTGCTTCACCTAGTAAGCTGTCTTTATCTCAACCCTAGAGTCTTCTCACTTTTACCTTTCCAATTCTCCTCCCCATCCCACTGGTGAGGGGGTGACTTTGAGGTGCTTAGCTGTCTGCCAGGTTATACAACAACAAACGTAAAAGCTAAAATAGTTGTTGCAATTTTTCAGGACTCAGATGTGCCTTTTATCAAAATTGTAGCAGTGTTCTGATCATGTAAATTCATTAATAATGTAGCTTTAAAGATATTAACTTAGATTTATTATTCCTCTAATTCCACTGAACTCATGAATAACTATTCTCTCCCACTTTATGTTTCATAGTTTCTCTTCCTCATCCAACTTTCCCTGTAATCTAGCATAATTACACTACAAAACGATCTTTAAACATTAGAGATATCAAAAATCTCTCATAGGTCTAATTTAGCAAAATGTAGGAGCAGATTTGTGAGAAAAAACATACCCTAGCTAATCATTTGAGAAGGTGTAGATATACATGCTTTCTCCAGAACATACAATGCATATCTAAGGCTGCCTCTGTCCTGAGTGCACGAAACTTTTCCTGTATTCCTCTGCCTTCAAGTCCCAGTTCACCTTCACAAGTTCAATGTCCTGAAAGTAAAATCCCCAGAGGGAGTTCTCACAGTACATATAACATGTACACACAAGCTTGAACTCTTCACTGAGCACAGCAACAACCACATCTGTAAGGAAAAGGAAATGTAGTCAAGGAAGTGTAGGAATCAGTCTGGGGATGTAATCACAGTTGCACCTATATACATGTATCTGTATATACAGATACATACACATATAGAATAGTTCAGCTGGAAGAGACTTTGAAAGATCATCTAGTCCTACTACCTGACCACTTCAGGGCTAACCAAAAGTTAAAGCATATTATTTTAAAGTAGTGAAAAATTTCTTCACTGAAGGCATTCAGTGTGAGGCATTGGAACAGGCTGCCCAGGGAAGCAGCTGAGTCACGTTCCCTGGAAGTATTTAAAAGATGTGTAGATGTGATGCTTAGGGACATGGTTTAGTGGTAGACCTGTCAGTGCTAAGTTAACGGTTGGACTAGATGATCTCAGAAGTCTTTTCCAACCTACATGATTCTATGATTCTATTGAGGGCATTATCCAAATGCCTCTTGAAGCCTGACAGGCACGGGGCATCAACCACCTCTCTAGGAAGCCTGTTCCAGTGTTTGACTACAAAGAAATTTTTCCTAACATCCAGTCTGAACCTCCGTTGGCACACCTCTGTGCCGTTCCCTCACGTCCAGTCATTGGTTACCAGGGAGAAGAGACCAGCACCTCCCTCCACTTCCCCTCCTCAGGAAGTTGCAGAGAGCAATGAGGTCACCTCTCAGCCTTCTCTTCTCCAGACTAGACACTCCAAATGTCCTCAGCCTCTCCTCACAGGACATGCCTTCCAGCCCTTTGGGCTTTGTTGCCCTCCTCTGGATGCTTTCAGGGACCTTAACATCCCTTTTATATTGTGGAGCCAAGAACTGCACACAATATTCAAGGTGAGGCTGCATCAGCGCTAAATATAGCAGGACAATCACCTCTTTTAACCAGCTGGCTACGCTGTGTTTAATGCATCCTGAAATGCAGTTTGCCCTCTTGGCTGCCAGGACACACTCCTGGCTCGTGTTGAGCCTACTGTTGACCCCCAGATGCCTTTCTGCTGAGCTGCTCTCCAGCCACTGGTCTCGCAGTCTGTACCTGTGTCCACCATTACTCCATCCCTGGTGGAGAACCCAGAATTTTCCTTTGTGGAACCTCATACTATTGATGGTTGCCCAATACTCTAAAGTATCTAATTCCCTCTGCAAGGCCTCTCGTCCCGCCCAGAGAGTCAACAGCACCTCCCAGTTTAGTGTCATCAACAAATTTGCTGAGGATGCACTCCACTTCTGCATCCAGATCCTTGATAAAAATGTTGAACAGGACTGGCCCTAGAACTGAGCCTTGGGGAACACTGCTACTGATGATCATCCAGCCAGATGTAGCTGTATTTACTACAACCCTTTGAGCTCTACCGTTGAGCCAGTTCAACAGCCAGCAGTGTGAACCTGTTTATCACACAGCTGGACAACTGGTCCAGAAGAATGCCATGAAGGATGGTATCAAAGGCCTTACTGATATCCAGAAAGATTACATCCGCTGCCTTCCCTACATCCACCAAGTAGGTGACTTTATCATAGAAGGGGATCAAATTGCTAAGGCAGGACTTTCCCTTCATGAACCCATGTTGACCATGTCTGAAAACTGCTTTGCTCTTTACCTGACTTTCAATAACCCCCAGGATAATCCTCTCCATAACTTTTCCAGGGACTGAGGTTAGACTAACAGGTCTGTAGTTTCCTGGGTCTTTTCTCGTTCCCTTTTTGTAGATGGGTATAACATTGGCTAGCTTCCAGTCAGCAGGGATCTCCCCAGACCCCCTGACTCCCCAGACCTTTGGTAAATTGTTGAGAGGGGTCCAGCTATAACATCCACAAATTCCTTCAGCACTCTGGGGCAAATCCTGTCAGGCTCTGTGGTGGTTTAGCCCTGGCAG
>VXAL01002287.1:93050-113209 GCA_013399475.1 Chauna torquata | reverse complement strand
AGAAAAAGAAAAAGAAAAAGAAAAAAAAAGAAAAAGAAAAAGAAAAAGAAAAAGAAAAAGAAAAAGAAAAAGAAAAAGAAAGAAAAAGAGAAAAAGGAAAAGGAAAAAGAAAACATCAAAACAAGACTAATTTTTTACCATTTTTTTTTTAAAGAGAAAAACATTTAATGAAACTTGGCAAATAGTATCATTTTATTTCTTCATTCATGAAAAGCAACTGCTCTGTACATACAGGAATGCCATTTCTTAATGAAGAATCAGATCACTGATTCTCCTAACACTCTATTTCAAAATGTTCTGTGATGTCATATAATAATTTTAGTTTAGTTGTTCCAAAGTATAAAATGTTTATCATGAGGCAAATACATCTGGCTGAACTAAATTGTCTCAGCATGACAGTAATGGGAGTACTTTTATGAACTGCTACTTGTGAAGAACTCTAATACATTGTAGGAACCCAGTCTATAAGAGAATGAGTCACCTCAGATGGTATAGAGAAGTGCTTTAGATTTTTCCTGAAAGATTTCCTAAAATCTTTTCCTTTTTTAAATAAGTACTAAAAGTCTCTCTCTTTTTATTATTATTATTATTNAATTTTGCCCCCACTTCTTTAAACCACATTTTCAGTGCCCTGTAAGATTTCAGTCTTTATTAAGTCAATCTTGTTGGAAAGTGGCAAAACAGTTATGTTTTCACCAATAACTTTTCTCAGTGCTTATTTGGATGTATATGTCTCAGCATATTCTAATTTCAAATTAAGATCATAAATTCATCTGAGTTAGGTCACTCCTCTGTGGAAGTTTATTTCACTGACTTGTGTGTTGACCATGAATAAGAAAACGACACAAATAAAGCATGAAAAATGATTACTCTAGCCCACTGCTCACTTAGGTTGAAGCTCTGGCTGACAAAAATGAATGCCAAGCTCATATTTTCAACAGCAGAACCAGTATTTCACTGTCAGACAATGTTGTGGTAGACTGGCCAAAGACAGGAAAGCATGGACTGCAGCAAAAGCCTGACTTTATTCCCAGAGAGTTCTAAGTGAAATCAACTTTTGCTAAAACCACTTTACACCTGACAGCTGTTTTTATGTTTTGTGTTTGTGACTCATTAATTGCTTATAATATCCATTAGTTTGTGAGAAGTTGTACAAACATTCCTGAATAAAAAAGTATTTTACATTGGAAATTAAAATTCATTGTACTTTCTTGTACAGGTTTTGGTAGTAGGTTTCTTGCAAAGCAGAGGCCCATTGGTTCTGTTCTTCTACTTATCACATCCCAGTGTAGTACCATGTCCTTAAGTTGCTGCCTCCACAATATATTATCACATTCCACTAGTAATATTGCTTTTGAAGTATATTCTTTTTTTCCTTCTTTTTCTTTTTTTTTTACCCCTCTAGACTCTTTATTTAGTCCTCTAGTTTTCAGTTTTCAGAATACTTTATTGACAGAAACAAGTAAGTGATACTCAGAGCTTTATATAAACACTTTATATCCCTGGGTGAAGTTCGTACAGTACTATTGTCATTGATCCTTTGGCAAGTATAAGCTACTAAAGTTAGTGGTAAACAACATGTTAATATTTTACTTCTGTAACACTAGAGCTTTTACTTGTATTTTTTGCTCCTTCTGCTTTGCTGTTTTCTCATATGTATTTTGTATATAGACAAATAAAGAGAGTATTGAAAATTAGAAAAAGATCTTGGGAAAGCTTTAGCAGCCAGAAATGGAATGTGTTTTTTAATTTTGAGATTTCATGTTCAAATAGTTTCAGAATCACTGCAGAAATATATTTCACGTGGACAGACAAAGGAAATGGTTTTATGCAGCTAGGGTTACAAGGAGTCTTGAAGCAAGGGGTAGGTTTTTTGGACATTCTAGTACTTACATAAGCAAAGCTAATACAAAATAAGTAGATAATTAACTTTTATTTTTCTTTGAAATCCCAGTAGGTATCTTCATTGTTATGCACCTAAACATCATTAAAATACCTAATAGCAGCCCACTGATTAATAAAGCTCATGGGCTTTAATTAAGAACTAGAATGAAGCTAAATATAGTGGGTACTGACTCCAATAAATGAACAGAGATACCACAGAACCATAGAATTGTAGAATAACCAGAGACTGAAGGGAACTGCAAGGATCATCGAGTCCAACTCCTGGCTCCACACAGGACCACCCAAAAATCAGACCAAATATTTCACAGCATTGTCCAAACACTTCTTGAGCTCCAACAGGCTTGGTGCCATGACCGCTGTCCTGGGGAGCCTGTTCCAGTGCCCAACCCCCCTCTTGGTGAAGAACCTTTTCCTGACACCAAGCCTGAACCTCCTCTGTCACAGCTCCATGCTGTTCCCTCGGGTCCTGTCGCTGTCACCAGAGAGAAGAGATCAGCACCTGCCCCTCCGCTCCCTTCACAAGGAAGCTGCAGGCCGCCATGAGGCTTCCCCTCAGTCTCCTCTTCTCTGGGCTGAACAACCCAAGTGACCTCAGCCGTTCCTCACACATCTTTGCCTCTAGACCCTTCACCATCTTCATAACCCTTCTTCACACACTCTGTAACAGTTTCCTTTGGACACTTGTCATCAGATTAGACGACCGAGTCATGACATACACCAATATGGTTAAATCATGCTCATTTTATTACCTGAATAGAGACATTCTTATACTTTTCGTAGCATGCGGAAGCAGCGCTGTAATTGGTGGCAGGGCCGGTGCATGCGGCCAGCACTCGCTAATTCTACTACGCTGATTGGGTCTGCATTGCCCAGCACTCGTGATGCAAAGCATTCTGATATTGGTACTTAGTTTCTTCTTCTGCTTTCTTCCCATACTGGAGGAGCTGATTTTGCAAATTGCAACAGCACCTTAATCCCTGTTTTTTACCCTCCAAGGTTAGTTCAATAACATTCCCACGAGACCTCCCTGAATTCCTCCCTGTAGCTTAGGTTGCTCATTTTCAGCACATCATGGCCTCCCAGCTGTTTCAAAAAATCCTCAACAGACACTCTCTAATAGTTTCATGTCCTTCTAATAGTGTGGTGCCCAAACCTGCACCCAGCACTCGAGGTGAGGCCACACCAGCGCAGAGCAGAGCAGGACAATCCCTTCCCTCGACCGGCTAGCAGTGCTGTGCTTGATGCACCTCAGGATATGGTTGGCCCTCCTGGCTGCCAGGGCACACTGCTGACTTGTGTTCAACTTGCTGTCAACCAGAACCTCTAGATCTATTGCTGCAGGGCTGCTCTCCAGCCTCTCGTCACCCAGTCTGTACATATAGCCAGGGTTACCCTTCCCAGGTGCAGAATCTGGCACTTGCTTTTGGTAAATTTCAAGTGGCTGGTGATTGCCCAGCTCTCTAATTTGTCAAGGTCTCTCTGTAAGGCCTCTCCACCATCAACAGAGTCAACAGGTCCTCTGTCAAGGATAGAGATACAGACCAGTGAAAGGTGCAATTATCAAAATAACAGGTATTGGTCAACAGCAATGAAATAAAATGTCAAAGTGAGGTGGAGTTTCACATTTCAATATGAAAATTCTTTCTATGAGTTAATGAAATTTTGAAAAGATGATGTCAAAAAATTATTAAGACATTGAAATATATCCAAACATGTAAATTAGGTGTCAAATGATATATTTTTCAAGAGTTATCTAACAAAAAAAAAAAAAAAAAAAAAAACCAACNAAAAAAAAAAACCACCTTTCTTTTTAAAGTTGTTTTTATATATTTGGATTTTGGGGTAATAAATTAATTTACTGGGAGACAACTAAATAATTTACAAAATGTTTTTGTTAGTCCTACTCCCAGTTTAGTTTGGCTGTAGAAAAGAGTTCATATATAATGTGAGTGGTATTAAACAACACTATCCAATTTTCTGAGAAGAAAAGATCTGAGTGATCTCTTTAGATATAGTATTTTCATCTTGTAAAGTTGATGACCCCAAAATAGAATTTGAATTACTGGAGTTTTATCTCTTCTTAAACCCAGTTTTATTAATTTTTCCATCTTAGTAGGAAAAATAAAAATAAGAAAGAAAGATATCTCAGAAAATATGTTACACGTAGACAGGATTAATAAACACATCTATCAAAATTTGGGAATGATCTGACTACTGCTAATGGAACATCCAGAAAAAAAGTGGTGATGGCAGTTTGCAGTCATGTTAAAATATTTTATAACATCTTTTAAACACAATTGGAAGGCTTTAATATTCAATTCCCTTTTAGTGTATTTTTCCTTATATAATACTTCTGTTCATCCTTACAATAAGAGGTGAATCTGTGACATTACTTTGTCTCTAGGACAAATGATCAAACTGTTGCCTAAGGGAATATACTATAGACATCTTTCCTAACTCTTATTTGTTTGTTATTAAATTTTTCTGTTATCAGTGACAACTGCTGTCTATCATTTTTCTACTGGAATCAATCATTCAAACTTTAGTGTTTAAATTATCTAGTAGCATGAAACAAAGAAGCTCCATACCTTGCATTGCAAGACTTACCAGTCAGACAAAAACTATAACTTCATTTTCCTATGAGAATTGTACACCAATATATGTGCTGCATGGACACAATTTGTCAATTAGGATTAAGCTCATCCCCAAAACTGTAATCTACAATATTCCAGCCATCTTGTTTATGTTTAATTCTGTTCTCCAAACAACAAAAACAGTGCCTTGAGATTTTTCCTCACCATGTTTGAATTACCTTCCACTAAAACAACCTGTGACATGGATGTGCAGAGTCAATCCTGCAGAATTTTAGAGCATATTTTAAGATCAGATCCTTGATAGAGGTAAAATAAGAACAGCAGTTGACAACAAAGCTGCCTAAATTTAATAGCTATTTCAGGCATCAGTTTCATTGGGTTTGATCAAAGGTTAGCTTGACTGGCTCTCCTAAAATTCGCTTCAGGGGGAATTTAGTATATACTTTAAGCTTGTTTTTTAAACGTAATATGAAGACCTGAAAAGGCATGGGGCTGGGAAAAAAAAGAATTTCAAAAGCTAAAAAGAAATTAAAATCTGTGCACAATCCTCTCACATAGCATGTCTTACCACTCCTCAGTAGAAATATTTACAGTCAATACACAAGCAGAAGACTGGTCCCTGTTTTCTGTATATGCAGAACTTTTCGCTCAAGTGCACAGTTTAAATATATGGCTCAGAAAGGTCTGCTGTGGCATGCAAAAGGAAATACGTACATGCTCCCACCGATTCTTTGGTGCATAAATCTCCTGCTGTTTACTTTCTGCTCTGGAGACAGTGACAGTGTTTTTCTGTAGCTCAGTGAATGGTAATGAGTTAAGACTTCATCTTCCTTTCCTACTTCCTTCAAGAACTGAAAAGTTTCAGTTTTTTTTCCACTTTTTTTTCTTTGTATTTTTTTCCATGAAAGGACCGTTATGAACGATTATGAACAATTTCTTATACTTACCCTTTATATGCTAATCCTCAACAACGTGTACACAAGCACAAAACAGGAGAAAGATTACTAAATCTGAGTGGATAACTGGCTGTTTTCTGTCCTCTTTTCCTATGACACAGGTGTTGACAGCTCAGAAGGTAGATCATAATTTTGCACTTCTTCCATATTCATTAAAGTTTAGCTTGCTGCAATTTATCCTCTGGAAGGAAGGCAAGTATTTTTTTTTTCCTATATAATGAAGACAGCCTATCAAAATTTAAATGGATACTGAGTTGCTGAAATGCTAAGCTCTGTGAGGTCTCAAATGAAAAAGTTTTCCTAATACAATTTTAGATTTCAAATGAAAAGATGAAAACTCAGGCATGCTTCCTCCACAACCAATACTCCATTCAGAATAGACTCAATATTCTTTTTTCATCTGAATGATGAAATAATGGTGTCAGATTTAATGTGAAGCAATTTAATTTTACTAGAAATCGTAGAATTGTATTTATGCCAGAAAACTCTAGGATAACATATTTCTGTTAAAATTAATGTGTATAACAAGAAGGCATCTGAAAGGTCTAACAGCAATATTATTTCTTACAATTAATGTCTTGGATTAAGATGGAGTGAAATGATTAGTTCTTCCAGAGTATGAATTTTGGTGTCTAAAGCACTCTTCCCCACCCCTCCGCCCACACACACCCCACACACACATACAGTGGAAGAAACATAGTGGTACTAAGTTATTCTTATGCTCATCCTTGAGGTCATTAATAAATGTAACAGCTGAAGAGAGAGAGAACTATGTGCTGAAAAGCTTAAGAATTATGTAGACAATCATCCTGGGTCTAATTCTATCTTCACTAACTTGAAAGCGTGGCATAGGTAAAGACATAAATGGGCCTTCAGTGCGAATGAGTGTTAAAGTCAGTATAATAATTTATACATTAATGAAATATTTTACTCAGCAAAACCCTTTACCCTATGTCCTGAAATGATCTGACTCTGCCAGTGTGATAAGGCTTTTTTGAAACAAGAGATTGCTATTATTCCTCAGCCTGAGGATAAGTTTTTGGACAGTATTTTTCATTAAAATTTCCACATGGCCATTGGTACTTTCTTCTGATAAAACGAGTTGGCCGGACCTTGCCTCTTACGTTTTGTATTGCAAGTGATTACCCAGACTTATACTTCTATACCCAATCGTCTTTAACTGAGTAAAGAATATTTTGTTCTCTATGAATTTGATACTGCTTCTGAAATCACAAGATGTAAATGTCTCTTGCAAAACCGAAATTTTCATTCCATTAAAAGACAACAGACTCACTGCCATTCCCAAAATTTCAAGGGCCATAAAGTCAGCTTCATGAGTCCCTTCCTAACTACATAGTAGTTAATATCAAAACTATGTCTGGCTTAGTTTGTAACATTACTCCACTTTCTTTTCAGGAGTCAGCAGCTCATCCTCATTTTAAGGCATTTGCTTATGCTCAGATGATTAGTGGCTACCTACTCTAATTAGAAAAATTCACTTTATAAACTTCAATTTTGACATTTTTGACATTTAGAAGGATAAATAAGTGCTGACTTGGTAAGTTTTCTATTTTAATGCAGCGGGGAAAATAAAATGTTCCTAGGCAACTGTGGATGATCTGCAATAGAAATATACATATCTTCCAAGAGAAGACTCTGATTACCTTCCAGTTCCAACATCACCAGAATAACTAATACGGATAACTATTTTCAGCATCTGACAGGGATATATATTTCATTCAGATCTCAAGGCCACAGCAAAGATGTTGCCACAGGAATTGGCTTTATTTCTAAACTTTGCCATCAAAGGAAGGGCACGCAGGATAAAGCAGACTTGGGCAGAGGTTGCAAAGTAGCAAACTGTGATCTTTGAACTATAAAAAATATTTTAAAAAATAATTCTAAACAGTGTTCTTTTCCCTTCCTCACTCGTTTATCTCCAACAATGTGCTTAATCCTTCTCTAGAAATATAGCGTACATTTAGAGTACTCCTACTATCACTATACAGGCACTTAGTGGCTAGCCTGTGCTGGCACACATCATGTACTTGTAAATTAAACATACCCACTTTTAAGTTGGGCAATTCAGAGTTCCTTTGCTTCTCAAATGAGCCAGACAGGTAAGTCACTTCACTTTTTAATTATCGCTGCACCCAGCTGGACTCATGCTGTTCGCAGAAATGAGCATAAGCATAATATACAAATAATTCTCCCAAGCAAGTTGTAGGTAATGGAACAGAGCATTCTACGTGTTACGGCTCATTTCTTTGCTATTAATTCAGAACATTACTGTCACAAATTCTTAATTATTTTAGTAATTAGAACAGGAAATTGATAATGCTTAGAAAAAGCCAGCTACTTGCGATTGTTCCTCTAAGACGCTTAATGTAGCATGTGTATATGCCTTAATCTCTGGATGGAGAAGAAAAATAAGGCAGATGGATAAACAAATGCTGTTTTATGCACTATGTATTTGGCTCTCCTGACTTCCTCTTTCACTAGCTATATGTGATGGGAGTAGTTATCTCCTCTTGCGCGTACTGAACCCAAAGGACCAAGTGGTCACCTGCTTCTTGATATGCAATTATGAATATAGTATTTGGATTAAAATGTAGACTTGTTGTACATCTCTAGGCTTTTAAAATTTTTTCTTGCCCTTTGCTTTGTAAGGTCTCAATGCCATTCATCAAGCAAAATAAAAGATAATCATTGAGGATTGCATATTGCATCATACTGCAATAACAAATAAGGCTCTGTGGGGAGTCAAGCACTCATAAGCACATAAAAACCTGGCTTTTGGTCAAGAAGGCTGTGCTATTTTCTTTAAAGATTACTGGAATGTAAAAGCTTTACAGGGATGGATTTGGTAACTGTTTTCCTACTGTTTAATAATTTCCACCATGAGTGTTCATTGAGGAAGTGTAGAGAAACATACTAAGCCCTGCTCACACTCTAGCAGAATATTGGGCACATATTTGAAATGTCACAGCAAGAAGCAGAGTTATCCACACATTTTGTGTGCTGGTCCTTTAGCATAGCATGCAATAAGAACTTTATGTTTCTCATTGTCTGCATGAGGACTTTTCATATCAAAGTCCTGGGTCTTAAGGACAAATATACGGATTATTTTGAGCTGAATCCCGTTAAAGCAAATGAAAGGGGATTGTTGGAACTTTCTGCTGGATGAGTTGTCCTCATGTTGTGGTTTAGCCCTGGCAGGCAACTAAGTACCACACAGCTGCTTGCTCACTCTCCCCCGGTGGGATGGAGGAGAAAACAGGAAAGGTAAAAGTGTGAAACTCATGGGTTGAGATAAAGATCAGTTAACATCTAAAAGGCTGTAACAACAAATAAAAATTCTGTGAGCTATGCATTGCCTAAGCTGGCAGTAGACACTGTTCGGTGTGCATACCTTCAGTGATGACTGTGTCTTCTCCTGCAATGGCAGCTTGCATCATCTCTGTCACAACTCAAAAGGAAAACACTGCCAAGCCTTTTAAAAAACTCTGGCCATCGTCCTACCATGCCTGCATCAATTCTGCTTTGGATGCCTGATGCGGTGGGCCAAGCAGAAACCAGACTGTCCCCTCTGCATAGGGCCGATCAAGGCCATCAAGTTCTCAGTGTGGAAGCAAGACAACTTCTTGGCATACTCCATCATGTCCCCCACAGAGCCAGCCATTGCTGCCAGCAGGGCAGGAAGAGATCCTGGACACCTGGATGCTGGCAGCCCTTATGGCTCCAGGGCATTCCCGGTGTCCTCTCCACAACTGATGCCATTCCTGGCTTAGCATGGGGCTGTGGGGATGGTGCCCAGGGCTTCCCTGGGTGGTCTCCACCCTGATGTCTGGGCAGCTCTTTTACAGGAGCACCACATCATCCTTGAGCCCCTTCTGCCTCAGCTGCAACAGGAGCTGCAGGAGATCTATGGGGCTGAGTGGTGGAAGGAGGTTGCATCAGGGAGCCTCACTGTCTCTACCCTCTGCCTCTACAGGCTGGATGAGGAGGCCCTGGTCAAGGCACTGGAGCCCAGCCTACACGACTACACCGTGATATTCGTGCACTGGCTCACTGGAGTGATCATGCACAACTGCAGCGGAGGGGCCCACAGACTGCTGGGTCAGCAGGACTCCTGCACTGTTGAGGGGCAGGAGGACAGCCTCATGGACAGACCGGGCACCTCCAGCAGCATTTCAGGACCTCAGTGAGCTGCCCAGCACATCTGATGCTGTTTTTTGTGGAGGTCCCAGATGCCCCCTCACTGCCCCTGTCCCTGCAGAGCAGGAGGAGCCACACGAGGAGCCAGGGCAGGAGGTGGCAGATAGCTCTGGCTGGGGCTGCAGCCACAGCCCCTCCACTCCCAGCCAGGACAGGGACCGCTTGTCCAGGGGGCCTCACCGCACCCCAAAGAAGAGGGCCTGCAGCCCCCAGGACTCTCCCCAGCCCTCCAAGAGGCTGCCCCAACAGCAACACTAGCAGAGCTGAAGCTTGTTATTAATTCAATGAAAAAGAAATAAACCAATATCTACAGTCAATGACAAAGTCTCACTCTTACTCATTACGCAGCCGATGCCATGAAGTGCACTGGGCTGCTTTCCTCTCTTTTACTGGTGCCTTCCCTTGCCCTGCCATGCCCCAGTCTTGGAGGGACAGCCTGACAGGGGGCACAGCCAAGGGCTCCAGGAGCCCCTGGGCCACGGTGGTGGTGTCTTCTCCCACAGGAAATTGTGCTGTAGCCATGCACCCACAGCACAGCAGATGCCAAGGGCAGAACTGGCAGAGGGACAGCAGAAGCAGCTATCCCTCCAGGTTCAAAGAGCAGCTGGGCAGCACTCTTGCTCTTTTCTGGCAGCCCCGGAGTGCCAGACCCCGGTGCCTGCCCAGCCGCAAGCATCAGAATGGCCAGGAGCCATCACGGATTTGCCCCAGTACCTTGTCCCCAAGGAAGTGGAGGTGGGATTTGGGTCCTGTGGAGCTGCTGATCCAGAGACTGTTCACCAACCCCTGCTAAGCTTCCAGCCCTTTCCTGTCTTCCTATCCATTCCTTTGCTGGTCACCATTGCTGAAGTGGAGGCACATCCATGCCCACCAAGGGAAAGAATTTTTCTCTGGCTTGGAGATTAATGTGCCCACAGCCTGTATTTATCCCCTCTTCCTTTTCATGTACTGACACCTCTGCTCTGTTCTAGTTTCTCCCCAGTGCCTGGCTTTGCCAGGGCAATCTTTCCATGGTGAGGACTGCTAAGGGGCATGCACGACAGGTCTCAGCCCATCTGATGCAGAGATGGGCCCTGGGACAACTGTATTTAGTACAAAAATTGGGGTTTCAACCAGCAAAATCCTTTTAGCAAGAGCAATGAGTCTGCAGCATTCACATTAGACAGGCTGGTGCTTCACTTTCCATTCTTCCAACAGAGAAAGTGATGAAGAATGGTGGAATGTTTCCAGATCAGAAAACAACTCCTTACTTCAGCTGATACTCAGTTTTGGAAGGCTCTTGGCTCCTCATCCCAGATCTACTGATTCATGTGTCTCCTAAGAACTGTGGAATGGTGAAGCCAAAGATTCAGTTTGCACCAGGGCAATCGGACCAGAGAGAATTTAATCATTTAGTGCAGCATCTCTACTCCAGGACAATGATGGAGTGTGAGAAGAAGCTTTGGAATATCTCCAGGTGAAAAGATCTTAGGAGCATCAGCTTGGGAAGATGCAGATATTGAAAAGATGCTTATGCTCAAATATTATTTCCTTCCATACACCCTATGCGCTCACATGCACCTAAATTGTCTGAGTTACAGCACCAGAAGGGTTTTAGCAGGGAATTGCCATTTGCTAAGCTTGATCCTATCAGTTCTAGCTGGGGCCCTAAAGGAAGAGCATCCCCTGAGGAGAGCTTGCTGTATAACATTCACGCATTCTGTCCCAGACAGAATCCACCCCAGGATGTTAAAAGAAGTGGCTGACATTTTTGCAAGGTCCCTGTCTACAATCTTTGAAAAGTCATGGAGATCAGGGGATGTCCCTGATAATGAAAAGAAGACAAATGCTACATCCATCTACAAGAAATTTCCAAAAAAGAACCCAGGAAACTAAATGCCCATTAGTCGTACTTCATTCCCTGGGAAAGTATTGGAATTAATCCTCCTAGAAGCTATTACAAACTAAATGAAGCAGGTGATTGAGAAAAGCCAACATAGATTTACCAACAGCAAATCTGACTAACCCTATCACCTTCTACAACAGAGTAACATCTTCTGTCAACATGGTGGTGAGAGCACTAGATATTGTTTACCTGGACTTTAAGCAGTGGTCAACATTGCTTCCCTGTCTTCGTTTTGGCTGAGATAGAGTTAATTTTCTTCACTGGTATGGTGCTCTGTTTTGGTTTTATAATGAAAATAGTGTTTATAACACACCAATGATTTAGTTATTGCTGAGCAGTGCTTAAGAAGAGACAAGGGTTTTTCTGCTTCTCATGTTGCTGTGATAGTATAGATGGCTAAGGCACTTACTCTCTTCCAGTCATCAGAGATATCCCCTGATCTCTGCTTTTCACAGGTAATAGGCAGTGGGCCTACAACAACGTCAGCCACTTCCCTAAACACCCTGGGGTAGATTCTGCCTGGGGTTTATGTGAGCTGAGCTCTTACAAGTCTCAACTTACAGACTACTAGTGGGGTGACACAAGTTGTTTTAGCTACTCAATCCTGTGATGTGGGGTCCTGCTACACTGATAAAGACATAGATAAAGAAGATACCGAGAACCTCTGCCTTGTCAGCATTATTAGTAACTGAATTCTTTGCTCTATTTAGTAATAGATCTATGTCTTCCCTGTGCTTCTGCTTCTACTTACTGATCACGTAACTAAAGAACCCTTTCTTGTTGTTCTTGACATCACCGGCCAATTTCAGTTCTAGCTGAGCCTTAGCCTTGCTGACTGCATCTCTGCATGCTCTAGCAAGGTTCTTGTGTACTTTAATGTATATTCGTCCACCATTCCATAGCTGCTAGGCTTCTTTTTTCATTTTAAGCACACCTAAAATCTCATACCCGGACTTCTGTAAAATCTTTGACACTGTCTCCCATAAGATCCTCACAGACAAGCTGTTGATGAATGGGCTGGATGAGCAGATAGTGAGGTGGATTGAAATCTGGGTGAACAGAATTGCCCAGAGGGTGGTAATTAGTGGTACAACATCTAGTTGGAGGTCAGCAAATATTTATATACCCCAGGGGTCAATACTTGGTCCAATCCTATTTAACATCTTCATTAATATCTGGAAGATGGGGCAGAGTGTACCCTCAGCAAGTTTGCAAATGACAGAAAAGTGGGAGGAGTGTCTGGTACTCCAGAGGGCTGTCTTAGCATCCAGAGGGACCTGGACTGGCTGGAGAAATAGGACGAAAGGAACTTTTTGAAGCTCAGTAAGGGGAAAAGCCAACTTCTGGACCATGGGAGGAACAATCCCAGGCACCAGTATATGCTGGTAGTGACCCAGCTGGAAAACATCTTTGCACAAAATGCTCTGGTGGTTGTGGTTGACACCAAGTTGAACATGAGCCAGCAATGTGTTCACGCCACAAAGAAAGCTAATGGTACCCTGGCTGCATTAAGCAAGGTATTGTCTGCAGGTGGAGGGAGGTGATACTTTCCCTCAGCACTAATGAGACCACACCTAGAGTGCTATCTCCAGTGCTGGGCGCCCCAGTGCAAGACAGATATTGACACACTTGTCATGGTTTTGGCTGGGATAGAGTTAAATTCTCTTCGTAGAGGTTCACACAATGCTGTGTTTTGGATTTTTTGATGAAGATAATGGTAATGTTTTCAGTTGCTGCAGAGCAGTGTTTGTACAGAGCCAAGACTTCCCAGCTCCTCATACGGCCCTGCCAGCGAGGAGGCTGGGGGTGCACAAGAAGCTAGGAGGGGACAGGACCAGGACAGCTGACCCAAATTGACCAAAGGGATATTCCACACCATATGACATCATGCTGAACAATAAAACTGGGGTGGCTGGCCGGGGCAAAGGAGGGGGCCGCTGCTAGGGAANCACTGGTTTGGGGAGTGGGGGGAGAATGAGCGAATGGCTGTGTGGTGCTTAGCTGCCTGCCGGGTTAAACCACAACAACACTTGAGAGCATCCATAGAAGGACCACAAACATGATGAGACAACTAGAGCATCTCTCCTATGAGCAAAGGCTGAGAGAGCTGGGACTGTTCAGTGTGAAGAAGAAAAGGCTCAGAGGGATCTTATCCGTGTCTATAAATACCTGAAGGGAGGATGCAAAGGTCAACTTACTCCATAGAACAGTTCAGTTGGAAGGCACCTACAAAGAGCATCAAGTCCAAGATGGATCCAGGCTCTTTCCGGTGGTGCCCAGAGTCAGGACAAGAAGGAATGAGCACAAACGGAAACACAGGAGTTTCTGTATGAACATCAGGAAACACCTTTTTTCACTATAAGGGTAACTGAGCACAGGTAGTTTTCCCAGGCAAGTGGTAGAGTCTCCCTCCTTGGAAGACATTTAAAAGCTGTCTGGACACAGTCCTGGGCAAGCAGCTCTAGATGGCCCTACTTGAGCAGGCGAGTTGGACCAGCTGACCTCCAGAGGTCCCTTACAACCTCAACCATTCTGTCATTTTGTGGTTCATGTTGTTCAGACAGATGGTAGCTGAAGTGAAGCTGGCGTATAGATACTGTGTATGATCCCTATGGCACAGAAGCCCGTACTGTGCAGATTCTTCTGTCCTTTGTCTCTATGCCTATAATGTGGGGGGAGAAGAGATGGCATAAAGATGAAGAAATCACTTTATTCACAGAGGCCACTGCAGTCTTAAAGACTGCTGAAGTAACAACTGTTTGGTCAACCTCTATTACAGAGCTAAAACAACTCCTGCTCGACTCTTGCTGTAGTGAGCTTTGCTCTGAGAAAAATAAGTTTCATGATTAGGAATTCTGTTCTTCAGCTCCCATTTTTACATTCTTAGTTTCATCTTATTATCACTTTTATACTCCATACTCAGTGATATGCAGTAACCCCTGTCTTTTGTAGTATGCTCCAACATTACCTCAACAGCTGTGCAAGTAATACTTACATCTCTTTCTACTCCTGCAAAATACTTTGTGGAACACTCTTGAAAGCACACATGAAGTAACCAGCATACACTGTAGGCTATATACATGTTCCATGTACCATACCATATGATATGTCTCCTTGTTCTGACAAATTGAGAACAAATTTCTAGAAAATACAGGAATTGCAATGTATGTCAGACAGGGTGTTTATATAGGGGATTATACTCAAAGTACTCTCAAGCAAACTTTTATTTATAAGGCCACATTTTTTTTTTAGAACTTACTTTCCATATATTCTGTGTAAAGCTTTATTCACATGACTCAGAAAGGTGCTAAATAAACTGCCATATTCTTGAAAAGTCTGAACCAATATAGGGAATCCAAAAGGGTGGAGTTCTGCTATCATTGTGTCATAGTCTGAAAAACCATGCCTCTGCCACTAAAGCCTTTTCCTTGTGAGGAGGTTATTTCAAATAAAAACTGATTGTTGTTTTTTGTTTGCATTTTAAGTGAGGAAAATATCATTTTCGTTATGTTTAAATTTAATGAAAATATTTAGACAAAAAAAAACTTTACTAAAATTTTCTTGTTTCAATGAGTAAAATTACATTCTGAAATAGAAATAATCTGTCTTTCCTAAGGGAGCAGGGAGCATGGAAGCTCTTTGCTGTCTTTTGCAGCACATCCTAAAGATGACTGAAAAGAACTGCTTTGAAAGAGATGTTGAAGTGGCTGGATTTGAGTTTTAGTCTGCCAACCTCTATTCTATAATTGATCCAATTTCATTTGAATGCAAGCATGGCAGAGAGATGCATCAGATACAGCACTGGGTTTGAAATGTTGAAGCATGGGGACGGCTTCAATATATGAAAAACTGTACCTTAATTTTTGCCTCTAAATTGCAAGGAATAGTACAGGAGGAACAAAAATATTTTTTCAGAGAGTGGACTCATGGTCTGGCTTGTGCGACCATGCATACTTTAGAGGAAAACTAGCACTAAGGGAAACAGCTAGGCTGAAGAACTGTGCTGGGAATTTAGTCACTTGGTGCTTAGATCATGGAGGAAATGGAAATGGATTTTAACTTTATTTTCCACTGAAGTAAGAAACTTTCACTCTTGCTTGTGTGAAGGTATCGATTTTCAAAAGTCAAATTCTGCTGTAATTTGCTGTGAAACTCTAACGTAATTTTTCCAAACTAAATAGACAGTAGCACATTAACTGATAACTTTTTGAGTTTACTGGTCATATTTTATCAAGGAGAAAAATATTTGTTGTAAGACTTTTTTTTTACTGTTTAACTTCTGACATTTTCATATTTGGATTCTATTGGCCAAAGTGGTATAGTACTAGTCTTAGAAAAAAATAGTTTCTTTCTTTTTCAAATGCATATATATATATATATATATATACATTGACCTAAACACTTTTATTATCACCTTAAGCTTTTCTAATACTACTGATATCAATATCACTCCGATATGCCTTTCTGTACTGCAGTCAGAGATGAGTTGTTGAGACATTTGTATATTACTAGGTATCAGGCTATTTGAAATAATGTATTGACTTTTCATTTCTGTGGCTGACATACACTGGAAAGGTAGCTCACATATTAAAAATATTTGTCCTTGCAGACTTGGAGCCCAAGGGGGAAAAGTGTTCCATGGTATACCATAAGAATTTTCGTTGACATATGCTAAAAATCAAATATAACAATTCTCATTAGAAGCCCAAAATACCTTTCCTGAATCAGTATGCCTGAAATTCTCAAGTTTTACTTATCCATCACTCAGAAAGCTTACATGCTGCAAACCAAAGCTGAGATTGTATAGGCACATGTATGAAACTTGAATGCTATTCTAACTCTTTTCTTCTGGTTGTTGACTAGAGAAAGTAAATAGCATTCACTATTGGAAAGGATTTGGACTGTCATAAGGTTTCTCAATTATTGTAATGAGAAAAAGAGTATTGTTTAATAGTCACTATGACGGTCTCAAAACATGCTATATATGTATACACACAGATATACTTCATGATATATTTTATATAATTAATGCTTGGGAAGTGCTTCCATCTTAAATAATAAAAGAGGCAAAATATTTTTTTTATATACAAAACTGTAACAATTCATCAGACTAGTCATTACAAGCATTTTACAAATGCTTATAAAACTCTTGAGCAACCTTCATTAAGTAGAAACGTAGAATCACGGTATAATTAATGTCGAAAGTCACCTCTTGGTGTCATCTACACTAAATTCTTAAACTTCTGTACAGTGCAAGTCGAGTAAGATCTTGTTGCACATGCCTTGTCCAGTTGAGGTTGGAACAGCTCCAGGGAGATTCCACCAGTTCCCTAGGACCCCACTCTGCCGTGTTACCCTCACAGAGGAAAAGCTTCTAATATATCATTTAAGTCCCGTTCTTGCAACCTATGTCTGTTGCAATTTGCCCTTTCACTTTGCTTCTCCAAGAAAAGTCTGGCTTCCATCCTCTCTACATCTTCCCATGAAGCAGTTTTATACAACCTCTCTTTCATCATCTCTACTCCAGAGTGAACAAGGCACTCTTTCTCGGCTTCTACTTGTACATCCAGTGTTCCAGGCCCCAGAAATCTTCACAGTCCTCTGGTGATTTGCTCTGATACATCAATATCTTTCTGGTACTGCAGATGTCAAAATTAGACATAGACAAGTGACATTTTTAGTAAACAACTATCATACATATTTAAATGTATACGTAAATACACATTTAAATGAATCTAGGCTAATAGTGGAAAATTGTAGTTTGATACATACAGAAATCAGTATGTTAAAGCGTGTTTCTGTGAAGCATATTTGAATAAAATGTCCCCCTTTCCCATTCTGTGGAGTATTTAAAAATGCTGTCATAATCAAAAAGGAGATTTGAATATTTTTAACTTAGGACTCTGCACACTTTTTTGACACTTGAGTAACTAAAGTTCTAAAGTAAAAGCATGAAATACTAAAAAGGTAGCAAGAGAAGTGCTTTTAAAATTAGTGCTTCACTTCTTAGTTGAGATGAGAAATATATTTAATTAAGGTTGAATGCGGGTTTCTTTGATTTATTCCTTACTAATAGAAATCAAAACACTTATCAAAAACTATCAGTAAAATCATGGAAATCCAACATAATTTTCCCTTCTGTGACAAAGTGGATGTGAATATAAACACTCAGATCTTTCATTGTGCAGGAACTTTTCAAGACTTTTCAAATTATGCTTTGAAATGTTAAACAGAAGCAGTCAAAACAAAGTGTTTAGAGGTCATTTATGGTGATACATCTGTAGTCTGAAAATCTAGCATGAGAAACAGTGACCTTTTAGTGATGGGATCTTTCAGAAAACTCATGCTTCCTAAAAAATGTCTAGTTTGGCATCTTAGACAGTCAGGTCTTAAAATATTAAAAGGATCGAATATACCCCAGCATTTTGTACAGTAGGTTATCTCAGCCTTTTCAAGCATATCATCCATAGTAGTTTCTGCTAGTGGAAATAAATTTTGTGAAAAGGGTAACTTTTCCATGATTGCTTTCCATGTAATGAGTCTACTCTATATGTTTGTAAATGACTAGAACTAATTCATAGCTGATTAGCACTCATTCCTGCTGCTAAGGATAGATCTTAAAGCTCTTTTCTTCCTATGGTGAAATTCATTAGAAAATGGATTTTGGGATGAAGACCAAAGAAAAATTAAAGCTGTAAGATGCAGCTTGAAAAAGACATATCCACTATGTTGTAATTGGTTTTATTGTTATCCTTACTGAATGTAACAAACCTTTTCATTCAACAGACCCAGGTGGTAACACTGAGTAAAAATTATATTTTGCCATAAAATATAATCATTTCAAATGTAAAAATCAGAGCTTTTTGATGAAGAAAATGTACTGTCAGTAAAAGATAGGCTCATCAAAAAGAAAATGCCTTGTAACTGCACACAGGTGGTAGAAGGTAATAGCAATACACAGACAATAAAACTTGTAAGAGGTTAACAGCCTGACCTCAGAACCTGATGCTGTTGAAGACAATTTTCTAAGTACTCAGTACAGTATAAAAGGGAGAAACTACTGTTCATAGCTTGGGCCTCTGAAAAACTGTTTGTGTGCCACTTGCAAACAGAAAGCTATTAGAAAACCTTCAGTTGTATTGTTCACATTGCAAAGTAATGTTTAAAAACATGTAATTAGACAGTAATTCACTGTTAAGAATAGTTTCTTATTTTCTTTTGCTTGATTTTTTTTCTCATGGTTCCATTTTTACATTGTAAAGAATTCTTTTGTAGATGAACAAAGCTACCCTGATAGCTCAGTATGACATTTACCAAGGAGTTCTTCAGAAGAAACACAAAAAGAACACACCCCACACGCCCTCAGTTACACTCTGAGCAAGACCTAGAAGCCTGTTCTGAAAAAAAATTTGAGTATTAGCACAACAGTTAAAGTTAAGGCGTCAGGAAGGAAGTATTTGCTTGTCAGCATTGTTGATTAGAAATAGGGCATCAGAGTGTAAGTAAATGAAGTGTTGCGACACAGCCCTTTAAACACATTAGTTGCTCTAGTTGTCAGCACCTCCTCTGCAACATTTGCTTTACTGTTTATGGGTTTCTTCACACTATCAATCTGACTTTCTTATTGCTCTTCATCTTCCTAATCCCCCCATCATATATGACGTATATCTATTTGCATATATACCCTTCACATGCAATATTTTATTCCTAAAATCCAGTCAAAGAAGCTGGGGCATGTTACAGAGGAAGTTTCTCTTGAGGGTCTGCCATGCAGACAAGAGAATGCAATACAGACCTTGACTGCTGTTAAGTTTAGCTCCCACTGCCCAAAACAACTCTCCAATAGTAGATATTATAGGATGCAGGTTTCTTGTCCTCTCTTCCCACTCCCAAGTCTGGGAAGTACCTACCTAATTTATGACCACGATAACTTTCTAAGTTCTGGCCCCACTGCTCGTGCAGAGCATGTAGAGCTCCAGTAATGAGAATGAGCCTAGGAGAGGGGGAGCAATTACTGTACATGACAGGTTACTGCTACATGTATTGAAAGAGTAAGATTCTTGATTCACTTCTAGGTCTTGTCCCCTTAAAGTACAGAGAGGGTTTGGAGGAATAAGAAAAAGATAAATTTATGAGACTACCTAAGATGCTACCCCTTTTTCAGCACACAGCACACAGCACACACGTGGATCCTTGTGGACTTTAGTTCACTGTTTAACTCACATCACTGAGACAACATAATGCGTTCTCACAAGTTTAATAGAAACCTTAAGTAAATCTCAAGGAAAAAGATATTTTGTAATATAAAAATAAACAATGACCTTTAAAACCAAAATCATACTTATGTTGACTTTGGTCAAGTAGTGGTTTTGATGTTGTTATTGTTTGGTTGGGGTTTTGGGGGGCCTTTTTTTTTTTCTCCCTAAAAATTGTCTGAAAATCTCCTTTTCACATAAGAAAGCTTGTTTTATCCTTTAGGTATACCCAAATAGATGCAAATTCTCTAAAGGCAGATATTCAGAGAAACAGAGAGCCAATGGATTGCAAATGTGTCTTCTCTAGAAAGATCAATACCTCCCTAACTTTTCAGAGGCATCATTA
>VXAL01002287.1:79154-92659 GCA_013399475.1 Chauna torquata | reverse complement strand
TAAGTAGTTTTTCAGTTTCACCTGGTCATCCATGTTGTTACTTTGTCACCACATTAGACTCAGAAAAAATTACTTTTGGTTTTGTTTTTATATTTGTCATTTTACATGCACAATGCATTGCATCTTGTCATTTTCCAGCTACCTGAAATCACCATGGCAACTCACTCATGAACTACTTTTTGGTGTAGAAGGCAAGAGTATTTAGTAAAATAAAACCAAGAAAGCATTTATTGAGTAAGAGTGTACTGAATATAGATATACAGTGAACACAGAGAAGTTGTGCAGAATTAACACCAGGTTTATGAAGAAACAAAAGAATAATAATAAAAAAAAAAAGACTGAAATTTTCAAGTGGTATTTATATTCTGAATAAAGGTGGAATTTAGAATGCTGACTTTCAGGCTATGTAAGATCACTTAAACAGTGTCTTGATAGTAACTTACACTATGGTTTGAAAGTAATTTGCAAATCCTTATGTTCTGTATTATTTTTTTCCAGATGTCTATAAATGTCCTTATAAAAACTTCTATTCTGTATTCTTTTTGCATCTATAGATTGAATTGAACATGGTTAGCGATCATCCTGGCCATTTTATGCAATTATGCATGTAACTTTTATGGTACATGTTACAAATCATGACATTTTTGACAGTTCTCTGTGTGAATATCCTGTATGTAGTCCTGGCAAAGCAATCGTCAAAAGTCTCAAGGTTCCTTCAAGTGCGTGACAGATATTTTTTGGAAGTGTTTTATTTCTGCTTAATTCAGTTTAACACTCATGTATGATGATTTTTTCTAAGCAATTTGTAAGTTCTGTTCCTAATTTCTCTGGACCTTATTTCCTCACCTGTGAAAACAGACAGCAGTTATTTCTCTTTGCTTTTCATCTCATGTTTTCAGCTTGTAAGCCCTTTGGGGCACGACTTATTCTTTAATACGTATATTCAGTCTGGCCGCTGTAATAAATGAAATAACTTAAAAACCACAAAGGTATAGAAAAACCCTTCATACGGAAGATGAAACCCTTGAAGATGCATAAAATGTCCCTCCTAAAATACAACCTTCTCTCTTTTCTCTTTCATCCCGTTGAAGAGGAAGAGACAGAGAGCTTTTTCCGCACTTTATCACTTTAGGTTCCATTAGCTTACACTTTTCAGCTGTGGCAGGCAAATACTAGCACATATTTTTGTAGCTGTCTAAAATGCATTTTGGCTCATTACCAGAGCCATTACTAAATCATTCCTTTTTCTAGTTACTGAAATAGAAATATAGTAAGTAACACAGACATTTTACCTCACTTCTGCAAGTAATTCCTTTTACAGAAAGTAAAGGTTATTTTGAGTCTAAAGGTTTTTAATATGTGGTCACACTCTTGCCTACAACTTTGTATTGCACTATGTCAGAGAGCTCAGTATATAGTCTGCATTCTAGAGCGATTTATTTTTAAAAATAATACAATAAAGGATATGCATCTCTAATTTCAGAGATGATTCAAAAGCCAGTTAATATTTCATTAACAGGCTCTGGTTTCTTGGTTTACAGCACTAATTCTTTATGAGACCTCATTTTCATTTTATTTCCTGAAATTCCTTTACTCTTATTGCAAGCACATACCTCATTAAAAAGGACTCTTCTATAACAGCCCAAAGCACTCCAAAGCAATATTTTTTTATCAGCTAGTGAACCAAAAAGTCTTATCTGTCTTGAAATTTCAATCTCTGATGCCTTAGAATGGGCTTTTATTTCTAAAGAAGGGAGAAATTCTCAGAAGGACATTTTTAAGAATGCTAAGTTTCAAATAACTAAGTTACCAGGTAGTACTTCTTGGTTAATAACTGAACCACTGATCGTATGTTATGGTGTAGCATTTTAAAACTGCCAGTGAAGCACACTAAAACTGTCTGATGTTTGTCCTAAACAAGAGAGTGGTCAATTATTTATTTTTATTGTTTGATGAAGTTGTATTGGGACTTTTCTGCTAATACAGTCCTGTTCTCAGATCTATTTTCTTCACACAGAAATTAAATGTGGAAAAAGAAAATGGATATTTAAAAGAAAAATCATCTTGAATCCACTACTCTACCCAAAATTTAAGATAGATGAGGAGGCTTAGTTATTCTTTTCAGGCTGGGGAAAATGCAGACTACTTTTCTCACTTTACCCACAATAGTGGCAATCTTTGAATTCTCCTCACTTCTGATCCTTCAGAGCAATACTGCAGAAAGTATTGGATCAGATATCAAGGTCTAAATGAAAATTATGTGAAGTTTAGAGCCTGACTCCAGATATAAAAAAATTCACTTCTTCTGCCGTAGGCCACCTAACTACTCTCTCAGTTCCCGTCAGCAGCATAATATTTGTGTCTGGCACACATCAGAACTTAAAGGACAAAATCACGTAGGTTTATAACAACACTGAGATGTACCTAAGTTCATTTATACCATCTTTTAATTTTCAGTAGTATAGTTCAGGACCAATGCAACATTTTTCATGATGTTGCAGACAAATGGAAGAGAAGCATGATGCTCACTTGAAGTTTTTAATCTTTTTTTTTTCAAGCTGGTATATTTCATCCTTCTCCAAACAGTTAAACGACTGATACAGAAACCAATGCAACAGTGGTAGATTTGGCAGTGCTAGGTTAATGACTGAACTTGAAGATGTTAGAGGTCTTCTTCCAACCTAAATGATTCTATGATTCTATAATTCAATGATTGATACACCAGACAGCAATAACCTTAACTGTAGTTGCTGTGGTCTTTGTGTGATCTCTCTCTATATATGTTTTAACATCTATGACTGAAGCATGTAGCTGTTGCGGTAGAAGATACATCGTGTGTCTGTACCCATTTACTCTGTAATCAAGCCTTCATTAACATCAAAGTCACATAGATAACACCTACAGGAAAGAATGCAGTGTTTACTATGGCATTGGTACCATGAAAGCCATATGACTTGATTTATTCAGGAAATAAAATCTCAAAGATTTTTAAAAATAAAAATTAAAAATAAGCACACAATAAAAGGTTGTCAGAACACAGTAGAATTAACACATATCTCTCTATATGTACTTCTATGCTACTTCAGGATTAGATCCATCTTCCCTTTATTGCCTGTGAAACGACCTTACATTAGTTAAATGTTTTACTTGTACTTGTAGAACAGAGGCTTTCTCTTCACAAACTATAGTGTCTCTTCAACATTGTGGAAATTGCCAGAAGTCTGATAAATGTTTATGATCAACATGTGTACAATATAAGGTATGATTCATCACTGTGCAGTAACTGTTTTGAACATTACCAGAAATGTGATAAACGTTTCCTGGCAGCTTGTTGGCAACAGGATTTATTTAGTGTTGACATTTATTTTATTCAACTCTTTTAAAACCAGCACTCTGTGTGGTACCCATGCTACATACCAATGAGAATGGCAGCAAGGAGATACAGAGCTTGAACTGAAGCTGTATAGCGTTCAGTACCTGTTGAAGCTTACAGTTTTCTATGTGTTTGACTCAAGCAGTTTTCCTACGGAGTGCAGAAACTCACCAGTACACCATAAACTTGCAAAAGTGGCATTCANCTTCCAAGAGTGCAAATGAGAACTGTATAACAAAATCCAACAACGCCTTCTTTACTTTTTGTGTAATTTGATGACAGATTAAGAACTGGGATGAAGTATGCTGTTGCATAGCCTTGAGTCTCCTGGTGCCAGCTCACAAGTGTGGACCTCCCTGACTCATCAAGTAGCTACAAGAAGACAAGCTGAAAACGATATATCTTCAGGACACCTTGTCTCATTCGGGTGATAGAGAGGTTCATGTCTCTCTAGCAGCTGTAATCTCTGCTTCAGAGTGGGTTAATAACAAAATAGTGTCTGCTTCTTAGCCAATTCAGAACTGCAATTTGGATCAAGATCTTCCCTTCTATCTCATATTCAGAGACCACCAAATATTTGGCTATAGAATGCTTTAACTTCTTCAATATCTCTTCTCCAGTCTTCATAGTACAACAATACATATTCCTTGAACACTATAGAAAAAAAGATTTTAAGACAATTGCCTGAAAAAATAGTCCTAGATGAAGCTTTTTCTTGCCTGTTCTAGTGTTGAATTTAACAGAATTTTGTGTAAGAGCACTCTCCTTGCCTGCAATATTAGTAATGACTGAGTATGTTTTTGAAATGGAAGATTACAGGTTTGATTTCCATCATATTGAGGAAAGAATGAAACCTGTATCCCCCTCTTTCTTTCAGCTGAAATAATTCATTTTAGTTGTGGCAGAAAAGAGAGTGAGTAGTATTATATCCTCCTGGTATCCATCAAAACCAAACAAACAAAAAGTAAAGAACTATTCTGAAGAAAGTCTACGGGCTCCTATCTTCAGTTTGGGCTTGAAATCCTCTTGTTTGGAGGTACCAAGTCTGGACAGAGGTCATTTCTGTCTGTACTGCTGTCTGTTTACTATGAATTAACCTGGGAGGTCCTTAATTTACCCTATGCACTATATAAAGAGACAGCGTAAGAAGAATTCCTCTCTGAATTCCGGCATGGAGACCAGGTGACTAAAAGTTATTATTTATAATTTACGTTATACAGACCCTAAGGTGAGGCATTCATCCATTCCACTGTTAAACAGCTTTTTATGCACTGGAGTGTTGCAAGTCTAATGTTACCTCTACACCTAACAATCAAGGATCAAAGCCTGTTTTTAAGTTAACCTCATGATACTAAAGACCAAATTATTGCAATATGATGCAGATTCAGGATCATTCTGATGCTTCATATGAAAGAATTGTCTGTTAATTTTGGTGCGGTGTGAACATGTATGTTCAGACCACACCAAAACTGTGTGCTTACACTTATGGATATTTGCAGACACAGATGAAAATTCTACCAAAAATTAAATGAGTTGAATGTTAAACTTAAATGAGGCCAGAAAGTCCTTCAGTGTTTCTAGCACATAGCATTAAACGTTCATGATTTAATTAAAATGCAAATATTGTATAACCCACTGATTTCTGTAATTTACCCCTGAATGAACTCTCTTTTCTGCTGTAATTTGCTGTACTAATCAGATTAATAGTATTTAGTGAATATTCAGCCAAATAAGAGAAAGGTAGGTTATCCTTGTTGTTTTTATGTCTTCTAATAATGGTATAAGCATAGATGTGATCAGAACCTTTAACATTTATTGAAACATGGAAGAAGAAATACAATATGTGTGAATCTGCAATGCTGGATGCTGCTTGCAAAACCCATTAGCTAAAATAGGACATCTTGAAGCTGCACATAAAGTATAAAAATATGATATAAAAGGAATCCGAAGACATAAAAGCACATACATCTTTTCTTGCTGGGCAAAGGAATATGTTTCATTGTGGGTTTTACCTTCTTACGCCAGCTGTAAGATCGCTAGCAAGAAACATAAAAAGAAAGCCTCCTAGTCTCCAAACACAACACAACAATAAGTAAAAGGAGTCAGCAGATAAAGAAAATACAGAAGAGACTTATCTCATTGAATTTCTGCATGTAAATCTGAACAACAGATTACTTTAATCACAGTGGAATTATACTGTCATAATCTGGCAATCAAAAGAAAGATTATCAAGGCAACTCTTCAGACCAGAGATGACTGTATCTGACTACCCAAAACAGTATAGCAATATCACAGTTGTTACAACATTTTTAAGCCGTTGGGCAATGGAGTTACAATGATATAGGGGAGATAAAGGTTAAAGAGAAAGTCTTTTGTGTTTGATGCTGGAGACTGAAATGAAAGGTAGATGCTGCAAACATCTTCTCCTACTGCACTCTCCAGAGCTATAGCACTTTCACATTGAAGCCAGCTCCCTCTTTCACCCGCTCCTCTCACCATCCACTGAAACTGTAACCTTGCGAGGTGAAGTGTTACTAGTCTCTTGACTGAGGGCAATGCTACCTCTTGCAATAGTGATACCTCTGGCAGGACTACTCCTGCTGTGGGAAAAAGGCTCCCTGAAAAGACTGCAGGAATAAGTCAGACTTTTAGTGTGAGAAGTCATACAATAACATGGGATCCATTCTCCTACTACATCAGGAAACCATTTGAAGACACAGATTCAGACTGAATTTCAATATAGTAATTCAGATTTGAATGCAGACTTGATGGTTGTTATTTTGCAAAGTGAACTTTGCACATCTCAAGAAGACCACAGGATTGGATGGATGGTCAATGGAACAGAAGGATAAATAGAGTTTCAAACTGGAGACAGAGTTTATTCCCTTCTCAGTGTCAGGAACACTGCTTATTTTTCTCTCTCTCTTCCTCCCCCTTCCTTTCTCCCTGTATCACTACTACAGCATGATGCTATCCAGAAGTTTCCTCTGCCTGAACCACACACACACATTTTCTTGCATTACAGGAGAGAACAACCCTATCTTGAAACTACAATTCATTACATTTGGAATTGGGTATGGGCAGGCATACTGAGCTATTATAAAAACAACAAGAAAGAATAGATTCTGATTTCCTTCTAAATTGGACCTGCTTGTTTTTATTTGTCCAAAGTCAAAGTGAATGTAGCCTTAGAAAGCCCCCACTGATGCACAGAGATAATGTTTAGGCAATATGATCTTTTTCATGATAATATTTTCAATCCAACTAAATTCCAGTAACTGAAGAAATTAAAACTCATCCTTCCATCATTCTGTACTCCAGCAGGCAAATATCACATATATAATGTGATCAGTGTTTACAAGAATGGATCACCAAAGCACCACAAAATCTGGGGGAATTTTGGCAAAGGCTAGACCTAGCTACCAACTTAAAAGCAAAAAATAAATTAAGGGAGCTACAATAATGGAGAGTGTGAACTTTAGCACTGTAAAGAAGTATAACTCCAAAAAAGTCCATTAAATTATGTCAGACTAGTCCTACCTTACTCACCTCTATGATCATGAAGAAAAATTAAGTCATCTGCATGAATAAGAACTTACAAATTTGTTTGCAGGTACTATGTGAGAGATGCAAAATGTTGCATCCTCTGCTTCCTTCATGAATGCCTTTACAATGCATTTAAGTGTCAGTGGTGGACAGGCAGTGTCTTGAAGACAGTGGTCTCATTTGCAGTTTAATGACATTTTTCTGTTTATAAGTTACACTGTTTTTTCTGTCCTGACTCTGATGTGACATTTATATGTTCATATAGAAAAAAAATATGCAATTACGCTACCTGGTTTTGGATTAGAACACAGGAATTACGGGTGAAAGAGGAAAAACTATTGAAGACCACCTCCACCCTTACTTCCACTTTTTTATCTTTTCTTTCAAAATAACATCAATCAGTAGCATCAATCAATAACATCAAAAAGTGTTGTAGGGCTCAGACTGTGGTATGCTCTGAGTATAACATGATAAAATCAAATACAGGCACTGCCATTGCTGGTTTTGGAGCACGAAGTTGCCATCTATCCTTCAGTGACAGATCTCTTAAACAGTGTGGGTATCTCTTGAGGACTTGTCAGATAAGATAATCAAAATAGATTTTTATAGGTTTAATTATCTGTCTTTTGAAGTATTATATGTATGTCTACTAACATTTTTATATCATATAGCTAATATACAAGCCTTAAACCAATAATAACACTTTACAGTTCATAGGCCTACATCTTCAGCTACAGTCAATCACAGACAATCCATTTAAACAACTTACAACTTACATCCACTGCTTGNCAGAAATATATATATATATACACATACATACATTAAAAATCACACTGATTGTAATTAACACAATATATCCACATGGCAGGCTTGCTTCAGCTTGCTGCTCCCTTTAGTATTTGAAAAACTTGGGAAGTTTAGCTAATCCTGGGACATAATTTCTCTTAATTAATCATTAGCATAGCCTCAGCATCTCATAGCAAAATGAAGTTTAATCAGGAAAAAAGACTAACTTGGCCACATATTAAATCTTTCAGCATCTCCTCTTCAATAGCACTGTCCGGTCAACACACTGAAATAGTTGTCCATATCAGCACTCAATTGATTTATCCTCTTATTATGACTGAAGTAGGTGATCAAAACCAGTGACACTTCAAAGCCATTGCTGGAGAAGCCATTGACAGTTACAGCACACAAAACCCTTGGGTTTAGCATGATATGGGCAGTAATATGAGGATGATTGGAAAATAAAAGGAGTAGAAATATATTATTTATTCTTTTGTCTTCCTTCCCTCATTAATAATATCCAATTAAAAGGTTGATTTTCTCACAGATAGAATGAAATACATATTGACCTGTGTGAAGCATGAAAACAGGGGCTTGTGCATGTATATACTGAACACAGCAAATAACTCGGGCTTTTTCAGAGTAGGTGGAGTATTTTTGTTTCTCATAGATAATAGTTAAAACTCTAAGAACAAGATTTAATGTCATCTCTCAGTCAGAAGTTTCCTTAACTGGTCATCACCAAAAGGAGTTAAATTCTACTATTTGGATGAGTTTGCTTCATTCTAGTATTTCAAAATATCTGCAGTTTTCTTAGCTCCTAAGCAAGTGAGTATTTTGACATTTCAGGTTGTAGTTCTAACATTGCATGGGAAAAATAGAGTAAACATTAGTATTATCAAGTGAAAATAGAGTCAATCTGACAAATTCTTGCCAGTTCCTAATTTTAGATTGGGTTGAAGAATTAATATTTTTGCCTTAGCTTTTCTTTAACCAGTTTGGTAACTAACACATCATATCTTCCTGTTCATTTTGATTAATCAATTTTTAACACTTAGAATAAAAACATCACTTGAATAAATGGACCACTATCATATGTTATTTTAGAAACAGCAACACAGATATTTTAATCAATGATCAGATATTACTTGTGGCAAGACAGTACAGTCCTTCTACTAGAGTACTCATTGAGATTCATGGCGAAAAAAAATCACAGTGCGGAGGTTATACCTATTTCTTCCTCCAGAAATATTACATCCTTTCAAAGAGAAAGCCAGTGTCATCATAGCCCATTTTGAAGATGGGCTGGAAAAAAGATAGATGAAGGAACTACCCAGTCAAGTTTTCTTTTGGAAAACCAAATCACTCAAAGAAATTCACTAGATCTGTTTTCAAGTTTGCGCTTTGTGACAGCATTTTTGATACATGTATAAGAAAACAGAAAACTTGGAATGGTAACAGGGACATGTGTGAGGTTATTTGGTAGCAGACACCATTAGAGTGATAAGTTTTTAATTTTAATTTTATTTATTTATTTATTCATTAGCTAATTAGAATACAAAAATACAATTCACAAAATTTCTCATTTATATATATATTTTTTTCTGTTAAATTAGGGATATTCTTTGACTTAACACCTAGTCACTGGTTCTCTGAAACAAAATTATATATGAGACTATATCAAAGGGAAGAAAACTGTAGTATAATGCAGACATGAAATCATGATGGCAATAAAACTTGGTCAGAGAAATCTATTGCAAGATTTCAGTAAGTAAGAAGGGGACTTTAATGAGATCTTAAAGAATAAACAGATTTTCCAACCTGATAATTAAAAACAAACAAAAAAGAGATTAACTTCGGAAAGAGTAGGTAAGGCTTTTTAAACATTTTCAGTAACTAGATTCTATGGAAAATCATTTCAAATTAAATGTGGTTGGTTCAATTCAAACATAAATACTTTATTTCAGTGTACAAATATTTTAAAACCTACACAAGTTTTGAAATGACATTAAAGATATTTTAGTTCTCTTAATTTAATTTTGTTGGCAAGCATGGGGATCCATGTTCCTCTGGCCAGCACCTCTCTCTCTCTGCTTGCATAATATGGAGATCATAGCACTGACCTCTTCTGCAGCATACAGAGGAGTCATATGGGGATATATTTCCATTTTCAGACTGTTGTGGTTTAACCTGGCAGGTAGATAAGCACCCAGATGTTCACTCAGTCCTCCGCAGAGGGATGGAAGAGAGAATTGGAAAAAGTTAAACTCAAGAAATGAGATACAGACAGTTTAATAGGANTAATAATAATAATATACAAAAAAAGTGATACACAATGCAATTGCTCACCACCTGCTGACTGACGCCCAGCTAGTTCCCTAGCAGCAGCCACCACCTGTCCACCCCAACAATTCCCCCCAGGTTTTACTGCTGAGCACGACACCACATGATATGAGACATCCCTTTGGCCAGTCTGGGTCACCTGTCATGTGTCCTGGCTGTGTCCCCTCCCAGCTCCTTGTGCACCCCCAGCCTCCTCACTGGCAGGGCAACACGAGAAGCTGAAAAGTCCCTGGCTCTGTGCAAGCACTGCTCAGCAACAACCAAAATATCAGTGTGTTATCAGCATTATTTTTTCTTCTGAATCCAAAACACAGCAACATACAAGCCACTATGAAGAAAATTAATTCTATCTCAGCTGAAACCAGGAAGCGGATTTAATTCTATTCTCCACTCTCCCAAAGACTTCATACACCAGATTTTACAACTAATCATAGCTGTCTAACCTGTTCTTCTTAAGTGTTTCAGTGAAGAGTCCAAGATGTCAAGAATGCTTCCTTTGAATATGCACCCCCTCCCAATGATTTTGTGCACATGGTTGACTTTGGCCATACGCTTAAAATGCTTACCTACTTCAGGGCTATATATCCTGTAGATATCTCACTAAACAGTTGCTGTAGTTTCAAGTTTGGTTAAAGACCAGGGGACAATACAGTTGAAAAGGCTAATGTGCCTCTGACAGTCCTTGAGGGCTCTTTCTGTCCTGCACTGTTCACATAAGTGTTCATGCTGAAAGAAATGTTCATGCTGCCACTTGGCAAACAAACATGGAGAACTGGTCCAAGTGAAAAATAACCTACCGATAAAATATTTAGTAAATGATTTATTTTTCAGTTTGATCAGGCTTGATCTGGTTCACTGCTTAGCCAAAAATCCTCTTGTTCAGTTACTTGGAGAATGAAGGGTCAAGGGGAAAAGAAAACCCCAGATTACTCCAACTGCAATTTCTACTGGAGGCATATGCATGAGAGCAGCTCCTTAGATACTGTTTTTTAGTGGATAGTGGAACTAGTGTTTTTCCTGCCATAGTACCCCTAAGTGCCAAATTGCATAGACAGTGTGTTGAAAGGGGTATTTGAAAGATGGAATAAGTGGGATTTTGCAGAGGCCCTGTATAGCAAGACTTCTTAAGTGTGCAATACATTAAATTAAAAAAAAAAAAAAAGGAGGGATGAGTGGGGAAGGCATAGAAAAGCTTGTCTTGGGAGCTGAGTGGTTTGAAGCTGACATTAACTTTGGTCTGTTTGTTCTAGTTGTGCATGCACTAGGTCAAGGAAGGCAGATCAACAGTTGCACCTTGTTTGTGCTGACCTTGCAGTGAATTAGAAATGAGTCAAAATTACAGATGCAGCGCACAGAAGTTTAACAAGTAAGGAGCATTTCCCTGGTTCCTAAATACTTTTCTTTTCACTTTCAAGTGGCAGTAAAAACACTTCTTTTGCATTTTAGAAATGCATTTGTGCTCATACAGTACATAGAGAGAAAGAAAAAGAAAAAAAGGCTTTTTTTCTTGTGCCTCCACCTCAATTATTTTGGCCCAATGAGATACTAAAGTTCTGACACTGAAGGACTAGATTCCAGACTACTGGTTGTGTAATAGAATAATATAAAAATGGAATGAGAGCAGGATCCATAAGATAAAGATAATAGTTTTGTTTGGCCTTGCATGCAAATGAGGAAAGATGCAAAAAGAAGGGAAAGGTGAACTGCCTTTGCTGAGAGGAATTAGCTGGGATGCTATCATCCCGAACCACGAGGCTTTTGGTGAGTTTGTCTGAGAAAATACAAGTCACAGCTATGCACTACTCAAGCTATTATGTTACCGTTTCCTATTTACCTGTTTTTGCTGGGTTGTAAAATTTGTCTCATTCTGTATGAGCAGTACCTCAGACCTGACTAAAACTAGTTTCTCTAGAACTGCATGAATGAACTCTGAAACCACTTGTGCTTTGAACACTTACCTTGGTTTGCAGCTTTTGAAATTTTAAAAAAGAAAATACTTCTGAAGTTACCTTGTTTTTTACTTAAGTAAAAAGTGCTATAATATGCAAAATATTAACTAAGAGATATGCATGCATTAACAAGGTTGTTAATGTTCTGTCAAACCACAGTTGAAATCAATGTCCACATGTGAAAAATTACATGTACCTTCCTCAGGGTGACTTTTCCGAGTATGCACAGATAAGTCTGAAATTCATGTGGAAGCAGCAGTATCCTTGGAACATTCCTAGTAATTCAAATTCAGGGAGACACTCTGCAGTATACAAACAACAGCAGGATCAGCAAACATGGGCGTGGAGCCAACTGTGAAGATTAGAGAGTGGTATAACAAAAGCGAAAGGGCGTGTAGAGAAGAAATAAAGCAAATGTAGAGTTGAGAGTTAGTAACTGAAGACATGAATTCATCTGAGTAAAGGATGTAGGCAGTGAAAGGAAAAGTTGATTAGAGAAAATAGAAGATGTGATTGGCAGGAAAAGAAAAACTATAAGGGAGGAAGGAAGACAAAGGAAGAAGGAAAAATGTGAAATATAAATGCATGTGACCATCTCCAAGAAAAAATGTATTATATATATACATATAAACACATATATTCCTGTTCTAGATGGTTCACACATCTGTATTTCTCTCCTCCTTTCTGTAAGAGAGCTTTCTGGAGCTACCCTGTGTCCTTCTATCAGGTTAATATCTCTTACCTAATCACTGCAAAAACCTGAGACCTACACAACTGTGAACTTCCTCTCTATCATCAAACCACATAAAGCAATATTATTGCCACCTTACAAAAGGGAAGATAAAACAGAGATAGCATTATTTGCCTCAGGGAATAGAAATAGAGAATGAAATAGCACTCAGAATTCCTAAATATTAATCCAGTGCATTACCAATAAGTCATCCATTCTCTGCTGCTGCACTATTGTTTGAAGACAGGTGATTCACTACTCACCAGGACCAATTCCCAATGAGAGGTCCCTCTTGCTTCTTCTTATCTTTAAAAATTCCTCTGAACTTGGGAATGTGAAGATGAAAAAAGCCCAAATGTCAGTCTTCTTAACATGGTGGTTTTATGCGCTTGCATTTCAATCTTTCACAAATCAAAGCCATAATGTATGCCCCTGACAAGCACACAGAGTACATCTGGGACAAGAGAATTAGCCACTGGTTATACATCAAGTTCACTCAGAAGAGTCCTCATCCATTCTGTGCAGAAGAAGCTTAATGTTACAAAACCTCTTACGACTGTATTGGGAATGAGCAGAGAACGATGTAACCTGCCTGCAACTTCATCTTACACCTTCAAATTTTTTGAGAAACCTATACTGTCAGAAAGTTGTAATTCGATATTTGAAGCCTGAATAATGTGGACACATGATAGGTATTTTAGTGATTTGGTTTTTGGTTGGTTTGTTTCTTTTTTCTTTTTTCTTTTTTCTTTTGCTTTTTCCTTTTTCCTGTTTCCTT
>VXAL01002287.1:19701-49149 GCA_013399475.1 Chauna torquata | reverse complement strand
AAAAAAAGCAGCATTGTGCTCTTTCTCCATGTCACTATGTGGCTTTTGCATTCGCATTCTCAGCAACACAAGAAAAATTTATTCTGAACAATAATAGTTAACCACATGAGGCCACTGAAAACTGGTAGAAATACTGTACTCAACACTCTTAGAACACATAGTACTCTATACAGGTCCACAGTAGATATTTTTCTCTTGTGAGCAAATATCTGTGAATCTTTGTGTTGTGATCTCAAATAAATTCAGATTTGTTGTTTTGTGCTGTCTCTTTATTTTAATGTTATTTTTAGATGGTTTTGTTTTGTTCAGTGTCTTCTACAGATAAGAATTTAGTTATTCTAACTTAACTAAGCATTGAAAAAGTAATGTCAGCCAAAGTTAAAGTCAACCAAACCTGGGCTCCTAAATTCATAATCGAATTGTGAGAGAGAAGTTTGTGTGTGTTGCTCTTGACTAAACTCCCAAATTGAAGAAAGCCATTCAACTTTTTTTTTCTTTTTCTTTTTCTTTTTCTTTTTCTTTTTTTTTTTTTTTAAGATTACAGATGTATGTATTACCGCAGGAATGTGGTTTTGTAGAATAATAAATATATCAGAATTACATATAAAACTTACAAATATTGGGGTAGACTTGTGTGTGTGTGTGTGTGTATTTTTGTGTTCATACAAGGACAGAAAATGTCATATTATCCACAAAGTTGGCTTAGCTCTGTTTTAAACATGCATTTCATTCTCTGGTGTTAACCTAAAATTATTGTGCTTAATTTTCAGTGACTTGCCATATAGCTAAATATGTAACTCTCTGATCAATTTTTTGTCTATTAATTTCTGCTGCTATGTTGTCATCTTTTCTTTTCCACATTTCTCATCCCTTCTCTGCTCTTCAACACTCCAAAATGAAAAAAAAAAGAACAGGCAGTTATTCAACTTCTGTGTTAAGATTTGCCCTTAAAAAATGCAAAGCATCTGCATAGATTAGTCATATCAGGCAGACAGAGCAGCTTGACTACTTTTCTCAAAGAATAATAGGAAGTTGTTTATTATCATTTGACTCCATATTCCTCTAAGATGCATCCATATTACCTTGGAAAAATGAAATCATTTCCCACCTTGACTTCTCTGATTACCACCACATTTGAAACAGAAGTCATTAGCCTCCCATTGTTTCCTTCTCTCTGACTGTAACATCAGGTTTGAAATATCCCTTGCCATGATAAAGTGCTTTGCATCTAAAATCAGTGCAATGGAAAAATATTTGCTTCAGCAAACAAAAGAAAAACTACCTTGCTAAATTCTTTTAGAGAAAAGGGTTAGTGAAAATATCAAGGGAATAGGAGATAAAAATCTTAGAGATGCATTGCACAATGCAAAAATGTCACACAGCCTTAGGCGCCACATAACTGCCTCTACCTAGTTTACATGTTCAGCTATCCCAACAACATATCAAATGCAGACAATCTTATCTTCCCAGCTGTGGTTAAATCAAAGAGTTTAAGACCGCATTTATTACTACTTCTTTCTTTGGAACATTAAAAAGAAGGTTTGTCACAGGTGGAAGTAACCGTTTATACACATTAATTTAGCATAGTATTAATAGGAAAAGCAAAAATCTGTCAAGTAATCATATTTGAAAGGAGATATAAGTACATGCAAGTTTGCTAAAATTTTTCTTGCAAACTTCTTGGGGTGGGTTTGGGCACTCACCTGATATGTGGAAGGCCTTCGTTTTCTATCCTGAATTCATTTTCTCTTTCTTTCTCTCTCTTTCATTTAACATAATTATTTAGATGAATTTGGTAGAATTAAAAAAAAAAAAAAAGTAAAAAGTATAAGCAAGAGAAAGTATTAAGCTGTTTCTCTGTTTCTAATCAGTCAGAGCAGACATTGTTGTCAGAATCTCCCGCAGCAGAGAAACATTTTTAACCATTGCAGAGCTGGCTGTTCTGGAGTGGATTCTGGTCTCTCCCACCGCCATCGTCTCTTAAAAATATACAATGAAAATACTGATGAAAACATAAGCATTTCACGAAAGAGAAGTGATGCCACCAGGGAAGGCAAATACAGAGACAAGAAGAATGCCTGTACTAAAATCCATTTAGGCATCTACTGACATTTGGTAGTGCAGTTTTCAGTTTAAACAGTCTTTTGATGTAAATATGTCTTAAAAAAAAAAAAAAACTTAAGTTTTTAGTCTGATTTTTCATTTTTGGATAAACTACTAATGTTTCACAGAAATGATTTGGCCTTTACAGTTCCACAGCAGTCCCCTCTCACTGGCATTCAATAGGTGCTCATACTCTGCTGAAATGAGCTGGAAGTCCATCTTCTTCCCTCATGGCAATGCAAAATCAAAGCATCAATCAACTGTAGGTGCTATCATACAGGTTAGCAAGGAAATTCTTTGGAAAAAATCTATTTTTTGCAGCCCTTCAGGTAACAGAATAGGCTTGCTTACAGCTTAATATTTAACTCTTAAGCAACACCCTCTGACACCTCTAGGACTTCTGTCAGAGTTTCAATGAACAAATAATTTATATGTCATGAACTGAGTCACACATTATCTATGTAGGTTCTTCTGGTTTGTCAACACCCACAAAACCAAATGCTACTTGAATGCAGTATTAAATATATATAAATATTTAAAAAGACTGGAGAAACTTTTTTTTTTTTTTTTTTGTTTGTTTGTTTGTTTGTTTCCCCTGGGCACAAGGGTAAGGAAAAAAAAGATATTTCTGATACATAAAAATCATCCTTACAATTCTGTCATATCATACTTGAAAAGTTATACTATATTTCTTCAGAAACAGGTCATTAAACTATGTTTTATATTCTATTTGGAATATTTTTATTTACATCTTTACTTAAGGGTCAAAATGAAGTAACCGTATTTGTTGTTTCATATCTCTCTTTTAGTACATACATCTCAGAGAGAATATAAAGCGCTACTGGGAATAATTAGCTCCTGATTACCACCATTTACATTTTCACTTGTTCAGCTTGTAAAACTCTTAAAATTGTCTCTTGCTCAATTAGCAAGGGCTGATATTCCCTTCTCTCCTGTTTCCACTGGGTCATTGCATGAGACAGCCATCTCTCCACTGAGAAATTAATTCTCAGGCTAATAACTTCTCAGGTGGGGTTGGAGCTGTTCTTTCAGAAACTCACTTAATGTACTTATTCCTTACAACAAGTGGCTAGGATATATCAATTATCCTGCCTTTTTAGACAATGCTATCACAAGCCTACCTACATTCATTTTCTTTAAGTCTTAGCACTTGCATATGCCTAAAAAGTGCAGCCAAAGCTACATTTTCAGTATCTTCAGTGAAACATATTGAAGAAAACAGACAATAGGCAATGAATTGCAGAGTAGCTAGGGATCTGTATATAAGGAGAGAGCATAAAATTGATACTGAGAAGTGAAGTAAAGAGAGTGGAGCAGAGTCAATTGTGGTGTTTCTCAGGGTCTGCTTTGGAACCAGCCTTGTTTAATTTCATTAGTGACCTTTTGATAAAAGAGGTACATGCTGATTAAAGTTTCTGATGGCACTAGAAATCCTCAATACAGAAGAGGATCAGGGTGATACTGAAATACAGACACAGAAATAATTGAATTGCCTTGAGGATGGGACTCTGATTGCCCGGAAGATAGGTCTAGGAATAAGACAGAATTAAATCTGTACTATGAAATACAGAATACATTCACAGGAAATCATAAGAAAACTTATTGTTTAAATAAATTGTGAGTTTAATAAATATAGGTAGTTGAAAAAGCCTTAAGCATCATAACTGATCATTAGATGAACATGTCAACAACATGACGTACCTAAAATATAGACTGCCTTTGACCTTCACATTCCCAAAAAGCCCCTTTTTGTTGGTAAGTATGAGGTCCAGCCAAGCAACTTTCCTTTTTGGCTCCTTTATCACTTCTAGGAAGAAGTTATCATCTATGCATTCCAGGAACCTCCTGGATTGCTTATGTCATGCTGTGTTGCCCCTCCAACAGACATCAGGGTGGCTGAAGTCCCATGAGAACCAGGGCCTGTGAAAGTGACATTGTTGCTATCTGTAGAGGACCTCATCTTCATGTTCTTCCTGGTCAGGCAGTCTCTTAAACCTGAATACACAAAGTAATCAAAATAATTTGCTCTAAGAAGCACTGCTACATCTACTGGGAACTTTTCACAAGACCTGTTTTTTCCCCTCATCTAATAAGGTCTTTTTTGCAAAAACTCAGATCAGTTCTATTAAAATTGGTATGAAAAACTGGTAAGGAGAGTAGAAGAGCTGGTGTTCTAGTGACTGGGACACAGGAAAGCTTGTGCTGCTTCAGTTAAACTAAAAAATCAAATCCAGACCAACACGGTAATGAAGAAGCCTTTAGCAGGGCCAGAAGGCATTTTGCCCTCATAATTCTTCCATGAGAAATGAAAAATGCACCTTGGTCGTATCTCCATGTGCCACCCTCTCCCCCTGTATTGGGTTTACGTGGTAAAGGTTTGGTAGCAGGGGGGCCACAGGGGTGGTTTCTGTGAGAAGATTCCAGAAGCTGCTCCATGTCAGAGAAGAGCCGGCTCCGGCAAGCTCCAAAAGGGACCCGCCGCTGGCCAGACCTGAACCAATGAGCAATGTTGTTTGTGCCTCTGTGAGAGCATATTTAAGAAAGAAAAAAACTGCTGTGCTACAGCAGCTGGGAGAGGAGTGAGGAACAGCCCTGCAGACACCAAGGTCAGTGAAGAAGGAGGGGCAGAAGGTACTCCAGGCGCCGGAGCAGAAGTTCCCCTGCGGCCCGTGGTAGGGACCATGGTGGAGCAGGCTGTTCCCCTGCAGCCTATGGTGTACCACGGTGGAGTAGATTTCCACGCTGCAGCCCATGGAAGATCCCACAGTGGAGCAGGTGGATCTGGCCTGAAGGAGGCTGCAGCCCATGGAGATCCCCCACAGGAGCAGACTCCAGGCCAGACCTGTAGCCCATGGAGAGGAGCCCACGCAGGAGCAGGTGATCCAGTGGGAGCTGCCACCCGTGGGGGACCCGTGCTGGAGCAGTTTGCTCCTGAAGGATGGACCCCGTGGTACGGACCCATATCATAGCAGCTCTTGAAGAGCTGCAGCCTGTGGGAAGCCCACGCAGGATCCGTTTGGGAAGGACGGCATCCCATGGGAGGGACCCCATGCTGGAGCAGGGGAAGACAGAGTGACCATGAAGGAGCTGCAGAGACGAAGCAATATGGACTGACCGCAACCCCCATTCCCCGTTCTCCTGCGCCGCTCTGGTGGAGGAGGCAGAAGAGGGTGGATGGGGGGAAGGTGTTTTTAGTTTACTTCTAGTTTCTCACTGCTCTAGTTTGCCAGTGATAGTAATAAATTATATTAATCTCCCTATGCTGAGTCTGTTTTGCCCATGATGGTAATTAGTGAGCAACCTTCTTGTCCTTATCTCAAACTTTGAGCCCTTGTCCATCATATTTTCTCCCCCTATTTCTTTGAGGAGGGGGAGTGAGCAAGCAGTTGTGGTGGAGTTTGGCTGTTTAGCTGGGTAAAACCACCACTCCCCCCTCTCCCACCACATGGTATGGGACATCCCTTTGGCCAGTTTAGGTCAGCTGTCTTGGTACTGTCCCCTCCCAGCTCCTTGTGCACCCCCAGCCTCCTCACTGGCAGGGCAGTGTGAGAAGCTGAAAAGTCCTTGGCTCTGTGTAAACACTGCTTTGCAGCAACTGGAAACATCACCATTAACTTCATCAAAAATCCAAAACACAGCATTATGTGAGCCTCTACTAAGAAAATTTAACTCTATCCCAGCCAAAACCATAACACATGATCAGAAGGCATAAAACCAAAACTTTAACTTATATATGCAAACATTGCATACACACACACATACATACAAATAATAAAATCCTTTGAAAAGGCTTTTGGTCATACCCAATAATATGCATGTTTTAGCAATAACGTCATTTGTTAGATGACGTACAGAGAAAGTTTGATTTATCAGGAAATATATTTGTTGTATAATCAGACATAGGAAGACTAAGACCTAAAGCTCAAAAACAACAGTATGTTTCCTAAAATTATTGACCAAATCTAAGAATTAAATTGACTTCATATAGAAATCTTGATGGACCAAAACCTCAAACACCAGGGTGTCAACACTGAAAAATCTTACACAGAAAATCTTACAGAAAAATTGCCAAAGCACTTCAGTCAAAGCCTGCCAGGAGCTCTCCTTTGTTATTAACAACAATTGTGAGGGCAGTGGACCACATAAACAGATGCATTTTGAGCTACACAATATATATCCACTTTAGCTGAAAATGATAACTCTATTCTTTTACCAAATACATTTTTAATGAAAAAAGTGAAAAATAGATAAACCCTGAAATATCACAATAAAATAAATATCTTTGCATCAATAAAATAAAATAAAATAAAATAAAATAAAATAAAATTACAACATTAGTAGGCACACTGGGATAGAGAGCAAACAATATAAAAGTTGTTACGTCTGTTATACAAAAAAAAAAAAAAAAAAAAAAAACATAATAATATTACTTTCCTATGACAGATAAAGTTAAATGGCATTCTGTCTGACCTTTTGAAAGAGGAAGTGTGCAACAGATTTCTCTGCTTGCCAGAAAATGCAGCTAAATATACCGACACGGTGCTCAAGCACATCCTACAATGGCTGTGGCACAGGCTTAGATCAATCTCTACAATCCTCTCTATGATATTTTGCACCTCTAAGCAAAGACTGACTGTAAAGTTCAATTCACACAGCAAGAAAGGGAGGAAAGTTAACTTGTTGTAAAACACTTTCTGAAAGAAATCCTAGGCTTTCATTTTTGTAAAAACTCAATAACACTTTCATATAGAAAGTAGAACATACACTAAAAGAAAAGATCATGAAGAGGTTTGAATCACTATAATTAGCTTATTATAGGAACTAAGAATACTAATGCAAACACATTAGTCTATGAAGGTGAAGGAACAATGAGAAAAGCTGAATACGGTGAGCAAAGATATCAGAGCTATGGTTTAAGAAATATGAATGCAGATATAAGCATACACAAGCAAAATTTCAAACCACAGATGCGTCATTGTGACAGTTGACTCACCTCTGAATTAAAAAAAAAAAAGAAAAAGAGGATCATTAATCATGTCAACAAGCTTTCTAAGTGGTTAGAAAAAAATAAACAACATTTAATTATTTATTTTATGACAATAACATTGTGAAGCATACCATCATTTTTACAGTTTAGAGTATTTTGTTTATTTGTTTGTTTGTTTTCTTGGGGAGGAAAAGAGGAAGGTTACCCTCAGGCAGAAAAAGAGAACTGGATATAAAATAAAACATAAATACCGAAAAAATAGGAAGATTTATTCTGTATGCATATGCATGTGCATGTGTGTGTCTGTGTGTGTGTTTACACACGTGAATGTTGTCTGTCCAACACAGGAAATATTGCAATGCAAAAATCAAGGTACATTTCAACTGAAGTACTCACACCAACCTCAGCACTTCTATAAGTACATATCTATCAATCCAGTTTATCTTTTTTCTGTATGTGCCTTTTGTTGACTTCATTTATGTTTTGTTTGTGTTTGTTTTGTTTTGTTTTTAAATATAGACCTCAGTTTTCAACATTTCCAATTTGATAAGAATAATGACAAACCATTCACTACATGATATTCAGCAACTGAAATCCCATTATTTCCTTTTAACATGCCTGTTCTGAAGAAATCACAAAGAGACTAAAAAGGGAGCCATTGTTGATCTCTTAAATAACATTCTTTGTGTTATGTTCTCTCATACTTATACTGGTGAACTGACTTATTTACTTTGCATTTACTAAATTCTCAGCATTTCAGTTGAGATCAGGATCTTGTGAGGAGGAAACAGGGCAAAAAGTAGGACCACAACCCTGGACTTCAGGAGAGAAAACTTCGGCCTCTTCAGGGACCTACTGGTAAGAATCCCATGGATTAGGGCCCTAGAAGGACGTTGGATCCAAGAGAGCTGGTCAATATTCAAGCATCACTTCCTCCAAGCTCAAGATGAATGTATCCCTATGAGTAAGAAGTTACGTAAAGGGGCCAGGAGACCTACATGGATGAGCAAGGTGCTCCTGGCAAAACTCAGAAGAAGGAAGTATACTGCATGTGGAAAAAGGGACTGGCCATTTGGGAGGAATATAGGAATGCTGTCAGATTATGCAGGGATGAGATGAGGAAGCACAAGGCCCATTTGGAATTAAATCTGGCAAGGGATGTCAAGGAGATCAAGAAGATCTTCAAATACATTAATAACAAAAGGAAGACTAGGGAAAATGTGGGCCCGCTGCTGATTGGGGTGGGTGCCCTGTTGAGAAATGATACATTGAAGGCAGAGTTACTGAATGCCTTCTTTACTTCTCTCTTCACTGCTAAGACCAGCCTTCAGGAATCTTAGACCCTAGAGACAAGAGAGGGAGTCTGGAGAAAGGAGGACTTTCCCTTGGTCAAGGAGGATCAGGTTAGAGATCATTTAGGCAAACCTGACACCCACAAATCCATGGGCCCTGATGGGATGCACCCAGGAGTGCTGAAGGAGCTGGTGGATGTTATTGCTAGGCCACTCTCCATGATCTTTGAAAGGTCATGGAGAACAGGAGAGGTGCCTGAGGACGGGAAGAAAGCCAACATCATTCCAGTCTTCAAAAAGGGCAAGAACAGGGCCCAGGAAACTACAGGCCAGTCAGCTTCACCTCCATCCCTGGAAAGGTTATGGAACAGCTCATCCTGGATGTCATCTTTAAGCAAGTGGAGGATAAGAAGGTGATCAGGAGTAGTCAGTATGGATTCACTAAGAGAAAATCTTGCTTAACCAATCTGATAGCCTTCTATGATGGGATGACTGGCTGGGTAGATGAGGGGAGAGCAGTGGATGATGTCTACCTTGACTTCAGCAAGGCTTTCGACACCATCTCCCATAACATCCACATAGGCAAGCTCAGGAAGTGCAGGATAGATGAGTCAACAGTGAGGTGGATTGAGAATTTGCTGGATGGAGGAGCTCAGAGGGTTGTGCCCAGTGGTGCAGTCTGGTTGGAGGTCTGTAGCTAGCATTGTCCCCCAGAGGTTAGTACTGGGTCCAGTCTTGTTCAACTTAGTCACCAATAACCTGGATAATGGAATAGAGTGCACTCTCAGCAAGTTTGCTGATGATGCAAAACTGAGAGGTGTAGCTGATACACCAGAGGGTTGTGCTGCCATTCAGAGGGACCTGGAGAGGTTAGAGAGTTGAGAGGTGAGGAACTCATGAAGTTCAACAAAGGCAAGTGCAGGGTCCTGCACCTGGTGAGGAATAACCCCATGCACCGGTACAAGCTGGGGGCTGACCTGCTGGAAGGCATCTATGTGGAGAAGGACCTGGGAGTCCTGGCGGACTGCAGGTTAAACATGAGCCAGCAATGTGCCCTTGAAGGGGGCCCTAAGTAGTAGGCCAATGGTATCCTGGTTTGCATTAGGAAAAGTGTTGCCGTCAGGTCAAGAGAGGTGATCCTCCCCCTCTTTTGAGCCCTGGTGAGGCTACACATGGGGCACTGTGTCCGGTTCTGGGCTCCCCAGTACAAGAGGGACACAGAGCTACCGGATCAAGTCCAGCAGAGGGCTACTAAGATGATTAGGGGTCTGGAGCATCTGTCATACGAGGAGAGGCTGAGAGAGCTGGGCCTCTTTAGCTTGGAGAAGAGAAGACTGAGAGGGGAATCTCATCAGTANAAGAGAGGTGATCCTCCCCCTCTTTTGAGCCCTGGTGAGGCTACACATGGGGCACTGTGTCCGGTTCTGGGCTCCCCAGTACAAGAGGGACACAGAGCTACCGGATCAAGTCCAGCAGAGGGCTACTAAGATGATTAGGGGTCTGGAGCATCTGTCATACGAGGAGAGGCTGAGAGAGCTGGGCCTCTTTAGCTTGGAGAAGAGAAGACTGAGAGGGGAATCTCATCAGTATGTATAAATATCTGAAAGGAGGGTGTCAAGAGAGTTGGGCCAGACTCTTCTCAGTGGTGCCCAGCAACAGGACAAGAAGCAACGGTCACAAACTGAAACATAGGAGGTTCCAGCTGAATATGAGAAAGCACTTCTTACTGTGAGGGTGACAGCACTGGAACAGGCTGCCCAGAGAGGCTGTGGAGTCTCCTTCTCTGGAGATATCCAAAACCAACCTGGAAGTGATCCTGTGCAATGTGCTCTAGGCGATCCTGCTTGGCAGGAGGGTTGGACCAGATGATCTCCAGAGGTCCCTTCCAGTCTCAACCATTCTATGATTCTGTGATTTCACTAAAACCAGGTTATGTAATATAAGAACATGTTCCACCTCTGAAAAATAAATGATATATGGACAGGGATGTATAGATGCAGAAGTAGATATAGATATACATACAGAGATATAGATTTATAGATTAGAGAGAGAGGTTATAGAGATTAGATAAATATATATGCAGATATACATATATATAGATGATGACATATAGAGAGAGGCGAGGCGAGGCGAGGCAAAGCAGGGTAAGGCAAGGCGAGGCGAGGCAAGGCAAGGCAAGAAAAGGCAAGTAAAGGCAAGGAAAGGCAAGGAAAGGCAAGGAAAGGAAAGGTGTATATTAAGAGCTTTCACAATCCCAAAATAATATTTGGTGTATTTAGTCAAATGCAGTAAAAGATTCTAATTCCACTGCAATGGGTCAGAAAATTCTTTGATAATATCTACTGTTTGTTTTAGGGATTTTAAAAGTGCATTTTTCATTTGAATTTAATGCTTTCCCAGTTTGCTTCACCTCAGGTTGCGACAATATTATGCCTTGAGAAAACGTAGTTCTTCTCCAGCTAAGTGTTTGCCTTCCTACTCCACCAGCAAAGAAGTAATGTACATGCAGTGTAAAGAAAAAAAGTAGTGCATTACAGCCACACAATTGCAAAGGAACTCTCTTCCTTCAGGCAAGACATCTAGCAATGTAGTAATGCATACTTGTCTTGTGAACCAAAAGAAGAGAATAAACATTTCATCACATATTATCTGCTTCATTTAATCGACAGCGGTTTTAGTAGATAATATTCTGAACACAGTGTGCTTGAATAAGTGTGGCATTTATTGTCCTAGAGCGCTTACTTGGACAGCCTGGAAGCTATATGAAGGCAATTAACATTTATCATAAATCAAACAAGGCTTTTATGGCAACCAGAAAAGCGCTGCAGGAAATGCCATTTTACAGACCACTACTAGGAGATAAGAAATAGTAAAGGCCTGGTTTTTTTTGTTTTTTTTTGTTTTTTTTGTTTTCCTTGTTTTTAAAATAAGCCTTTCAGGCAGGTAAGTGAAAATAAATTGATTACTTCCAAAACACCTGACAATTCAAAGTGACACAACGTCACACACATGCAGGATAACAACTCCTACAGAAATATAACCAAGACCAAAATGTCTTGATACCACTCATTATATTGCAGGGAAGGTGCTATCTATGTGCTTATTAATAAATGTTCTCTATGGTGCAAGCTACAGACTAATGGTGGCTTATGCAACTTGTAGCAAACAGAGTAACCTGCTGAGAACATAGTTTTAAAGTATCTGAGATGTCTCGTCATTTTCCTCACTAACCTCCTTGAGAAATGGAGGATAAATGTGGCAGAAAGCACTTGGAAAATGAGGGAGGTTGAGCCTGACTATCAAAACCAAACTGGGAAATTCCAGCAAAAAAACGTAGTTTGATTCTGGAGAGTTCAGAAATTCATATTATCCAGCTATACTAAACATTCCAGAGCAAGCAGTATGTCACACAGCTATGTTTTGACACTGCTAATGACCAAACTGATACTTTTCCCAAAGTTTATTCCAGCATCTTAAGCACTAAGTTTTTCATCTAGGGCTATGACAATATGTCAGTATAAATGTATTATACAGATGGTACATGTGTGTGCATGTGTGCAATTTATCATACATCTGGCAAGCATCACCTTGAACTCAAACTTAAAAGTTTGTTTGACACAAAAGTAGCCATGGAGGTTTATACTGCCATCATGTGAAAAAATAATGTTGGTCAGTATTGCCAATTACAAGCTTCTGCAGCAGGACATAACATTATGCCATTGGTACAATTGGGCCAACATCACATCCCTGTGTTCTGTAGCAGATCCATGCTACAGAACATCTCAAAGTCTGAGATCATGCCAGACACACCAATATAACTTAAAGAAATGCAAGAAGAGTGGGGGTTCACAGCAATTTAGAAAATCAGGTGAATGCCAAAGATTCACTGGCAGGCACCTAGGGATTGAGCTATAAGGAGGTTCATTTACTTTCTCATCACAGCATCAACAATTTCTTCTGTATTTCATGACCCTTCATGTGAAGCTCTGACTCTACTATCATAATATCTGGTCCCTACTAAACCTTCAGGAAAGTGATTTCTTTTTCTCCAGGGTAAAATTTTCTCTTGGATCATTTGTGTCTCTACTTAGTTAGCATTGTCAACCTAATGACTAACACGCAACATAATTTATTTCTCTTTCAGAATATGTCATTCAGGTGCCTTTTGCACTCCTGTAGCTACAGTGAAGAGAGCAACCTTATCTCCATATCAGCATATTTAGAAATAGAAAACCTACTTGCTTCAAATGTAACTGTGATATCTGTTTTAAATTTATATTGAGTGGTAGAAGAAACATGAAATGTTTACAGAAAAAAAGAAAGGCTACTGAACAGATTTCTGTTAATATCAGCAACAGTCTTATTTCAGAATTAGAATGGAAAAAGTGAAAGAATCTGAAGAAACCATCTACTTAGCAATTTTTAATTAATATACAATAGGTACTTTAAAATACTTCATATATATCTAAACCAAAAACCTAACTAACTTGCTGTATTACAACAGAAGGGGGAAAAAGAAAAAAAAAAAATACTTTCAGCTTTATTCTTTAACAATCTAAAAAACTGTCATGGATCTGTATAGCAAAAGCCATCTATTTCATCTTTCCATCTATTTCAAATTATGTTGTATTTGTAAATTTTAAAACATAAATTGAAACTTTATATCAAGTGTTTTAAGTGTCATTTTCCACAGGGGTATGAACTTTCCTACGTCTAAACTTTCCTGATAATTGATCAGGAAATGAAAGGGACCCCCCTGAAAATGGGTCATGCCATTACCATGTCTTACACCTACCTTTGGCAGAGTATCAGCTGGACTCTGTATCACATGAAAAACAATCAGGCTCATTATAATAGTTCTTCTCTTTCCTTATCCCCATACTTTCTTAATATTAATTTGCAGAATATTTAGATAGCTAATATCCACTCAGCTAAACCAGACTAGGATACATGAACATTTCTCTTTTTTGCATGGTAGCATCTGGGGATAGAGTATTAGTGCTAAGAGTTTGTCATGAGAAAAGAAAGATGATTTTGGTGAAATGGAAGAAATAAGAACTTGCCAAAGTTTATAATAGTGCATCTGGCATTTCTTTCAGTAAAATTTTCAGTTTTTGAAGTTCTTACAGGTTTACAGTTGAAGATATCTGTGTAGCACATGACAAGAGCTCTATTCACCTTTTTTGTACAAGACTTTGGGCCTTTTCAGGCTAAGACCTCACTATATTTATTCATGTCTTTTCCACTTCAAGATTAAACAAGTCCCGTGCACCTGTATGGACCTGAACTAGTTATAAAGGATTCCTGTTAAAAGAGCATCTCTCTTTATATATCAAACTCAGAAAGCTATCAACCAAGTGGTGAAATCTAGGAATGTTAAAAGTGGCTGAAATCCAGCTTATCCAGGGAATTCAACAATTCACAATTGTTTTTTAAATCCTAGCTTAAAAATCCCATCTGCAGTATTGGCTGCAATATGGGATTCATTCATAAAAAAAATGAAACATCACAACCCCACAAACTGCAAATAAGATAAAACACTACAAGGATGACTTTAATTTTCAGACGGAATCACATGCTTTGAGTCTCAGAAGTACTTTTTTACTTGAGACTATGTAAAATACGGTATAGCTATCAGGAGAGACAGAAGGTATTTCCTTAATGTCTTAAAAGAAGCAGTATATCAGCCATTCCCATTTGACAATGAAATCCTAACCTATGATGATCTAAATATCTGCTGAATTCAGATGAGTAAATATACTGCATTTTCTAAGAAGCTGGAACAGCAACAGATTACTGGCACCAGCAGAATCACTAACAACAGTAGAAACATATTTTATTGAGCAGCCACTCCCTCTTCTGGAAAAAAGGTCCTGCTAATCAGTGTAGTAGTCTACCCAGAAACACATAACATTGATTCCAAACACTAAGCTGTTTGAGTTGCACATCATCATCAGGTTATTGTTGTCACTGGGTGTCCCCCACCAATGCTCATATCCCACTCAGACCAAAATTACAAAACCACCTTAATTTTTCTGTCTTCTGCTCCTCCAGCATGCAAACCATTTCTTTTTTATTTAGAATACGATATTTGGAGAACAAACAGAAAGGTCTTCATAAACACTGGTGTCATCAGTTCAGCTATGGGGAATAGGGAACTGATTTTAGAGAGATATTTATAGAAACATAACTTCCATAAAAGAGGCAGTTTTAGAGTTTTATGTGTAATAAGAGCTACATAATCAATCTTAATCACACAGATTCAGTGCAAATCTATACTATACTAATGAACATTTTGTTATCAAACGAGCTTTCTTCAGTTTATTTGAAGTGCCATGGAAAAACAACCTGAAGAGAGCTTGTATCACCACTTCTATGCTGTAACTGGTAAAGAGAGAATTACATTCACAGAACTGTTACGTTGAGGAACAGAGATTTTTACTTCCAGTTATCCAAGAACCCAAGTTTCGGCAGATATTTCAGATTTCAGATTTTTTTTTCTTTTTCTTTATGTATATGTTCATCACGTAAATGCTCATGCTTCTTCATGAGCCAGACAGGCAGATAGCAGTGAACTGCTAACTGCAATATGAAAGCTTGGAACAGCATGTCAACAGAGACCTCAGCTCTGGCTACTGTTTTTTTTTATTAAATGAGATCTTTTTCTTACCTTTGCGATAGTAAAGACTGGCTATATTGATTTAGGGATTTCAGATTCTGCCAGCTGAATATTTTATGGGCTAACAGGAGCTGTACATATTTATTTATACTGATAGACAATTGCCACAAGGCAAGACACAGTAAGTACTGTAAGTCTTGTCATTTTCTGGTGTGTCACCTCCTTCCTTTCATGGTCCATTACTCCCCTCTGTTCCACAATACCAGTAGCGAAGGAAGTACAAAACCAGTCAAATGTCTATCCTGATCTCTCTTGCATTAGGAGGAAACTACACACACTCTTGGTGTCATTCACTAGTTGCACTGAAAATGAAACTGACTCTCTGTATTAGTTAATTACAGGTCTAGGCTTAGCCTCACAAAATTACAAGAAGTCTTTTGGAAACTGATGTGGAAAAATATCAAAAGGAAGAATGCTTACTTAATCAGATTCTGTCTCCGGATGGAAAATACTGCCTTTAAAAATGTAAAATATTCATTTGGAGGATTTATACCACCAACAAACAAACAAACAAACAAGCAAACCAACAAAGTTAGTTATTACTGATGCCATTCATGTTTGGACACATTAAATCTGAAATTACTGCTCAAAAACTCAAAACATTGGGCTTATGTTTCTAAAGACTGGATCCCAACTTAAGATAGATTCACAATCAAGCTGTGCGGTCCCACGATTAATTTGGTGCTCCAGGCTCTTATTCAAAGCATACTGAAGTCAGTAGGATTGTTATGTTAACTCTGGTAGAGTTTGGAGCAAGCATTAAATAAGCATTGATTTATTTCTGCAACAGAACCAACTGGCAAATGGGTGCATTGCAAAATATTAAGACTCCAGACATTCCTGAGTATTTGCTGTCTTCTAATTAGATGGTAAATCCAACATCCATTACAGTGAGAATCTTTCCATCCATTTCAAGAGGTGGTAGGCCATGTCCTCAAACAATATTAAGAGCCAGAAATTTAATTTTTTTTTTTTAAGACATGAAAATAACAAATGCCTCCTGCTTTTGCAAATTAATTCCTGTCACTTTTGCATCCAGATAGAATGTTGTTAATGCCAGACAGAAAATGGATGTCTTTAGCATATGCAACAGAACAGAGAACCTCACTTTTACCATGCAATTTCGAATTTGGCCAGACCACCTGGCAAAATAATTTTACAACACAAAATATTCTACATGCAGTTTTATAGACAAAAACTGATGGAATCTGTCATACTTCTTTATAATAGAGGCTCACAGAGTCACAGTGTTTACTCTGTAAAAAGCTGCTTGATACTCTACTATACAGAACATTTTGACAAACATTTTTATGTAGTTGTAACACGAACAAAATCCAGGAAATCTGAGCCCTAAGTCCCCAAAGCTATTCTGAACATTTACATCAGACATAAGGACACAGTTACGTAAGCTCCCCCCTCACCCTCCCCCACTCCACCTTTTCTCTTAACCTGAAAAATTGTACAGTTTTTTTAGTGAAAAAAAAAAAAAAAATACAATAGCATGACAGAAATGGAAATTTTGAAAAGTTTCTAAAAAGTAGTTAGTATTGTCAGTTTCAAGCACGTAGAAAATAGAATCAAGTGACCCAGTATCATAAGTGTGGATTAAATTTATCAGTAGGTTAAAGATCCATGCTGCTTTTTCTCTTTCAAAATAGCTTCCCACTGGAACCTCCCAGCTCATGCTTTTCAAAATTTCCTTTCTTTTTTAACATGCTAAGAGGAATAGACTTTTTTTTCCAAAATATACATATATAATTTATTTTTGGCTTTCTGAGGAAAATGAGAAATGAGCCATAAATTTCTGTTCACAATAAAAATAACAGAAATGCATTTACAAATTCATAGTTTAAATAAAAGCATCTTTGAGTGTCTCAAATTTTTCTCCAAAATATGTGTGAGAACAACACTCTCATGTACTTTATGTAATTTAATTTCAGAGCCAACAAGCTCTAAAAGAGTTTAAGCTGAACGCTATGTTCTTCTCAACTGGCAAGGTCATACTGCTTTGTTCAGAGAGCAGTGCTCCAGCAGGAGAAAATGAATGTGGGCAAATCAGTCTCAATCCAGTAAATACTTGAGAGAAGAATAATTGTACATCTAAATTTTAAAATACAAACACTTGTTCACCCTTGGAACAATAGCCTGAACAATGCCACACTGAGAAATTCTTTCATTTTATTCTTGCAAAATAGTTAAATAATGATAACCCCCAAGAAATGTATAATAATGAAGGGAATTTGCATTTCTATCCAAATACGTTAATGCTGAATTCCCCATGACATACAAGGGACTCATGTGCAACAGATAATGTAGTCCATGTCAAATTTTATATAGAACTTCTACAAAGTGTCTGTAATTGTAAAGCACATGCTTAAAGCTTTGTTGTTAGTACTTTTAACAGTTAATCACATAAGTTAATGCAGTACAACATTTCAATTTGTGTCTACTAATTGCACTGGTAATGCATAATACCTTCTGAAAAATGGACAGGCATCAAGGGTCAGACACTTGGCTTTAAAAATTGTGCATTACACTGAACAGTTCTAGCTGAGTACCAGGAATGCTCAGAATGCAAGGAAAAAAAAAAATTGAACAAAAAAAAAAAAAAAGCCAAAAGCCAATTTACGTATTCTATGTGTATTAATATGTTAATCATTTTATTAGTTTCTGAGCTTTCGATAAAATAGATTTCAGTAGGAAAGAATCTTAAGGACGGTCCATTACTGCAAAAATCTGTACCTACTATTCTTTTTTTCTTTAGATTGGGTACCAACTGATGAAGGAGGAGATAGATAAGTGGACACTGAAGTGCATTGGCAACTGGCTGAACTGTCATGCTCACAGGGTGGTGGTCAGTAGCACAAAGTCCAGCTGGAGGCCAGTCATTAGTGGTGTACCCCAGAAGTGGATACTCGGGTCAATACTGCCTGAACTTTTCATTAATGATGTGGAAGATGGGTCAGAGCATACCCTCAGCAAGTTCACTAATGATACAAAACTGGGTAGCTTGGTTAATAGGTCAGATAGGTGTGCTGTCATTCAGAGAGAAGAGGACAGGACGCAGAAATGTGCTGACAGGAACATCTTGAAGTTCAGCGAAAGGAAGTGCAAAGTCCTGCACCTGGGGAGTAACAACCCAAGTCTGGGGCACTGGGGTCCTGATCAGTCTAGGGTCACCCAGATGGAAAGCAGCTTTGCAGAGAAGGATCTGGGGATCCTCCTGGGGAGGGAGAGGTGTTTTTAGTTTGTTGTTAATTTCTCACTCCTCTAGTTTGCTAGTTATAATAATAAATTATATTAATCTCCCTATGTTGAATCTGTTTTGCCCATGATGGTAATTAGTGAGTAACCTTCTCATCCTTATCTCAACCCTTGAGCCCTTTTCCATCGTATTTTCTCCCCCTCCTCCTTTGAGGAAGGGGAATGAGAGAGCGGTTGTGATGGAGTTCAGCTGCTCAGCTGGGTAAAACCACCACACCACTTAAACATGAGAAGAAACTTTCCTACTGTGATGGTTGTTGAACACCAGAATTTGTTGCCCAGAGAGTGTGCAGGGTCTCCATCCTTGGAGATATTCAAAATCCAACTGGACATGACACTGGACAACCTGCTCATGGTGATCGTATTTCAGCAAGGGGTCAGACTTCACGATAGATATGCAGGGGCCCCTTCCAACCTCGGCCATTCTGTGATTTGGTTTTAATGCTCTGAGCATTCACAGACAGCATTTGGATTTCGGGTCTTTACATCATATCTGGTGAAAGTCAAACACAGAATATTATCATCTTGACATGTTTTTATTAACTGGAATCTGTGTTCACTTAAAATTTTATGAATTATACTGTTTTTTAGCCTTCCTATTCTAGTTTTTAGCTGTAAATGCTAAAGTTTGACTTCACAAATGTTTACTTACAAAAGCTTTCTTTTTGACAGGAGCAGCTTTACAGATGGGATGAACTCACAGAGGGGGTCCTAACTAGGGCCTGAAGGGGACCGCCCAAGCTCATGAACCACCTCGAAACAACAAAGCTTTTCTGAAGCAGGCAGAATTCTGTGTCACATATCTGCTTTCCTTGTTCTTCTGATAGAACTTGTCTTTGTGAATGGCAGTAGCACTCTGTTTGCATCCCTTTGTGAGTCAGGCAGGTATATTCTGTAGAAAGCAAAATGGAATAAGAGCATATTAAAGTTCTACTTGGAGCATATTAAGGTTCTGAATGCTCAAGAAATCATGGTGGAATAACTGGTACTGGCAATGTATTTGCAGTTCAAGGAAAAAAAAATAATAAAAAAAGGAATGCAGACGTTGTATTTTAAGTATCCATTTGGTGTAAAAAGGCACAGTTCCAATGTTTCTTTGGAGTTCATCATATTTATGTCAAACTAGGATTTGACTTTGTATGAATTTTGCATTACCTGCAGGTGTTTTAATTTCATTTCATTGTTAGCAGCAGCATTTTTCAGAAACATACAGCAAAAATAATTTGGAAACTCAGCAAGAATTAAATAGGAATTTGGTCTTGGGTCTTACAGAAAGATATCTATCCTTCACTAGCAGAATCAGGTCTCCATGGCAGATGTGCAACTAAAACAACCCTTCCATTTCTGTAATTCCTGCTGGTGACTTGAACACACAATATTTTATGCTGCGAGCTATTCTTACATCTATTAATGAATTTGTCAGATTTGCTAATATTTCTGTTTGATATCTGGAATTTTTATATATTCCTTTAGAGCCTAATTAGCGCTGCTTTAATAAAAGTTTGTGCAGGATTCCATTACGTGGTAAAATGGAAGATGAAGAAACTTTTGAAAGTGAAGACATTGTTCGTCTTTCAAAGATACATTTAGTTCCTGTAGTTTGAAAACATTCCCCCAGCCTTCCCAAATGCCCACAAAACTACTCAGCAGAGAGGCCAACCTGTTGTTCTTTGTAATGATACAGAATGGTATTTGACTATCCCAGCTTTTATCTCTATTAGAGAGAGCTTTAGAGCTTTGTAAGAGAGATCTATGTGGTTTCAAAGATTTTTTTGGCAGTGACCAAGTAAAAGAGATAGAAAGTATTAAGACAGGATCTCTTATCTCCAGGAACAAGAAGAAAACCACAAGGTCTGATGGTAAAGTCTGTATTGTGTCTTAACCTTTGGAGTCATAAAAATGTGGAAAGGAAAGCGAGTTCCACAGTCTGCTAAATAAGGAATTTTACATCTATATAAAAGTCTATGTAGACTACAGCAAAGCAGAGATGTAAGTAAATGGGCTACATGCACTGCAATAGACTAACTCATTCTGCATTTGCAGGATATAAAGTTCAGCAAGTGAGAAAAACAAGCAGGAGAGAAAGAGTTACTGTTCAGAAAATTTCTGGAAGTGAAAAGAAGGAACTTACCTATTCTAAAAAAAAAATCCTGGCTCAGGTTTGTTATATTTTTGAAATTACTTTTCTTCAGAAGGAAATCTTTATCTATGTCCAGGTAGATATACCCATGTGGGAGGAATTTAACTTCTACAAGTGATGTTTGTAATACAGTTCATAACTGAACATGGCAGTCAAATATATCAGAAAGAGTGGATCTGAAAGATATGAAAATGAAATAGCAGCTGAAAAGTATAAAACAAGAGAGACAAAGCCCTTTTTTCATATTGGGGAAATTTTCCACATTGAGAGAATTTCCATATTAAGGAAAATAATTTAGCTGCTAGAAGCTAAGCAGATGTTCACAATGTTCTGTCTCTATTGTCTCTTGAAGAATAAAATATTGTCTCTTTGCTTCCAGACCAAAACCACATGCTGTCCAAAGATGACAGTTCAGGTACGGTCAGTATGAACAGAATGAAGTCTATGTTCTGTTTGTGTGTTCATCTTTTTATATGAGTTTGAAATCCTGTTCCTTGAGAAGTTAGTTTTTTTAGCACAAGGCTCTGATTCACTGCTATAACAGAGTAATACAGAAAAAGTGCTCAAGTCCAGAGCCTCCATAAAATCAAGCAAATAAAACTGAGATGATCTGACTTCAGCAACAATCAGGATAAGGATGATGTACAATTGCTACAATTTTGTAGCTGGACAATAGGTACCTGACAAGACAGTGAGACAGCAAAATATCTTTTCATTGGTCTGCTTTACAAGATGTTATTTAAGCTGTAAGAATTTCCTATGTTAGTAAAAATAGCTTTGTAAATCTTTAGGTTATAATATACCAGATCTATAAGAAAGCAGTATTTAAAAAGACTGAAGATCTTTTCAGATGAGAGTCACAAACAAATAAAGGCCAGAGATGGCAGGAAGGAGCTGGGCACTTAGAAATGGAAGGATCATTCGGTTTGGGACCAGAGCTTGCAGTTCTAAATAAAGTAGCAAGTCCTTGTGAGAAATATTCCCAGAACTACAGTGAGCAATAGTCCATACCAAGACCTGTGGAGACAGAAAAACAGAATTGTTTGTGTGCAGGACATACAGACAGCAAATGAAAACAGATCATACAACAAAATACATAAAAGACAATAACAAAAACTATTCTATCACAATTGCGATCATGGCAAATTTTCTGTTTCCATGAAGGAATCAGTGATAAAACACCAACAGCACAAAACCACATCTCTCAGCAGTACTAGGGGACACGACTGGAAAACAATAAGAAAAGTCAAAAGGATGTATGGGCTTGGAATTCATGGTCTGCATGGTAGCTGTGTTATTCCAAAGGCTCTCTAGGGCTTCTCTATTTTCATAGTTTCTTGCACCCAGTGCCAGAAGAGCAAAACCTTGTCATCCTGATAAGCACTGCAAATCAAAGGCTTAAGCTGACTGGGTTGTTAGATAAGGGTTTTTTTCCCCTGGTTGTTAGTTTCATGTAAGTGGTGGGAGGTTAAGTTGCCAATGCCTGGATAAGCTGTATGCCTTTCTCAGGTATATTCTGCTTAATAGAAAAAGTGGATGATGGTTAACAACCATCTGTCCACCCTCCATAAGGCATAAAAGGCGTTTAAGAGCAGACACTGATAAAATATAGTTATGAGAACACAGAATATTTGCGCCATAGCTATGTTCAAGAAGGTGTAAGTGAAAGACTTTGAGTAAAGAGAGAGCGCCTACTCCAGAGAGCCTAAAATCTATAGAGAAAAACGAATGGGAGACAAGGATTGATGTCTCTGTATATCCAAGAAGGAACAAGAACATAAAGAGATTATCAAAGCAGTATAGGAAAAAATCCACTGTTCTATCCTTATTTCGTTAACCAAGCTTCCAGCGTCCCATGTGAACGCCCAAAGAAATCCATTTCAACTCTTGTAGCTTCTCATGAACCAAAATTTTGAGAATTTCAGGCACACATTTTAAGACCCTCAGTATTTAAAGCAAAATGGAGAAGTGAAGCAAAACAATTACCATATATGCATAAGTAGCCCCAATGGAGATCATCTCTCAAATTGGTAAAAAGGACTGTGGTGGTTTTACCCAGCTGAGCAGCAGAACTCCAACACTATCGCTTTCTCACTCCCCTGCTCAAAAGATAAGGGGGAGAAAATACGATGAAAAAAAACCTCAAGGGTTGAGATAAGGATAATTTAATTAAAGGGAAAAGAAAAAAAAAAAAAAGAAATAATACAAGCAAAGGCCAAGAGGAAGCAAAGAGAGGGAAAAAAAATTCTCTATTTCCCATCAATCAGCAGTGTTCGGCCACGACCTGGGAAGCAGGGCCTCAATATGCATAGCGGTTGTTCGGGAGGACAAACGTCTTCATAACAAGAGCCCCACTGTCTTCGGACCAGCCCATGATCTCTTCTAGGATTCCAAGGAGGTTGGGTTTCCCTATTCGAGCCCATTGAGTAATTAACGCTATCCACTTACTCCATGCAGCGTCAGTTGCATGGTGCGTAGCAGGGATTCTCCCTTTGAACATCCAATGTAGCACAGGTAGTTGTGGTGCCAAGAGGAGCTGTGCTTCTGTACCAACTGCTTCTGAAGCGGCTCGAACCCCCTCATATGCTGCTAGTATCCCCTTTTCAGTTGGGGTGTAGTGGGCTTCTGATCCTTGATACCCCCACAAGGCGTTTGCCACTGTCCATGAGTCAGTATAAAAATAGAGTACTGGCCACTTTTCTCTTTCAGCGATTTTTAGGGCCAGTTGGATGGCTTTCACCTCTGCAAACTGGTACCACTGTGGAGCTCAAAGACCCCAGTTACATGTTGTCACAACAATGTCTTTAGAAGTCTGCAAATACTCCAAGCTGGCTTTTTTTTTTTTTTTTAAATATTATTTCACATGGTACTTCTTTTTATACTATTTATCCATTTGAATTTTGTTATTAATATCAGACTTCTGAAACTATTTTCTTTTCACTATCAGAATGAGACTTTTTTTTTACATAAGAGCTAAAATTTCTGTTCTTTTCTTTTTTATCTTAATTTCTCTTAACATCTTGCATTTGTTTAACATAACCTTTAGTCATATAAGTTCCAGTTCACAGACAAAGCCGTTGTTTCTCACAAGCATGCAATATTCATTACTTTGGAGTTTCAAAACAAGATGCATACAGGTTAGTGATTTAAAGAAAGCTAGTGCATTGTGATTAGAAGGCTAAGAACTATATTTGTTGCCAAACTGAGGGAGTAAGGAAGATGGAAAGAGAAATAGATGTCCCCAAATTTACCAAAAAATGATCACTGCATATGTTCTCTTTCTGTTCAATATGCTTGTACACTAAGACAAGATGAACTATTGTGTTTGTTGAATGATAAGGAATCTTTTCTAAAATCATTGTGATAAAAAAAAAAAAAAAAAGCAAACAATAAACAGGGAGAATTATAATTTGTTGTATACAAGATTTCATCCTTCTTTGTTTGTTCTGATGCTCTTCAATTTTCTGCAACTCGCATTTGAATCACAGGACTGCTTCCATGTCTTCTATGTCTCTAATATCAGGAAAGGAATGGGCTCACAAATGGGAATTTACTGATTTGCATGACTGCATTCTGAAGTTAGAATAATGGCCTCTGTTCAGGACGCTGCAGTGGTAATGAGGTCAGAGTAAACATTACTTATGATCTCATAAACATAAGTACTTAACTTACAGTAGATACATCCCATTCCTCCAGGTTTTTTTCCATCCATAAACCTCTTTAGCACTTATATTTTGGGCAAGATTATGCTCAATCCCTGCAGACCCAGAGAAAAGGCAATATTTTATTACATCCAGCCCAGTATCCTGTAGCTGTTTTTTCATCTTATTCCCTGATGAAATATTTGAAGAAGAAATTTTCAACTTTTGTGCCTTTTTTTATGTTCTTACATGGACCCTTTTTTCTCATAACAATCACAATAAACTCACCTTTGTTTTCTCCACTTTTAGCAGTTGTTCAGCAGTTAGATCCTCTGGGACGTGGTTCTGAGGGTACCTAGCTCAGACTGGTGTTTCAATGCAAAATGCTTTTTGAGGTTTAGACAAAGTAAAGGAATGCAGCAAAAACACTTCTGCCATTTACTTCAAGTTCTAGGAGAGTAATGCCATGTTTTGGCAAGTAGAAGGTACACATCTCTGAATGCTCAAATGTTTTTCTTGTTGCAGGAGGAAGTTTGAATATGTGCCAGGAGACCAAGCACCAGAGGATCTAAACGACTATTTCACAACATAATCTACAAAATTTGAAGTGAAAAATGAATTCATCCACTTTGCCCCTTTCCTCACGTACGAAGCTGGGCTACACTTACAACTTCCCATGTGTACAACTTATTTAATTAAACCTAAGAAGAAACAACATTGTGATTTTTTTTTATGCAATTCACTAATCTGGCAGCACTAAAGGAAAAACTAATGTGACTGGGTAGTTTTGTTTTGTCTGTTTTGTTCTTAAGTTTTGCCAAAAGAGTATTTGTTTGAATCATCCTGGCTCTGAAGAGAAAAATTCTGGAATCATGATGTGTTGTGTTTCTCTACAATCTGATTATTCTCAAATGGACCCAGGCACAAAAGAGCTTTCAGAGGTCACCAGTGGAAACTTCTTCAAAACAGAAAAGCAAAATGTAATACACAAGGCAAGAGAAGAGGAAGAAAATAACAGCAAACTTAGAGCTGCCACCTAAGTAAAGTGCCTAAACACAGAACTTAAATTGCAGAAGACTATTCAGTAGAATAGGGCACGGTAAGAGCTTAGAATTGCACTCAGTCTTGCAAGAGTAATGCTGAAAACCATGGCAAGAAGAAACAAAATGAACAAAAATATCAGAAAATTTGTTCAGTATGTACGGGGCCAAGAAACGGTGCAGCAATTTTTGCCTATTTATTATTCTGCCAACTTGTACTGCATTTGCTGTTATTCACCAATTCTCCTATAAATCTGAGGATCTTTCATGGCTTTGGTTTCTTGCATGGATTTCTAGTATACAATGCAATAGCAATAACTTGACAGGGAAAAGGGAAGATGAGTGATATAGATGAGCAATCCAGAAAGCAGTATGGTAGCAGGCACCATCTCTACCTATGTGGAAAATTTCAAGGCATTTATGAGTCTAGAATTCTCAAATTGAAAGAAAAGGGAAATAATTATGGAGGTCATGTTGACCTATAGTTTAATGGCCAATTTTCAGAAGTAGACATGAGTATTTGTTAATCATCCTTGCCTACAGCGGGGAGTAGCCAAAGAATTTGCTCTGGGATCTCCCTGGAAAGCATTTTGAATTGCTTTCTACCTTCCTGTAAAAGGAAGTAAGCAGTTACAAAAATGAGTAAACTACTGCTGAGTGACTCTGATAGGGTGTAGGATTAAATAAATGATTCACTTTTTCCACTTTTTTGCAGATCTGTATGTGAACATCCTATCATTTATTTTCATAAATTTCAGTTACATCTTTACATCAAGGCCTTCCCATATAGTATTTAGATGTTTTATTAGAACAGTTACAATTAAACATTAAGATGTGTACTGGGTCTGGACGGGACGCAGCTGACTGTCCCCACAGCAGCCCACTCAGCACTGTGCTCTGCAATCGTAGCTGGAGCAGTGCTGATACCACACCAGTGTTTGTGTATTGCTGAGCGTGCTGGCACAGCACCCAGGCTCTCCAAACTCCCCAAACCCAGTGGGCTGGGGGTGGGCAGCAGCTGGGAGGGGAAATCACCAGGCAGCTGACCTGAACCCACCGAAGGGATATCCTATACCTAACAATGTCACACTCAGCAGTAAAAGCTGGGGAAGGGGAAGGAGAAGGGGGGCTCTTGTTATGAAGATGTCTGTCCTCCTGAACGACCGCTACACATATTGAGGCCCTGCTTCCCAGGCCGTGGCCAAACACTGCTTTTTGACAAGAAGTAGAGAGTTCTTTTTCCTCTCTCTTTGCTTCCATGCTGTCTTTGCTTTTTTTTTTTTTTTTCTTTATTCCCTCTTTCTTTTCCCTTTAATTAAATTATCCATGTCTCAACCCATGAGCTTTTTTCTTTCCATCATACTTTCTTCTTCCTCTCTTCTTTTTTGAGGAGTGGGAGTAAGAGAGTGATTGTAGTGGAGTTTAGCTGCCCAGTAGGGTGAAACCACCATAGATGGTCATTCCTCTACCTGGTCTTAGATCTTAGAGAAAAGTTTGGGTTTTTTTGGTTTGGTTTGGTTTGGTTTGGTTTGGTTTGGTTTGGTTTTTTTTGGAGGGGGTGGGTAGGAGAAGAATAAATGTCAACACTGTGTGAAACTTTACATCTGACTTTAAAAAAAAAAAAAAAAACAGAACACCATCAATAAAAAATAATATATTGTACAAAAGAAAGCTATTTAATAAGATGTACATTCCCTTTCTTATTGATTAGCTTAACATACATTTCAGAAATTTGGAGTGCAATCTGAAAAACATATCCCAAAATTTAATGGCACAATTTAATTCTCAAAGTAGGGAATTAGACTGGAGCTTATAAACACACACAGTTTTTTGCCTTCTGTGTGGCATGTTAGAAGTCACCTTTTATAACAGCTCAATCTCAACCATATTAAATTCAAAATGACAACCATCTCTTCAGCTGTAGGTGTGTCCACATTTGCTGCTTTTTGTGGATTAACACTGGCCAGCAGCTAAGCTCCCAGCCAGTTGCTCACTTACTCACTCATAATGGGGTAGGGGAGCAAATCGTAAGAGCAAATGCTGAAAACTTGTGGGTCAAGATAAAGGCAATTTAATACACAAAAGAAAGCTGTGTATGTAAGCAGATATAACTAAGGAATTCATTCATTGCTTCCCATCAGAAATCAGATTTCCAGCCACTTTTTGGAAAACAGGATTTCATCACTCATAATGATTACTTGGGAAGGCAATTTCCATAATCAGAATTGTCACTCCTTCCTTTTCCTTTCCTCCAGCTTTTACTGCTGAGCATGACATCATATGGTATGCTACATCCCTTTAGTTTAGTTCGGTCAGCGGTGCTAGCTATGTCCCTTCCCAACATCTTGTGTACTCCCAGCCTACTCCCATTGCTGTGAGGACAGAGTGGAGAAAAAAAAAAAAAAAAAAAAAAAAAACAAAAAAAAAACCTTGAGACTGTGTGTGCGTGCCCTGTTCAGCAATAGCCAAAATGTTGATGTGTTATCAATACTGTTTTAGTCACAAATCCAAACCACATCATCATATGGGCTGCTATGAAGAAAATTAACTCCATTCCAGACAGACCCGGTACAGTGCTGAAGGAAAAATAAGAAGCTTAGAATGAAAACTCCACCTGATCTTATTGTACTGTAACGTACTTGAGACCCCACAATCATACAAAGGTGCCCCTGACATTTAAAGATTCCAAAGTAAAAGTTAATTTTGCTAGTTCTGCTCTAAACCTTACTAACCATAGCAACCATATGTGTTATAGGTTCTTGTCTCCACAGTGCAGTACAAAGGAAAATCAGTACACTGAAATCCTGGCTGCATAAAAATGAAACGTAGTCACTAAATTTAAGTTACACCCTTGCAATGATTTTCTTTCTACAATATTGCTTTTCTGCCATTCCTTACAATGTTGTAATAAATACAATACCTGGCACCAAAAAGAGATCAGTCCTAAATTTTATTTTATTTTATTTTATTATTTTTTGCTAAAACTGTCAGTAAAGAATATTAATTTAAAATTGACAATGTAGTTCTCATCTTGTTTCACCTCCTTCTTTCATCCCTGGCTAGAATACATCTCTTGCATTATGAAATTCTCTGTCTCCCTGGTGAGAAACAGCAGCCTCACTCCTTTCAGAAAGTACTATGCCAATTAGGATAAGTGTTTTGTGGCATCAGGTTTAAGACAGGGTTAAAAATATCAGGTGTTATGACAATGTCTGTTTCTGTTTTTTGCTTTTTTTTTTTTCTGTTGACAAAAGAGTAACTATCAAAAACACTATCAGTAGCTTTGCAAAGCTAATCTTTTAGCAAGTTTTTCTTGATAGAACCAACCAGAAAAAAATCTCTGTAGGAGAAAAAAAATCAGAGTATTGAACATAGTCCTATTTCCACACATTCTATTTTAGCTGGCACTTATATTGTCAGCCTTACAGGGTTTGTTATGGCAGATGCGTGGAGCTGGATAAACATAACAAATTACTTCAATCAATGATTTCATCAATAATGGTGCAAACATAGATCTGTGATTAAACTCATAGACGGAATTAATTGCAGGTTGAAGCGTCCATTCAAAATCTAACACTGGGCATGTACAAGCATAGGTCTACTTCTCTGCATTCATTTTAAAATTATTTCATGATTGCGTACAAAAGAGAAATTTTAGAATATTAAGTAGTTTTTTATAAAATTTCAGACCAGAGGGATCTTGATCCAAGTAAATCCAGGGGTGCTTTCATGGTTAAGAAGGTATAATTTCCATAACTTTCAACCCTGAACAGAGCTGTGTCAAGGAGCTCGCATATGAAAAGCTTGTTTTGAATCTGTTTTAAGCACCTTTGCAAAACTGCTTAATCCAAAAATCAAAAACATTTTTAGTACTTTAGAGTCACAGAATGATTAAATAATACCCAGACCTGAGTATAAGTCCTAAATGAGAAATCTTAACACTGTAGGTGTTTTTCTTCTTTAAAGTATATTCATATGCTCCATCTCTACGGTACCTACGAAATATTTGTTTCTCATTAACATCTAGAAAAGAAACTTTTCAGACCTTGGATTTTTGTTTTTGTCTTTTCCTCTTTATATTTGCATTTATGCTCATGAAGGATAATGATGTCATCTACTGTTTGTACACATAGGTAAAGTCCAATGGTAGCTGCAGCTACAGATTTCCAGAATAGTTCTGGTTATTGATGTACACTGTCAGTACAGTTTGGAGTACAGTGCAGGCTGGTCTCAAGCCACAAATCAGAAACAAGCTTTCAGAAACCACAGTTACAAATCTCA
>VXAL01002287.1:0-19667 GCA_013399475.1 Chauna torquata | reverse complement strand
AAAAAAAAAAAAAAAAAAAAGAACTGAAAAGAATTGAAAAGATGAAAAGATATCAACTTGAACAGATGCAAGTAATGGGAAAAATCTCAGTACATGCACATGAACCTTCAATATAGCATCAATACATACTAAGTGCATGATGTATGTGAACAAAACAAAGCTACCTTAGGCAACTTTGATCCGGTGGTTTTTTTTGTTAACTACTAACAGGCAAAAAAGTTAGACCCCATCATTGACAAGACAAAGAAGTGAGGCATTTGCACTGTAATAAGATTATATCACTGTTCATTACAATAGCACAGCATCTTTGATCACTTTTTATTCTGCCTTTGAGTACATCATTTATTTAAGAAGTGTGTGTTTTTCACAGTAAAAAGAAATAGCTCAAAAGCTTATCCTGTGACAAAAAAAAATGCCATCACTTAACAGGACTGTCATACCATCTCTGATTTTGATTCCCACTACAATTCCATTATTTCTGTAGATTTTTCCTAAATAATAATAATAATAATAATAAAAAGTTGTTTCCTTCCAAGGGAATGCAAGAGCTTTTAAAGTACGAAACAGTATCTGTTTCAGAAGACTAGTCTAAAAATATCAAAGTATATTCTAATAGCCAAAGTTATTGGTTATCAGCAAAGAACAGAGTTGTTGCTAACCATGTCTCCACTGAAGAACCTAAAATTCCTTTTGTACATGGATCTATGTGTTATCCATATCCCAGTCAAGCTCTATTTTGACTTTAAGCATAACATCCCAACCTGGTTCCAAATTAATGCCACATTCAAAAATTCCTTATAGTTTCATTGCGTGCCAACTGCAAGCTCCCTTATCACACAAAGGAAGTTGTGTGTTTAGGTTTGCAAGAAACTGGGCATTTTATAGACAAGGCAGTATCTGGAAACAACTGAAGTATCAAATGTTCATTTTCCAGAAACATCAATAATAAACTATTCTCTTGATTCAAAAGCTCCATTAAAAGAAAAACTATGGTAAAGAACCATGTTTAGCCATCCAAGAAAACATATGATTCTCAAGTTTGGGATTTCAAGAAAACAACTGTCCTCAGAAGACAATATCTAAAGGATGCAGGCTGCTTCTATGCAGAAGTGTCTATGGTCTCTCGGAGGAGAAAATGTTAAATAAATATAATCTATATTCAACAATATATTGTTCATCACCTGTTACCATTGGCTACTCGGCAGGCAGATTTACAAGGTTTGCACAAATCTGAGGTACAGAATTCAGACTTTTTAGTCTGTAAGGCAGCAGCTCACAATTTTTGCTGCAGAGATCAAAAGATTCAATGCTTGTTGGTTAAAACTTCACAGCATAACAACACATCACATAAATGTGAAACAAGACTATTCAGAAAATGTCTGAGAGATTAAATAAGTCAGGTCCACAAGAGCTATATGACATTTCTAACAGAAATATTTACAAAAAATAAACTGCAGAGATGTTCCTTGTTTATTTAAGACGTGAGCTTTGTTTATACTCATGAGGATCTTGATAGCTGTGTACACTGCTCTATAGCAATTCATCTCTTTCTTCTACAAACGTGGTTTGCCTGACTGTATGTAATAACCCTTGTTTTCAGACATAGGAAAGTGCTACAAAATGAGAGAATTTGTTTAAATGTCGTTTAGAAAACCCAAATGCTACAATTAAGGTATAACGAGAGGAGAATCTGCCTAAGGAGATGACACGCTCATCCATCAATATTGCTAAACATTGTAATGTCTATAAAAATTTTAGATGTTGTTTAGTGAATGGAAAGAGGTTTCAGTTCTTAAACACACTTCAAGTAGGCAGCAGGACTAGGATGACTAGCAAGACACACCTCAGATTCATTGCTAAAGCTGCAATAAGGCAGGAATTTTCTTAAGCAGGATGATTTAGTTAATGAACATTTCATTATGGAGTGGAAGAAATAGATTTAGACAGTGATTAGTCTGAGTCTAAAACATTCTTAATGCTCAAAATTCAGGTGATGCTTGAACTTTATGACTCAGGACCATCTGTGAGTGCAAATCTGATTCAAGACCATTGGACATAAAAGTGTTATTTGGGCACAGCCCAGAGCCAGCTGAATACTCCTTACAGTGACTGCAGAAGGGCTTTGGGCCATAATTCACTGGAAACATGAGACATGGTAATTAGTCAATACACTTGTTCGATTCAGTCTCAGCTAAAACAAACTACTGTTATTATGACTGTGAGATATAGTAAAAATTATGTCTTTCTTGAATTCAGTTGAGCAGCCAAAAGTTTAGTCATTTCCCAAGCTTTTTCACACAGATATATAGGTTTTTATTTTTGTTCTTAGTGCAGAAAAGAATGTTGGAAGAGCATTTGTCACAGTGGAATGAAATTGCTTGTATGACCACATGATCACAGTTCTGCAAAACATAATTTAAAAATAAACAGTAAAGACATTTTGCTAATTCATTTTCTGCACTAGCACCATAAGCATATACCATGTCTTTCCTACAACATGTCATTGTGGTTTTGGAAATCAGGTGGTGTAAATCTCTCAGAGGGTTGTCTTCTATCTAATATCTATCACAAACGCTGTTACTCAGTGAGTAACGTATAAAGTTACGCATGTAGACCCTAGCTCATAATGCAGAAGTGAGAGCTTTAGAAGAAAGAGAATTTAGTGTAGAAAGCCTTTACTTTAACACTTGACCATCTTTTAAAATGTAAAATACACAATTTTATCTAACTTGCACTGCTTAACATATATAGCACTCCTCTGTTCCACTAGTGCATAAAGAGCTAAAGTCTCATCGATTCTTTTTTTCAGTTATGGTCACCACTGTTTTGATTTTCCATTCTGAATATGACGAATTACAAAATACCCTCAAACTTTCCATAGAAATTTTGCCATATTAAACGTAAATTACAGAATCACACCATGGCTGAGGTTGGAAGGCACCTCTGGAGGTCATCTGGTCCAATCCCCCTGCTCAGGCAGTGACATCTACAGCTGGTCACCCAGACCATGTCCAGGTAGCTTTTGAGTTTCTCCAAGGACGGAGACTCCACAACCTGTCTGGGCAACCTGTGCCAGTGCTCTGTTACCCTCACAGTAAAGTGCTTCCTGTTGTTCAGTGGGAACTTCCTGTGTTGCAGTTTGTGCCCATTGCCTCCTGTCACTGGGCACCACTGGAAAAAGCCTGGCTCTGTCTTCTTTGCACTCTCTCCTCAGGTATTTGTAGACAAAGGATCCCTCCCAAGCCTTTTCTTCTCCAGGCTGACCTGTCACAGCTCTCTCAGCCTTTCCTCATAAAAGAGCTGTTCCAGTCCCTTTATCATCTTTGTGGCCCTGTGTTGGACTGTATGCAGTATATCCATGTCTCTCTTGCACTGAAGAGCCCAGAACTGGAGCCAGTGCTCCAGGTTTGGCTTCCTCAGTGCTGAGAAGAGGGGAAGGATCACCTCCCTCCACTTTCTGTCAATACTCTGCCTAAAGCAGGGGAGGTTACCATTAGCTTTTTCCATGGCAATGGCAAATTGCTGGTTCATGTGCTCATGTGTTGATGGATGCCCATCTACATCACTTCATGTTATTACCAACTAGCAGAAAATATGGCAATTTTTCTAGTGTTTAATATAGTTCTATAATATTTCTTAGATATTTAAAGCCTCATGACTTAAGAAAGGAATGTTAGTTTTACTAAAATGATGCTATTAAAAAAAAAAAAGTATTGATTCCAACTCCTAACTTTCATATACGTTCTGTTTTTCTCTACAGGTGTCAGAAATACAAGGTAGACAACTAATTATATGAGATCTGGATGGACGCTATGGTGATCAGTTGTTGCAGGAGAAATGATCATGCTGCAGAAAAAAAAAAAAAGTGAAAAACAAACAGATGAGGAAATAAAGCAAAAACCCTAACTGTCCAAAATTTTCCTGCTTACTCTGGTCACATCTTTGATAGTTAGCATACAAACAAATCAAATGCACAAGCATCCAGGCAAGACACAGCCCAGTCAAGTGCAAGCACCCAGTCAAGAAAATTCAAAGTCCAAGCATTGCATTCGTCTCTCAGGTGATACAGTTGCTTTGATTTCAATGATATTTATGTGCCATAAATAATTTACATGCTTAAAAGAATACATGTTTAGTGCCTTAGTGTTTAGTGAAGATATCTTCTTTAATGACATTTGTTACAGTCACAATGCATGATTTTTTTTTTATCAAAATGACAATCTGAAATATTTATTAATCCAAACTAAAATAATCTGACAATTTTCAGCCAAAGACTGAAAGGAAATTTGGAGGTTACTTAATGCTTTAGGTTGATTCTGAAACCAGTGAGTTTACTGAAATTGAAGATCTACAGTCTAAAGACTTGACTTTTTCCCAAATAAACACACAGAACAAAACAAACGAAATAACCTGTCATACTATTTTCCACTGGATTTTCTTCATTATTTTACAGATACTGATTTGAGTTGTAATTTAAGAATAATATATAAATATTTGTTAAGCAAACATAGACTTACCTTTACACTGCCTTTGTGGTGAGTGCCCCATCCCTGGAGGTGTTTAAGGCCAAGCTGGATGGGGCGCTGGGCAACCTGATTCAGTGGGTGGCATCCCTGCCCATGGCAGGGGGTTCGAACTAAGTGATCTTTAAGGTCCCTTCTAACCCAAGACATTCTATGATTCTATGATTGATGTAAATAAGACAGTTAATTTTAGAAGTCAGGAGAGGAGCCATAGAGTAGTATAAAGTAAATACACTTTCCTGGAGGAAAAAACAAAAACAAAAAAACAAAACAAAACAAACAAAAAAAAAACAAACAAAAAAAACAACAAAAAAAAAAGCAGTGATTTCAAGACATTTGCAATATATATTTTTAAATTCTCTTTCTTCAATTTCTCTCCCTCTCTCTTTCTCTGATTACATATACATATAATGTATATAATATAGTAATATGATATATATATATTATTTATTTATTTTGAGCAACATTTGCCCTAAGCACGGTCCCATTGATGTTCTGCTTTGTATTACTCAACTACCTACAGGATATCAGTCCCAGATTTCTATTTGCATTTTCAATTGCTTTCTTGTTTCTGTTTTTTTATATTTAAAAAGTAGGGAATTGCAGGTGTTGATAATAATAGCTAACTTCAGAGTAATGCACGTTTTTCTGCTCTTTAGAGGTTAGAGAACAGATGTTGAGAGTTGTTATGTCAGTCTAGGTAGTTAATTAATTATTGTGCTTAATAGAAAAGAGGAACAATTCTAAAACAATTTCCTATTTCTTTAGGGAATACTCTTCTCTCAACACTGGTATATCTTCTGTTAGTGAGATACACACATATGCTTACTGGAGACATGCAGCCCTATTTAGTTTCAATAAGCAGCAGGATGCTTTTTACAGAGCAAAAATCTACTACAAAAATTGACTACTAGTAGTACTTTTATTCTGTTATTGCAAAATTCGGTGGGATACAATTCGTTCCTTCCTGGACACGCATGCTAAACTGTTTCTATTCCACTCTACCATTGACCAAACACCTATCATTATGTGCTGTTATGATGTAGACATGCTGAATATTTTGCAGTCCCAAAAGATTTATCACATGTAAGCATAATGCTGTTGGGGTTTTACCCAGCTAAACAGCTGAACTCCACCACAACTGCTCGCTCACTCCCCCTCCTCAAAAGACCAGGGGGAGAAAATATGATGGACAAGGGCTTAAGGGTTGAGATAAGGACAAGAAGGTTGCTCACTAATTGCCGTCATGGGCAAAAAAACTCAACATAGGGAGATTAATATAATTTATTACTATCACTAGCAAACTAGAGCAGTGAGAAACTAGAAAAAAGCAAATTGAAAACACCTTCCCCCCATCCACCCTCTTCCACCTCCTCCCCCCGAGCAGCGCAGGGGAATGGGGAATGGGGGCTGCGGTCAGCCCATATCGCTGCGTCTCCGCCACTACTTCATGGTCACTCCCTCTTTCCCTGCTCCAGCGTGGGGTCCCTCCCATGGGATGCCGTCCTTCCCAAACGGATCCTGCGTGGGCTTCCCACAGGCTGCAGCTCTTCAAGAGCTGCTCCAATATGGGTCCATACCACAGGGTCCATCCTTCAGGAGCAAACTGCTCCAGCACGGGTCCCCCATGGGTGGCAGCTCCCACCGGATCACCTGCTCCTGTGTGGGCTCCTCTCCACAGGCTACAGGTCCAGCCTGGAGCCTGCTCCTGCAGGGGTTGCAGCCTCCTCCAGGTCACATCCACCTGCTCCACTGTGGTCTCCTCCGTGGGCTGCAGTATGCAAATCTGCTCTGCTGTGGTACACCATGGGCTGCAGAGGGACAACCTGCTGCACCATGGTCCTCACCATGGGCTGCAGGGGAACTTTTGCTCCGGCACCTGGAGCACCTCCTCCCCTCCTTCTGCACTGACCTTGCTGTCTGCAGGGATGTTCCTCACTCCTCTCTCTCCCAGCTGCTGTTGCAGAGCAGTTTTTTCCCTTTCTTAAATCTGCTCTCCCAGAGGCACAAACAACGTCGCTGGTTGGTTCAGGTCTGGCCAGCAGCGGTTCCCTTTTGGAGCCGCCTAGAGCTGGCTTTTATCTGACATGGGGCAGCTTCTGGAATCTTCTCACAGAAGCCGCCCTTGTGGCCCCCCTGCTACCAAATCTTTTACCACATAAACCCAATACAAATGCTCTGGAAAATATTTTTAAAATGTCACCTAATTTATCTCTCCACTGCCCGAACCCAGAAACATTTTTGATGCTGTTATGCAACAGGAGAGATGAAGTGGACAGAGTTTTACAGAAAGGCGCAAGAGGAGCTGACATCTGAGTCAGGATCAAAACTTAGCTACAAACTAGACTGAAATTTGTAGCTCCTGAGGAGAAAACACTCATATTAAGTTACTTTTCTTCTCTGGAGCAGCTGAGGCAGCCATAGAGAGCAGTTCATCTGCCTGCAGGCTTTGCCATCCTGGCAGGCTTTGAAAAGCTTCTCTAAATGAATCCAGGGAAACCTGAAAGCTTTAAAATGGTACACAGAGTTACCGTGTTATCCCCATAAAATAACTGGAATATGCATTCCTGCCACTCAAGGGACCAGGGACCGTGTATTTAATTTCTACATCTGACCTTTTCTATCACTCACTATCCAGTTACTGGGAAAGGGAATATCTACGGGGGCAAAGGGGTTTCCAAGCAGCTGTAATGCCCTTGCTTTCAGAGGCGGTGGTGACAACCAGCAAAGTCTGAGGCAATCCCCTGGGAAGTCGTGCGCAGCAGTGCCACATGACCACAGATGGTTTGTGCTTTCTGTAAGTATAAAAACCTTCACAAGTAGGATGGTAAAGGCTCAGTACCTGGTCGATCATAAATCCGAAGTTATCTAAAATACTGGTCCTCAAAAGACCATGATCCTGTCATTATGGCAAAAAGAGAGAAAACTTTGGCACATCTGAGATTTTTAATCACCTTTTTTTTTTTTAAATTTACTACTGAACTTATCAAATGGCATTCACTGTTGTACATTAAAAAATGCTTACTTTACAGTGTCAGACAAAAACTCTGAAATGCATCCTACAGGCATGAGAAAAACTTGACTCTGTTTCTAGAACTAATTTAGATAATGGTTGTTTGTTCCATAACCTTGGGAAATGATTTCTGGAATAAATAACAAAGTTCATTAATATTGGATAGAGCATCTATCTCTGGAAAGTAGATTGTTTTCATGGGTTTTTCAGTAAATCCCCAAGCCGTTTCCCCTCCTCCTGGGGACTGCTGACCCATATGTTCTTTGGATACAACCATCCCACTCCAAACATCCATGCAAAGGAATAAAAGTACCAATATATTTTACCAAGATTGAAATATACCATAACTCATTGAAGTAATTAAGTGGCGCACCGATTATGTTGCTTAGCATTATAAGCACCACTTTAAAAGTAAATGCTCTTAGGTATAACAATTAAAATGCAGACTTTTCTTCTCTTTCTACATTATGCATTTTTACAAATAGTCTTTTCATATTGCATCCATTTTAATACTGAATTATCTCCCTACACACAGAAGCACACACACAGAGATATAGATAGTAATATTCAACACAGCACACATTTTCTCTCTCAAACTAAATCATAGTCAAAATATCAGCATGAAATTTTGCTGAATGCAGCAACCAAGCAACAGACGTGTTTAGCCTCCGAGCTGGTTACAAAACATTGCATAATGCTGTATTTGAGAGGACAATTTCTTTTTCTTTTAATGTTGCACAGAACATAAATTCCTCCGTCAGAGAATGAAAGAACACCAGGTATCTGAATATCCTAAATAAATTGTTACTAGGAGAGAAACAGATGAATAAGGAAGCTAATGACAGGAAAAATCCTTACATGTATGGATTATCACCGCCAAAAATCCACGATGAGTAAAAGCCTTTAGTAACTGGGCTTGTCTACACAACCCTCCACGAGGGAGCAACCCAGAAGCAGATGCTCATGCAATGAGCATGTGTGTCCTTGTAGTGATGAGGAGGCATGTCTGTGCTGACTCCAGCCTGCAGCTCTACAAAGATGAGCAGAAGGGCACAGCTTCTGGGTTGGTGCTGGCCAAGCCATGCACAATCTGCTGTGCACAGCTCCCAGGTAGACATGTCCATGACTGGCAGTAAAACAAGGGCTTAGTCTGAAGGAACACCTAACAGCAAAACAATGAACCAGATAAACATGCATCTAACCAGCATTATTAACATCCAGTATTGAATATATCACTTAAGAGATCTTTGGGAATTTTTTGGAGCAGCTGGGGTGTTTTATTGTTTTCTGGTCTTGTGTTTTTTTAATAGTCAGGTATTTTTATGCCAGTTTATTTTCTTTCTGCCCTATATTTCTGACTTAGACTAAGACTCCAGTAAAATTCTGAAAAGCACTAAAGCAAGTCCAAACACTTTTGCTTTATATGATTGATGAATCTGAAGGTGGAGCTGGGAGCTTAGAACACATAGAAACAAATTATTCTCATCATGAGTGGAAAAAAGAATTATCTTTATGATAAAAATAGAAGATATGCTTTGCTGTCTAGCTTCAGACTTGAATCTGTATTTGTTTTAGTGTCTAGAGCACATTTGAGGATCCCATCTGCACCTAAGATACATTTGTATGCATACCTTGTAGTAGCTTAAATACCTTGAGATGAGTTTAAATATTAAGTGCTTTTGACTAAAATCTGACCAATCAATAAGAAGTTCAGTCAAATTTTCTAAAAGCTTTCCAATATTATTTTGGAAATAAACTTGAGGGTTCCAAGTCACATTAATACCTTTGAAAAAGCTTGACTTTAGCTTTGACTGTAAAGAAGACATCTTCACTCCTTTGTCCTTTATAACTCATGTAACTGATAGGAAAGAAGATCGCTAATTGCCATATAACAAATAGGTTGTTTTAAAATAATAATAATTAAAAAAACATTGTTAAAGTTTAGGGCTTGTAAATCTTTTAGTTATTTATTTATTTTCCTCCGAAGAATCACTAGAGTGGCATCCACTGTTTTTACTTTAATAGAACAGAAAAAAAGCTGGTGGAAGCATCTCAGCCACAGATTTCCAAGTGAAAGGAAAAGACAAATTTTTGCTTTCTGAGATTTGCACATTTTTTTGAGAGAGAAAACAGATTCTTTGTTTTATTGAACTAGATGATCTTTAAAGCCCCTTTCCAACCCAAACATTCTATGATTCTGTGACTGTATGATTCTTTGTCTATCTGCCATACTGTTTTCCTGACTGTCAGATATTTCCCATCTCCATTTCTTCCAAAAGAAATGGTTTACTGCTGTTCTTAGTCACAAAAGAAAAAAAAAAAATCTCTCCTATTGAAACAGTTTCTCTGGTATGGCAAAGGATATTGGTTTTTTGGAGTGTGGGCACACATCGACATAAGTATGACTCAGTGATTTGGAAAAGGAGAGTCTTACTTTCTGGTCCCTGTTGACCCAGTTGTTCATATTTCTTACACTATACAACCACCACATGAAACAAAAGAACCGGAAATATAAAAGTTTTGTCGCCTGAGTCTTGCAGTTTAATTAAAGAGGATTTTAAGTACAGCATGACATTTGAAAAGAAGAATATCAAGAAGTACTCTATTTCCTGATGCTCATGGACCCTACCATAATACCTAGGTGATTGACTGATGATCTGGGGAAAAAGGAGGCTGCTGCGGTCTTGTTCAAGAATGGTATGATTNAGAAAGAGAAAGAGAAAGAGAAAGAGAAAGAGAAAGAGAAAGAGAAAGAGAAAGAGAAAGAGAAAGAGAAAGAGAAAGAGAAAGAGAAAGAGAAAGAGAAAGAGAAAGAGAAAGAGAAAGAGAAAGAGAAAGAGAAAGAGAAGCAACAATAACATGTAGGGGAAGAGGTAAATAGGTTAAAGAACCAAGCCAAATGGTTTTCCTTTTAAACAAGATAACAAAAGATAAATAATCCCAGAATAAATTATGTTAAAGTCTTTTTTATATTTTAATATTTAGACTAGCAGCATTCAGCTATCAACATAAACTGTGGGTTCTTAGGAGCTGAAGTTAATTTTAAATTTCTTAAATAGAACATTAAAACAGCAACTTTCACAAAAGCCTTAATTAATTATCAGGTGGCTTTCTAGTATACTAAATAGCTATAATATCTTTCACAGAGCTTCATTATATGAAGAATGAAATTTGACATCTAATAAATAGAAGGAGCTGAATGTACCATTTATGAAAGGAACATTCCTAAGGGAGATGTGAACAGTCAGTTTCATTTCACTTCTTGAACATTTCACTGTTCAAGACATATTTGTTACTGTACATATCAGCTCCCCCAGAATTACTGGCTTCCAGTTTTGAAGGGGGACATTTCAAACAACTATATGTTTGGCAGGAAATAAATGGAAAAAAAAAAAATAGTGATATAGACAAAAGATGCATGAAATTATATCAATAGATAAATCAATCAAATGAAGATTGATCCCAACCACAGCCAATCATGTGGACATACTATCAGATGGTAGGCAGTTTTTGGAAAATTTCCTGTGCAATCTGATATGGACTCAGGTTCCCAAACTGAAATTATCCATGGGATGTGATTGCTTTTAACCAAACCTGTGTACTGCTCAGACTCCTCAGTCCCAGCTGGGCATTCAGACTTCACAAAGTGAGTGCTAGGACACTGGCACAGAGAACATAATCACAGACTTGTTTACCTCAGAAGAAAGACTGCTTTGCAGTCCCCAACAGCAGTGGCAATTCTACCAGTTTCCAGAGTTACTGAATTATTTTCAATAATTTAAATAACTATCTATGAATAAATATTAAATAAATGCTTTCCTTTAGCCTGATGTTAAAGCTCTGACCCTTTTTTTAAGAGATCTGAAGCGGTGTCACAATGCATAAGCATATCTTTATGTCTACCAAATGCAGTCAGCCAATGTTCAAGGCTTAACCAAAGCTGCATGCTTGACTGTTCCTCTGAAGCAGGAACCAGATTTACCCAGAGGCAAGTAACAGTTCTACTAGACTTTAGTAACTGCATTCAAGGCTTTCATCAGATGAAAGTCTAGAACTTCATTAAGCACACTTCTTCCTCCTTTCCTGTAGAGTCACAAAATGATAAATTAATCTGTATCTCTGATGTTAACATAGTGTAGGAACATTGTTATTCCATCAAAAGACTCAGGGACCTGATCTGATCTTAGTGGAAGCAGACATTGGAACACATAGTTATTGTGAAAATCTGTGTCTATAAACCTACACCTGTACTGATTTCTGAAAGCCAGAAGTCTTCTTTTTTCTTTTTAGGGCAACAAGACTTCTCAGAATTAACTCCTAGCTCTACTATGTGTTTCTCTCATGCAGTGCACTAAGATTATTCTAATCTAATTCAATGTAACATCCTGAGAGAATACACATTAGCTTTGATATCCAGTCAGGTTTAAAGCAAGTCATTCCACAACAGATTGCTTACTCTACCTTGGTATAGCACAGTCAGTTGTAAAGTACATGGAGATGAAGCAAAGTTTTTACTCCTTTTATTGAACTTAAGTCTGCCATGGCCTACTCTGAAGGAAGAAACCTTTCTTGAGAGGGTAAGCTATAGCTGAAGTCTAAAAGAAGTGGGGGATACAAAGAGTTACACAGGGAGGGTTTAGAGTTATTTCTATTTTTTCTTTTTTTTTTCTTTTTTAATTTCATGTAAGGAGATAGCAAACTTCTGCCTTTAAGATCAAAATAATCTGACTATATGCAGGAAAAAAAAAAAAAAGCGCTAGTGATCCAGGTTAGTGATCTGCTTTTCAGAAATAGTTTCCAAGATTTTGTCTGTAACTTCAGATCCAAATCTGGGCCTGGATTTTCCATGGAAATGAAGCCTGCTTAAGAGATATTTTCAGTTGTAATAACATGTATAAAGTAACGTGCAAGAATCACATGAACAAGAAAAAAAGGACAGACAGAATATAAATAAATAAATAAAGGCAATACTTAATGACTTGGAATTATTAATATAAACCAGACCCTTACACAAAAGCATTATACAAGTTACAAATAACAAATATGTGAGTATGCCTCTGACCATTCCCAAGAAAGCTGGAAACTAAGGTAGTGTAAAATGAATATATAATAAAATAGTCATGTAGGTTGGAAGGGAACTCTGTAGTCCTTCTAGTTCATAATCCCTACTCCAGCCAATGCCAGTTAGTAGATTACTCACTGCTTTGTCCAGTCAAGTTTTGAGCTCTTCCATGAATGGAGACCCAAGCACTTCTCTGGGCAGCCAGAGTTTGACCACCCTCCTGGTAGATATTTTTTTTCTTTGTATCTAATGAGAATTTGTTTGTCCTATTACCATGCATCTCTGCAAAGGTATTCTATCCAAAATGCAGGATGAGGAAACAAGTGTAATAGCAAAGTTGTTTACCCTACTCTCCCTACGTAGACAGAGTTGTACAGGCTTGTTTTGGGATTTCATATGTAGTATTACAAAATGGGACTTCATCAGGAAGAGAGAGAATACACAGGGAAACACAGTTAGAAAAAGCAATTTTAAAAGATTGCTTTGTTGGTTGCTGGACAGCATATGAGTTAAATCTTTATTGGAAGATGGTGGTCTTGCTACAAATACTGCAATAAGACAAAGTCACTTAAGTGACCATTGTAACAGATATCCTGATTTTAAAAACTGTTAAGACTACTTGCAACCATAAATCAAGTCAAATGCTATTATTCCACCTTCATGAAATTGATCCTAAAGTCCTCAGCTCAGCCAGGTAACCTAAAAGGCTAAATCTAAATGCATGACTTTTCTAATGAGTGCTGTCAAAACACAGGGAGTAGTTTAAAGAATAATTGTCATGCATTCATAAAGAATAGTATGTGAGACCTCTTTAAACTTAAAATACCCTTACAAAAACAGGTATCCTGACCTACTCTTTAAAATACAATGACAAATATACATTGAAATATAACTTCTACAACAGGAAGAAATTAAAAAAAAAGTAATATTTCTGATATAATACTCATGTCCATATGTTCATAACATATGTAATGTAAAAACGTATACCTATGTAAGCATGTTTTTATATAAAACCATAGCAAAATAATTGTTTCTAGAAAAGTCACAAAATTTCTTTTACAGCTCTTCACATTTTCTTCTTCTTAATTCATCCACCACTTCTGTTGCTATCCGTGGGAATTCTAATCCTGCTGGCAACAGAAAAGCAGATCCTTTATAGAATCAGTATAAACATTAAACATGAGCAGAATGCTTTCAATCCCATTTTCTGACTGATCTGTAGATTTGAGAATGCCCTGCAAGTCCTCATCTCAGAGAGCTCTGCTGGTGGCTTTCCTGTTACCAGAAGTTCTGTAACATCACATACCTCTGTCTAGCAGGTATAACCACAGACATTTCCATGGCATATTGATAACAATACCTGGCAATGTCTGTGTCTAGGGGGGATATCTGAGAAACGAAAATGTTTTGATTTTTAAAGGGTTCCATAAGTTTGTAAGTGCTTAGCTTGGCCTAAGTCATCAGCTATTCTTGAAGCCAAAAGACTGTTTTATTAAAGTATACAAGTGAGATTTCTTATTATCCATCTCATTTTCAGTCATGACTTAATCAAAAGAAGTGTAAGTCCTGTCTTCCTTTGCTTCTGTCTCTATTAAGATCTTCTGATGAGGTGTGCACTCACTTTTCAAGGGATGTGAAGATAGAATCATAGAATCTCAGAATCATTTAGGTTGAAAAAGACCTCCGAGATCATCCAGTCCAACCTTTAACCTAGCACAGCCAAGTTTGTCATTAAACCATGTCACTAAGCTCTAAAACTAAATATTTTTTGAACACCTCCAGGGATGGTGACTCAACTACTTCCATGGGCAGCCTGTTCCAATGCTTCACAACCCCTTCAGTGAAGAAATTTTTCATAATATCTAACCTAAACCTCCCCTGGCATAACTAGAAATCATTTCCTCCTAACTTCTCAGTTGGCACTTGGGAGAAGAGACCAGTCCCCACCTCGCTACAGCCTCCTTTAAAGTAATTGGAGAGCTACATGCTCCCCAATTTATGAGTCCTTGAAATTTAATATTGGTTAAATAATTCAGATTTCCTATTTCAGAGGTGACATTTCGAAAACTGTTAATTTAGCAATCAAAGCTCCAGTTGGTGCATCCAGACTGCATGACAGATGTGGTGTGCCCTAAAAAACTGTTTCCAGTATAGACACCCTGGCCACATGCTGGTTGCACAGCAAGATGAAAGCCTTGTTTATGAACATTAGTTTCCTTGGAAGGAAACTTAGAAGTACAGTCACAGAATTAATCTGAAACATCCTCTGTTTTGTATAGTGCAAAGAGCAGGTCTGAAGAATGAAAAACAGAACACACATTGTGCATAGAAAAGGCAGAGTTGCCAGCTTCCAACAGGAGATATAATCTGATGGACCAGACTTGCTTCATAAATAGCATTAAATCAATAGGATTTAATCACTTTTATTAACTGAAGACCTGGACCTAAATATCTAGGCTGGCTTTGAATGCAGGATTAACACATATTAATATGCATTCTTTCCAGTGGACTATTACATCAATAATCCACCCAAATTCAGTATTTATATTCATACCCACATATAAATTTAATGACTAGAGGTCAACTCTCTAAAACAGCACTTTCCAGACTTACGGAGGTCACCTAAAGGGTCTCATGAATCAATTAATTCCCTCCAAAATAACTCATGAATCAACTAGGAAGAAATGGAAAAAGAAGAAAAAACACCATGCACATGGAAAGTTGACAATGTGTAACAGTTTTTGCAGATGCATATATATGGCCCTTTTATGTATTTATTTATTATTTATTCTTGATCATCAGGAGTTTTAACCACAACATTTTTAATTATAACAGCACATTACAGTTTTGTACAAAACAAGAGTTATAATATCTAAATACTAAATACAATATTAATTACCTTCCCTCTAGCTAAACGAGCAATACTACGGAGAAGATTCATGGACCGTTTTTTAAAGGTGAAGTGATTCTTCAGTACTAGAAGGTTGAGTAACACTGCTCTAGACAAGCAATTCTTAACCATGAGGGCTTTTCAGAGGATAGAAATGTTGAGAAATGTCAGATTTTTCCCTGGTCTCCTCTATCTTAGGTATACAATTTCATAAAAGACTTAATATTTTTCTTGAAGCTGAAGGGCATACCGAATTACCTATTCATTTCCATTTCCAGTATGATTAATGTATTTATTAAATTAGTTTGAATTTTAAATAGTAAAGTGCAAGAGTATATTAATTAAATTTAATTACAGTAATCTTATCTGCTGTAATAGTTGTCACCCTTTCTCCCTTTATGTTTGCTTATTAAAACACCTCTGTTGTAAGATAACAAGGAGTTTATAAGTGCTGGAGTACTTTTTTATTTTTTTTATTTTTTTTTACCTTTTCTGATACAGCTCTGTTGTTTTAATTGGAACAGATGTGTCTGTCTGTGCCTGGGAGGTGAGTGTGATCCAACAGTGGGAGTTCCCAGTCAAATGTTAAAGGCAGCCTTCATAAAGAAAGTCTCACTTGACCTTGAGCCCAGGACATGACGGACTGGCACCAGTTTTTTCACATCTTTTGGTAGGTGTCTCTGGTGACAGCTACCATAAGAATCTCAGAACTCTCCCTCCAACACGGCTTCTGGGGACTCCGTGGGGTGATAGCCCATATGAATCTCAGAACTGTCCCTCCAACACAGCTTCTAGGGACTCCATGGGGTGATAGTCCTCTACTCAAGAGGACTATAAGGATGTTGCGAGGCTGTGCAGGGACAAAATTAGAAAGGCCAAAGCTCATCTGGAGCTCAATCTGGCTACTACCGTTAAAGATAACAAAAAACGTTTTTACAAATACATTAACACAAAAAGGAGGACTAAGGAGAATCTCCATCCTTTACTGGATGCGAGGGGAAACTTAGTTACAAAAGATGAGGAAAAGGCTGAGGTGCTCGATGCCTTCTTTGCCTCAGTATTTAGAGGCAAGACCGGTTGTTCTCTGGATACCCGATACCCTGAGCTGGTGGAAGGGGATGGGGAGCAGGATGTGGCCCTCACTATCCACGAGGAAATGGTTGGCGACCTGCTACAGCACTTGGATGTACGCAAGTCGATGGGGCCGGATGGGATCCACCCGAGGGTACTGAGCGAACTGGCGGAGGAGCTGGCCAAGCCGCTTTCCATCATTTATTGGCAGTCCTGGCTATCAGGAGAGGTCCCAGTCGACTGGCGGCTAGCAAATGTGACGCCCATCTACAAGAAGGGCCGGAGGGTAGACCCGGGGAACTATAGGCCTGTTAGTTTGACATCAGTGCCAGGGAAGCTCATGGAGCAGATTATCTTGAATGTCATCACGCGGCACTTGCAGGGCAACCAGGCGATCAGGCCCAGTCAGCATGGGTTTATGAAAGGTAGGTCCTGCTTGACGAACTTGATCTCCTTCTATGACCAAGTGACGCGCTTGGTGGATGAGGGGAAGGCTGTGGATGTGATCTACCTTGACTTCAGTAAGGCTTTTGACACCATTTCCCACAACATTCTCCTCAAGAAACTGGCTGCTCGTGGCTTGGACTGGCGTACGCTTCGTTGGGTTAAAAACTGGCTGGATGGCCGGGCCCAAAGAGTTGTGGTGAATGGAGCCAAATCCAGTTGGAGGCCGGTTACTAGTGGAGTCCCCCAGGGCTCAGTGCTGGGGCCAGTCCTCTTTAATATCTTTATCGATGACCTGGATGAGGGGATCGAGTGCACCCTCAGTAAGTTTTCAGATGACACCAAGTTAGGTGCGTGTGTCGATCTGCTCGAGGGAAGGAAGGCTCTGCAGGAGGATCTGGATAGGGTGGACCAATGGGCTGAGGTCAACTGTATGAAGTTCAACAAGGCCAAGTGCCGGGTCCTGCATCTGGGGCACAACAACCCGAAGCAGCGCTACAGGCTGGGAGATGAGTGGTTGGAAAGCTGCCTGGCCGAGAAGGACCTGGGAATACTGGTTGATAGGCAGCTGAATATGAGCCAGCAGTGTGCTCAGGTGGCCAAGAAGGCCAACAACATCCTGGCTTGTATAAGAAGCAGTGTGGCCAGCAGGTCTAGGGAGGTGATTGTCCCCCTGTACTCGGCTCTGGTGAGGCCGCACCTCGAGTACTGTGTTCAGTTTTGGGCCCCTCGCTACAAGAAGGACATGGAGGTGCTCGAGAGAGTCCAGAGAAGTGCAACGAAGCTGGTGTGGGGTCTGGAGAACAAGTCTTACGAGGAGCGACTGAGGGAGCTGGGGTTGTTTAGCCTGGAGAAGAGGAGGCTCAGGGGAGACCTTATCGCTGTGTACAATTATCTTAAAGGAGGCTGTAGCAAGGTGGGGGTTGGTCTATTCTCCCACGTGCCTGGTGACAGGACGAGGGGGAATGGGCTAAAGTTGCACCAGGGGAGGTTTAGGATGGATATTAGGAAGAACTTCTTTACTGAAAGGGTTGTTAGGCATTGGAATGGACTGCCCATGGAAGTGGTTGAGTCGCCATCCCTGGAGGTCTTTAAAAGAACTTTAGATGTAGCCCTTAGTGATATGGTTTAGTGGAGGTCTTGTTAGTGTTAGGACAGAGGTTAGACTAGATAATCTCGGAGGTCTCTTCCAACCTAGACGATTCTGTGATTCTGTGATTCTGTGATAGCAACCACATCCTCGGCTGACTTTTCTCACTCAGTGTTTGTAAAAGGAACTGGTACAGCTAAAGTTAAAAAACAAGAAGAGAGTTAGCAGAATTCAAAACCAGGGTATGAACAAGTGCATTTTATGTCCAATACCCATTTTAAATGTATCTGGTTTTGGCTAGGATGGAGTTAATTTTCTTTCTAGTAGCTGGTTTGGTGCTATGTTTTGGATTTAGGATGAGAACAATGCTGATAACACCCCGATGTTTTAGATGTTGCAGAGCAGTGCTTACAAAGAGCCAAGGACTTTTCAGCTTCTCATGCTGCCCTGCCAGTGAGAAGGCTGGGGGTGCACAAGGAGCTGCAAGGGGACACAGCCAGGACAGCTGCAGATGACCCAGGCTGACCAAAGGGATATCCCACACCATGTGGTGTCATGCTCAGCAATAAAACTAGGGAGGCTGGCCAGGTGGAGAGGGGGGCTGCTGCTCAGGAACGGGCTGGGTGTCAGTCAAAAGGTGGTGTGAAATCGCATTGTGCATCACTTGCTTTGTATATTCTTTTATTACATTATTCTCCCTTCCTTTTCTGTCCTATTAAACTGTTTTTATCACAACCCATGAGCTTTTATTTTTTTTTCCCAATTCTCCCCCCAACCCACTGTGGGGGGAGTGAGCAAATAGCTATGTGATGCTAAGCTGCCTGCTGAGTCAAACCAGAACAGTCCTTTTGGCACCCAACATGGGGCTCGAAGTGTTGAGATAACAACAGATCTGACTAGAGTGAGTTAAAACAAAATTGTTATAAGCATTGTATCACTTTAATAGTTGCTGGTCACAATGTTAATTTTTTCCTTTTGCTCTCGGTTGAGTTGCATGGCACATTACATACTGTATGTGTTCCCTGTTGTGCAGTTTATCATCTCCAGGGGCTGGTTTACAGTTGTCATTTTGCTGTACTATGTAACACTGGCTTATAATATGATAAAATCACCAGTTGTGAGACTAATCTGATATTTGTACTCAGCATTGCCATCATCTCCATACTTCAAGAATCATCTCTCGGAAACTATTAATAAACGCACTATTTACCTTTTCTCCTCAGCAAGCCAATCTATGGGGGAGACAAATAGGGACACTTTCCCCCATTTCTTCACCCTCCCTTTCCCCTTCACCTCCCCCTTCTCCTCCAGGCTAGTTGCAATAGCTTTTCAGAACTTCAAATATCTTTGGGATGTTCAAACCAGCATGTTCTGGTTGTCATGCCTCCTGAAAGTGTTCCAGTTTTTTTTTTTTTAAGATTAAACAATTATTTAAGAATGCCTCCCAGAGATCCACCCTGAGGCAGGAGAGTTAGGAGCGGCAGGGAGTGTGGGAGGATATAGGCAGGCACCTAGAACAGTGGGCACCTCCGGTGCTTTGGAACTTCAATGCTGAGCAAGTGCAGAATCCTAAA
>VXAL01002286.1:1383574-1491634 GCA_013399475.1 Chauna torquata | reverse complement strand
CTAAAGGGCTGTGCAGAGCACTTTAGCCTCTGACAGATTTCTTTATAATGTGCTGTGTTAGAGGAGCACACAGATGGAGGAAACTTTGAAATGCATAACTTCTGTGGATCAGAAGTTCACAGTATTGACTTTGGGGCTATTGTGATGCTGGCTGGATCTAAATAGCTCTTTTTAAGAGGTATTAGGCTAATGTTTGAGTCTCATGCAGTCAGTCAGGTACTATGATGAAATGGATAGTAGCATTTCTGCATGTAAGCAGTTCCAGCTTGATTCTTGTTGAACCAGGAGGAAGCTCTGAAGTTAGGGGGGCTCTGTGACTCGGTTCAATTCTGGCTGTGCTGTATACTTTGTGATCTTGGGCAAGGCACTACAAGGAAGGTCTGTGGTAGCTTTTAGCATTGTCCTATAATACTGCCACTTCTAGAAGGTTCATGGCCATGTAATGAAGCAGGAGCCATACAACTCCTGATAGCCTTTTTCTGCACTTCAAGCCAAGTCCCTTATAAAGGTAAGAAATCTTGATGGAAAACTTGTCAGGCTACAAGAGCATGTTGTAAATGCTTCAAGGGTTAGGTGTATACCTTGGTTAGCACATGATAGGATAGCCCTAAAAAAGTCCCTCTTGATGTTTACATTGTGCCTCAGTATCCTGAGTATACAATGCAATTGCTGCCCCACCTCATCATATTTGTGTGGGAGAATACACTGCCTAATGAGTTTCTAAAGAAATATAATGGCTTCCAGAATGTACTGGGAACACTGTTCCCTGCCAAATGATCTTGCTCTGATTCAGTTTAAAAAAATAATTGTTCAATGCAAACTTCTAGATCTTAAGTTTTTTTCATGTCTCATTTCATAGAATTTTCAAGACCCAGCTTCTGTTTCACCTATTAGAGGTGAGTTCCATACTTAAATTTCTCCCTTTGTAAACACACAAAAGGGATCTTTCAGGAAAAAAATGCATATACACTTTCCAGTGCTGCCTCCTGAATGAGTCACTCAGCAGAAGAAACACATTAGATGCAGTGTAGCTGTTGAAAGGAATAGGTTATTTTAACAATAACTCTAGAGCTAAGGCAAGTGAAGAAGTTTCATCTCTTCAGTTCATTATAACCAGACTGGATATAACCCTGGAGACTGTTATTTTCTCCTTAGAAATATGGTTGAGACTCAAAGGCAGTGGCAAAAGCTAGCTGAAGCTATTGCAAGGGACAAGAGGGCTGAATTCAAACACTTGAAAGAATGGAGTCTGCACAGCTGGACTAATCTTAAGATTTTCAGATATGTATTTCCTAATGGTAAAGTTGACACCTCCACAGAAAGGAAAAGTAGAAAAGATGAAGTAGCTATTAAGTTATTTAAGCCTATTAGAAACAGTGATTCTGAACTATTTCAGACATTGTTCTGGAGGACGCATCAGTATTGCATATAAAACTAGTGTTATTTTTCTGCTCTTAATGCTTGTTGCTGCAAGGCATCTCTAACTGTAGTTGCACAGTATAGGCTGTATAAAACTTCTGGGGAGAAATAGCCACCCAACCATCTTTGAGAGTGCCAAATGAGTCTAAACCACAGACTGAAAAGACCCTGAAATCAGGATCCTGTGGTTGTTTACTAGCTTGAGGAGGCTAAAGGCAGTATCTCCTAAGGAAGATATAGTTAGACTTGAATGTGTGTTGCTCCTAATCTCAGGCAAGTGGTACAATAGGACACAAATGCAGAAGAAAGCTAACTGGGGGTGGGTAGCATAAGTTGTTAGAGCTCATGCCCTTTCCCTGGTAACTGCTTTCAGACTGCTCTTTGCTGTAAGAACCTGGTATGAGGCAGCTGAACAGCTGAGTTGCATGAAACTTCATGTTGAACTAACTGCATCCTAACTTGGCAATGCATGTGTCCTAGGAGGCCAGACTGCTCTTTGTGGAAGAGTATGTAGTTACTGAGTGCTTGGAACTGTTGGACTTGTGTTAAGGAAAACTCAGGCATACTGGAGGTGTGTGATGGTAGTACTATGACTGTCTGACAAATCTGCTGCTGCCTGAAGGGTTATGTTCTGTGTCTTTGCATTCAGTTAGCTGTGCTATGTATTTAATATTAAGTGTTTTTGCCTTTCAATTCAATTCCTGATGGGATATTACTGGCCTGAAGTTTTCTCCTCCTGGCTGGACAGACACAGTGGCTTCATCTGCACTGTTAGAAGCCTTTCATCACTTTAATGGAATCCTCAGATTCAGGTATTAGAAGCATCTAATTTTTCAATACTTCAGGATGAAGAGACTGAAATCATTGAGCCCCTCTGATGGGTTATGTGAGGTCCCTTAATATAAAACTTGCAGCCTTTGATAAATTACTGGCCTGAAGTTTTTGAAAGGCTTTTTTTCTCCAAATGTCTTTTCAGTCGCTATATTCTGCTGCTGGCACTCACTTCATTCTTCTTTTTTCTAGGCTTTGACACTTGAGCAGCTGCTTTGGCCTTGGAGACTTCTGACAGTCCAATTTCCCAAGCTAAGACCTTTGTGCAAGGTCTTGGCAGGGTTTAAAAAGGGAGTTACTTTGGTTCCTGTGTGACAGGATCAGTCTAGATTTCTAGAGGATACAATAGGCTTCAAGCTATTCTGTCATCTGGAAGAAGTAAAGACTCCCTTTTCCGAAGGGATGTGCCACATTTTTGAGTATGTAAGTCAATGATGATCATATTGTGGCCTCTTAGTACTTATCACAGGATGAATGATTGTACTAATTAAGAATTTAGGCAAAAGAATGGGAGTGGTGGGGGGCAATTTCAAATAAAACTTTGCAAACTTTTCTAAATCAGCAGCTGGTGCTGTTTTTCTGGTGTAGTAGCATTTTTTTCTAATAAAATGCATGCTGTGGTCTTCCCAACAAAAGCTGTGGTGCTGTGAGGATCCTTTGAAGTTAAGATCCTTTCCAGACTGCATGCCACTTCATGCACATCATAAAAGTGGAAATTTTGGGTTTTCTAGACCCTGTTCTTTTGTTCTTCTGTGGTTTGCTTTGTACTTTTGAATCAAATACCTTCTCATAGTTGTATTTACTGAACTTCAGACTATGCTATTACAACACCTCATTCACATGCAGAGAGGAGGGGGAGAGACAGTGGCAGCTGGGACATGCAACAGTGTTGAAGTTCCTTTCTGTGGAGACTTGCATTAAGTGACCTTTTCCCCTGTGTTTATTCTGCTGTCAAAATAACTCTGTAGGAGTTTTCTACTCCTGTTTTGTAGAAAAGGGAAATACACATACAAAATACATGAATACTGTCAATGTCAACCACACAACTGCAGCATTCTGTAAGAGGGCTACTCTAGAATAGTCTCTAATCTATAAAGGAGGTAATATTCCTTCTTACCTGTGACAAACTGTTCTTACCTTTGTCTAGAAGTCACTATACTGTTACACCCTAGCTGCATCTTGTCTGTATCTACTTCACCCATCATATCCTATCCATGTACTGACTGTACATGTGGACTGACGTACATTGAGCATCGCAGTATTCAAATACTTCCTGCACTAGGAGTGGAATGGAGGTGTCTACTGGTCTAATCTTGCTCATTCTCCTATAAGTAACTCAGTCTGAAGAAATTTTCAAGTTGTTTCATTTGTTCTTTTGCACCCATTTTCTGTACAAATAGTATTTTTATGGTACTACTAAGAAAAAATAAAAGCCAAGCTAAAATGATTTTCCCAGTTCATCTGCAGATCAGTAATGGTTGCAAGGGGTTTTTGCTGTTGACAGGATCAGAAAACATTGCTCTGTTTTAAGTTAGGGGAGATAAAATTAACAAGGCTGCAGCTGTTAGATGGGGGTGCCTGTTCTTTTTATTAATACAAACATTGTTTTATTAGAAATACAAAAAAAAATTTACTGGGACAAACAGGCATCACTTTAAGAACACCAAGTGTTCTATTATCCCAGTATAATAAAGTTGGAGATGAAATTAGCTGCATGCCTGGGATTCACACCTGGTAACAGTTCAACCCTTTCCTGATCCTAACCTGTCCTACCTTTTAACATGTTTCAGTACTGCTCATTTTGTTACTCCGATCTTGTGTCAGCCTTTGGGGACCATTGTCTATTTGTGAAAACAATGGTGCTTGCTAGCAGGGAGTTCCCAGGGTGATTTTCTGAGTTGGGACAAGAGATTACAAAGGATTGGGACCCTTGAAACTTGCTCAGAGAAGCCAAATAACTCTTCTGGAGCACAAAGTCTGAACAGAATGATTTTTCCTGCTTTATAGTGAAGTCATAGAATCCCTGTGGTGTTTTTCCAAAATATTTTCTTCATTGCTGGTCTCATTCAAAGCTGGGATGCAGTAGCACAATGAAGCTGTAGCCAATCCTGCTTATTATTATGTATGTTCAAAAATACTTCCCTTATTCTCTTTGGCAGACCTTCTGTGTGTTTGTACTGCTTTCTCTAGGTAATTTCAGCATTAGGGTGGTTTGGTAGCTGAGCGCTGGCCGCATTACTCTTTCATTTTCTGAAGAGTCAGCTTTGATTCCCTGAGCTTACAACTCAGTCATTCTGCTTAAGCAACAGGCAGTAACACTAAGTCAACATCTCTGATTCCACTTCTGTCTATTCATTTCCTTCTGAGCAATGAACACAATACGTTTGTTAACCTCTCTCTCCCTACACCTTCCAGGCCCTGTTTAATATTGCAGTAGTGGAAACTTCAGAAGACAGCATTAGCTGTTCAGTGGGCTTTCAGATCTCCTTTTTGACACTAAATCTGTGTATGATGTTTATCAGGCTCAGGAACTGGAAGCCAACCATGGTTGTTACTGCTGCTGGGCTCAACAGGAAGTGAGGGGTTATGGGCCGTGGAGATTGAAAGGGGTTTGGCCTTTCCAGTCCCATTTCACTAAGGACAATGCAAAGAAATACGAGGTTTTGAGCAATGTCTCACCAGAGTATAATTTTCATTAATTGCAATGTAATTACATAATCATTTTAACAAAGGCTGCCTGAATCCTCTCAGGGTACAGCTAGCTAAGAAGGCATCAATAGAAATAAATGTGGTGATGAAGCAGGCTTTATGAAATTTTGGAAGTCTTGTCTGCCCTGCAGTGATGTCCAGGGACAACCCTGGACTGGGTTTTGTAGTTACCTCTTTACCAGAGAAAATCAAAACCTGTGGGAGAATAAACCAAGGAGAGGGTTCTGTCTTCAGTCTGTTCTGGCCCAGGTTCTTTGGCTCGTCTCGTAGTCTAAGAATTTTCTGCTAGCCCTTGTCAAAGGCCAGGATAGTGGGAAAAATGCTCTGAGCTGGTACAAGAATGGGCAAAGGATTCTGAGTTTGATTTGCGGTGGGGCAGGAGACAGAGTTATCTTCTCAATGGGTATAGATATAGAGCATACCAAGCACATCTTACCTGTTTGAGAGAAATAAATGACTGTGTTTATCAATGCTTTTTGCTTAGGCTAGGAGCACCTGTTGTTGAGACAGCTTTTCCCATCTGAGCCTCTCAGGATGTGTGCCTTTGCCTAACTTCGCTGCCTCTGACACTGCGTTGGCATGTGAACGCCATAAGGTTTTGTTGATACAGCAAGTTTTTGCTATTTCTTGTTGATCCTAACACTTTCAAAGTTGAGTTTAACATAAGCAGTTTTGATACTAGGTGCGTGAACTGTTGAGTGAAATCTTGACTCTGTAGAAATCCAAGAGTGTTTTGCTGTTGATTTCTCCAGAGCTAGGATTCCTCCCTTGTTTTCTGCCTCCCTGCCTTTCCCTGCTGCTGCTCTACACTACCCTAATCTGTTTGGCCGCCTGTGTTGGGTCTCTTGGAGGTGATTTGGGAAAGCTGTACTGCATCTTAATCTAAATTTGCCTGAAGATCTTTCTGTTATTCTGTGTTATAACAATTTAATTTATCTCTCTCTCTCTCTGTCTCTGAAGTTTATTGCCTTTGTAAATTTACCATTTAATTTTGCTAGTTTTGTAGGGATGAAGTTTAGCATGCAAAACAGCACGCAAAATAAAGCTATGGTATAATTTTATACTGCTATTTTACTACTGTTGCTTTTCACGGAACGGGAAAAACTTCATTTACCCGTGAAGGATGGCTGAATGTTGCATGTGTTTTGGCACCCTGGCTGTGATGATGCCTGCTTGTATTTAACATGTCGCTGAACTTTGCTGTCCCTCGTTTAAACCTTAGAGTTTTTTTTCTTCAGTACTCAACTTGTTCTGGGACTGCATAACAGGAGAATAGTCTCTGTATCACTGCAGCATCTCTGAGTGTGTCTGTAGGGTCTGTACTGGGAAGTACTGCTATCTTGTGACGTTCAGCACTGTGTTAGCGGGTGTAAGCACGTTTGGGATGCACGGACGGTGGGGCACTGCAGCAGGCCGCAAGCTGATATAAGTTACACGTGTGGTTTACGGGTATTATTAGAAGGGGCTTGCAAAAGTGGCTTTTGATAGTATGTGTATAAACGTCTGCATGCATTCATGCAAGAAATATGTGGCCCTGACTTTGCAGCTCTGAAAGAGGTATATTAATTTATTAATCCTTAGATATATGAGTAGCACTATCTGCACCATAATAAGGATAAAAGGAGAAAAAGAGAGAGGGAAGTTGATGGAAGGTAGCTCCACCCTTAGCCATTCATAGCATTCCTGCTATTTTATAAGCGAGGGCATAAAGTCGAAACGTACTTGTTCACGTACAGGAACAAAGCCTTTTTTTGGTTCAAACTCACAGATCTTTTCCTTTTGTGTTAATGAGAAATCTCTGAAAGCTGTTGAGGAACTTACATCTGCACAAGTATAAGTAACAAGACTATTGTCAATGTGATTTCTGCTTCCTGCCTCTCCCCACAGTTTTGAGCCCTTGTGCCTCCTTCCCTTCCTGCTCCCTTCCCCCTAAAGGACTTGTTGTGGGTGAAATAAGATTTGCAAATTTGGGTATTTACATATTTTTCATTTAGAAAATGGACATGTTATGAGTTTTGATGGCTGAGAAGAATTGCCTACATGGAAATGTGAACTAATTTCAGGGTGACTGATTGCCGCTTTCTGCAAGATGAGGTGTATTCCCTGGCATTTCAGGTGAAGAACAGGTAGCCCACAAGAAGGTACTCTTCCTGCTGTAGGGTAGGTATTAATGCTTCTTACGCCTCCAGTGCTTTATTGCTATTGGCAGTGTGCTGAGCAGAATGGTTTTTTGCTGTTCAAATCGAGAAAAATAGTGCCTTTCTGCTCTGTGAAGGACTACTGATGTTATTAGGGCTGACCAGTTTCTTTAGGACTGTCTGAACAGTTCAAGAAAGATAGGAACCTTTTGAATATACGGTCAGCTCTGTTGAAGTAACAGTCAAGTCATTGGTGGAAAGAGGATGAGTATGTCAGTTCTGGAAGCCAAACTGTTTTGTTTTGAAAGGAGTGAATATGCTGATACTTGCTAGTCCTCCAGTGCCTGCAGCTGAGAAAAGGACAAACCTATTTATTTTCCATGCTGGAGGAGTCTTCACATATCTGTACATTGCTTCCAGCAGCCCAGATTTATAATTCAATCTGCATCTATTCGTTTCTTGACAGAAGAGGGTAAAATAATAGCAAAGCTCTATTTTCTTCATAGCCAGGAATAGCTAGCTATGGCTTGCCGTCCAGTGTAAACTGTACAGGGTTTTGTGATGTTTCAGATGAATGCTGCTGCTGCTCAGTGAAGGTAAATCACAGTGTCCTGGAGTGAATCCCACGTTACTCTGCTGTTCTCACAGCAGTTCATTTCTGTAGCAGCACAGGAGAAATACATCAGGCCAGATTCGTCTTTTTGCTAATGCCAGAAGTCACTGGGACAGAGACAGACCAAGTGGGCTGATTGGAAGTTGGTACAGATCCAGCAGGCTTCAGAATCTGCACTGAGAGGTTTAGAGTTCAGAACTGGGGAGCCTTGATGACAGGATACTTCACACTGTACCGTCGGGGTGCGTGACGTACCGCGAGGCACTGACCCGCTCGGAGCTCCAGTGCAGCTGATCAGAGGGAGGACTGACCTGACCGTCTCTGAGCACCAAGTCAGTATTTCGTTCCCCAAATGAGTCCGCAGACAAGGAGCAGATGCTTTCTTTGCCTTAGTCTAGCACGTGCCAGTGGCATGGATTTGACCTGTGAGTTCCCCGTGCATAAATCTGAGAATTCCACAGTTAATTAGGAGACTGGAAATGAGACAATGTGAATCTAACCATTTTTCTTGTCTTTTCTGCCTTCTATTGCGTTTTCTGTGTTTTCTGAACTTTCTGAAGTACAAGGGGCAAGTGGGTCGAAAATGGGAAGAAAATTAGAAGCAATTGGCCTGGTGCCTGCCTTTACACTGTGTTGATTAGGCTTTAATTGGCAGTTCTTGTCTGTAATATAAGATAATTGCAGAGGTTTCCAAGAATTGTGTGTAGAGTAGGAAGAAACAGATATATCTGAGTTCTGCTGGAGGAGTTTAATTAAAGGCTTTATAAAGTGCAACAGATGGTGCTTTGCTAGTTAGGAAGACAGGCGTGAGGCCTGTTTGTAGACATTCTGCCATCGTGGTTAGGGCTCCTGCTCTCTGCTGTCTAGAAATGCTCTGGCATAATCTTTCATTAGAGGACTTGAACAATTCAAGGATAAAGTGCACTTTATGTTCTGGTCCAAACTGTAAAGATCCTGTTCTGAAAAGTAAAATTAAATAGCCACAGAGTGAAATTCCTTGTATGTATGGTAGGACTGCTCTTCCCAAGATGAGTTTTGGTTTCACTGAACTGTCCAGTTGTCCTCCTCAACTGCCTTCTGAAAGGCTTGCAGAGAGAAGACACAAGTAGCCATACAGATTTCTTAATAGAAACTCCAGTGGCACAGAAGATGGAGTTGTTTGGTTTTTTTTTTTGGAACAGAAGTGCTCCCCAATAATTCCATGTGAACTCATGGGCAACCTTGGACTGGCTCTTGTCTCCCAGTGGAATTGTGTGAGTGTGAAACTTGGAAGACAGAAAAACACTTTTGTTTCTGTTGCCATTAATCAATATGTTTCCAAAGCCCTCAGTAGCCTCTGGCTTCCGGGAGGTTCTAGAGAAAGCAAAACAAAGAGAGAATATTGTAATTTACAGGGAAAAAAGGATCTCTTTGCAGTCTTCATTGGAGCAGGTGTTGAATCTTGAATTTTTCATGTTACTTCTAAAAGTAGGAGAATACTTTTTAAAAAAGAAGTCTGCTGTGAAATAGTATGTGCATGAAATTGCTTCAGGATATATTCTGCTTGTTTTGCACTTGCAGTGGAATTAAAAGTTCTGTTTGCTCCCCAGTACTGCCATAGCTTTCATGAAGTTTAGCCTTGTGCATCATCAAAGGGTATTTCTTGGAACAGGAAAACTTAGCTAGAAGACAGTGGACGTTACAGGGGAGAATTGAGTTTGAGGAAGAATTCACCTGGGTTTTCAAATTCCAGGAAGAACCTGAAATTGCAGAACAAATAATCTGCAAAAAGGGAATGTTTCACATAGATGTCGAAGAAGAAGAATAAATGTGGGACCCTGCGGGGTCCTTTTCATAGGTTTGTCTTTCTGGGGCAGCCAGACAGATATGCAAGTTGATGACAAATAAACTTTCAAGCTCCCTGCCCACAGGACACTTGGAAGCTATACATTATCTCACGTTTAAATGCGTTTTCTCACTTTTTAGCACCACTAACACTACAGGGGAATTTACACAGGATTAACTCTTTTCTTTCTGCTGCTTGGTGTTTATTTCACTTCAGGCTACATTGGAAAGTGATTATGTCGGAGGGATTTGGTTACACTTGGCTTCAGCAAAGGCAACACCAGGTGTTCAAGAAATGTTTTCAGCGTAACCTGAGCATTTTTTTTTTTTAAGAACTGTTTACTAGCCCCCATGGCTAATGCTTCGAGTTGGCTGATAATATTCTGTAGCCTTAGCATCTTCCTGACAGGTGAGTGGATAACGTTCTTTTCATGCAGACTTGCTGTTGTTGTTGTTGTATTGGTGCTGACACTGTTACCTTCTGAAAGCTGTAAGGCGTTAGAGATAACAGTTGTTTAGCTCATTCTGGTTATAAACTGATAAGTTTGGCTGCAGTTCTTTCAAAAGCACAACTTTCTTTTTAATTCCAGGCAGAAAACAGGCAGAGAAGTGGGGGATGCTTTCACCAAGAAATGTTAGTGTTTCAAAAGACAAATCAATGTGGCAGTGTTTTTGGGTGACAATAACACTAAGGTGCTCATTTGAGTGTGGAACGGACAGCTTCCTCTGGAAATGAACAAAAAATAAAGAATTTAGAATGAATGGGTATTTTATAAAATTGGAAATGGGAACTCTTCTCCCCACCTGCACGCTCAGTTTTGGTGCTCAGGCACATAGAGAAGCCCTTTGTGAGGAAGTTTGTGTAAAATCCTCACAGTTATTATAGTAAAGCTCATGTTTCAAAACAGAGGTTCTTATTAGGACAGTGGCATACTAGAATCTAAATCTAATAGCCTTGCAAAATTAAACTAAGGAGTGCAAAAAGAGAGAGAGTAACTCTGTTGATTCCATGTTCCGGAGTTAAGGTTTCAATACCTTACTCCTCATTGAGCTATTTATCACCTTTCTCTTACAGAACATGATGTTGAGTGACTTACTAAAAAGGATGGTTAAAATCGTCTTTACTGTGTGGACTGATAACTGAAGTAGAGAAAGCTGAAGTATCTTGGTTGAGATTACCCAGCAGTACAGTACCTCCTTCATTCCTTGGCTCTTTCTGTCAGACTGTGTTGTGTGCACTCTGTTAAAAACTTAGGTTTCAACTTTCTGGCAAACGAAATGTGACGTTTTTGAAAGACGATAAAGGCATGGAAAAGGCTCTCTGCTACCTACAGGAAGCAGGTTGATTTAATTTGATAAAGCAGCTGAAATTGGAGTGCTAATCTAAAGCCTGCTGGGATTTCCCCCACAATTTTGTGGTTAGAGTAATTACCTAGAAATCTTATGGGAACAGATTTTCCTGCTGGAAGAGAAACCTTTTCTCAATTTTAACCACCAAATCTTAAGAGTGAGTGTGATACTGGACAGCTAAATAAGGCTGCTAAATGTAAAATCCAAAAATTTAGGTTTATTACCAGCTTTGGTACTCTGTTTGGCTTTGGGAAGTCAGGTAATTCATGTAGGTGTATCAGTAATAATAACAATGGGGCACTTTTTTAACAGTGGAACATGAGATTTATTGATTTCGTTTCCTTCCTAGTGAGATGTTTAGAATATTTCTGGTTTCTTTTTCAGTCATTACACTGCTGGGATGCTGTGTCCTGTTCATGAACACTGCTTCTCTATAAAGTCAAAGCATTGTTGTTAACAGTAGAATAATTGTATTAATAGCACTACTGCCATTAACACCAGTGATAAAATTGTACAGATACTACATTATGGTGTAATAATAACTAGTAGTTTAGTTTGGAGTCTTGAATGTTTGTCCTTTGCCACCTTAGATTTCTTTCTTTTGATTTCTTATAGGGACCTCCTCCCTCTCACCAGAGTGCAATGTAGACTGCCAGATCCAGTGTCTTATAGACTGCAGGCAGGGACATTACTACACAGCTGGCAACTGCTTGGAATGTCCAACGGGCTTCTAGTAAGTCTCCTTCCTTCCCTCTCTCTCAGTGTTCCTACTCCTGCAATAAGAAAGTTAATCATTTGAGCATTTGCGACATCCTGTTACAGTTGAGAAAATTCTGAGAGCTATCTTGTAATGCAGATCAGGAGGTGGGGCACAAAGCGTGGTGCTAGTTCCTCACAGGTGAATAATCAGCTGACCAGGAAAACCACTGTCTTCGACTCAGTAATGCTATCTGCAGTGATTGGCACACTCACGGTTCCCCTTGAAATCAATGGAAGTGATTGTTCTTCAGCGCAATAATGCTGTAGTCTAAGAAACATGCTTGACAATCCGTGTGTTCCTGGGAAGTGTAAGTTTGACAAACCAGATTCCCTCTGAGACTGCTTGGGATAGATTTTGCATATTCTGCTTTTTGTGTATTGTGTATTTAGGAGGGGCAGGGCAGGAATATGGTCTGTATTTGTAGTGGCAGCAAACTCTAGGATGAGTTTAAGTTTACAAGGAGCACGAGGTGTCTTTGGCAACCGGTGCAGAGAAATCTCAAACCAATAGAGAAACCTCAAACCAATAGTGCGCAAGACAGGTTTTGTACAGAGTGTCTTGAATTCTCCATGTCCATGGATGTGCAATCCAGGCAGTGCACCTTGACCTCCTGAAAGACCATAAATGTTAGTTCCCTCTGAGGTTCTGGAGTGATCTGACTTTGAATTTACCCTTCTCTGGCTGAAGGAGCTTTTGTTTGAATAGTTGGGTGATGGGTATGATCCTGTAGCTACACAACACCCATACTGGCTTTCAGAGGATGGAATTCCAAAGAAGTGGAACAATTTAGTTTGAAAACTGTAATTATTTTTGTTCCAGTTGCCCAGGGGGTCAAGCAGCTCCAAGGAAATGCCCACTGGGAACGGCCAATGAACTTACAGCTCAAGTGGACATCACAGCTTGCCGGGTATGCAGAAGGACAGGGAAGGAGAGCAAGCAGGTGGAAGTAGTATTTTCTACCTCTACTGCCATATATTTTGAATCATCTGACTTCAAGCTTCTTCCCAGGTTTTGCAGTCTGGTTTGAAATTTTTCAGGAATTCTTTGCAGTATTTGGCTCTGATTTGGCTTAGAGCAAGGCAGTTGTCCATCCAGGTAAACAGTGAGCAGCACTTTCTTGGTTCATTCTTTACACTACTGATGGTAAAAAGCACATGCTGGGAACTCTCGAGTACATAGGCCAGATTTTGAAAATGATCCAAGATCCTTTCTGTTCAGCACTTCAGCTGAGGATGTCTGAAACTTTGCTGTTTTACATTATTCATGCGAAGAATATGTTTCTGTGTGTCTGATGATGTTTGTGATCTTACTGCAGGTTTGTCCCAGTGGCTATCTCAGCCTAGAAAATGGAGCTGGATGCCGTGCATGTCCAGATGGCTATTCGTGTGATCCACATAGTGGTGTGCAGAGGAGCTGCAGTCCTGGTCAGTATTCTCCAGAGGGAGAGTTGGAGTGCCTGGAATGTCCAGGGAATTACGTCTGCCCAGATGGACGGAGTAGACAGGTACAGAACGAGCATGTTATTTTTCAAGGGCAGATTTTCGTTCTTCATGATAGACAGGGCCTGAACCATGAATGTATTGTCGGGAGAGAACAGCCCTCTTCAGTTTAATTAGTAGGATAGGGACCTTTCTTCAGCAAAGAGAAGAGTTTGAAACAGTTCAGTGGTATAGCAGGTATTACTACTTTCCACAAATGGCCTGTATTAAGAGGAAAAAATATTTCTCATCTGAAATCTGAGAGTGTTAGCGCTCAGATCATCAGCTTGCCACTAAAACCCTCAGCTGAGGAGCTCCAAAGGAGCTTGGAGTTTGAAGCATCATTTCTGCTTCTACAAATTATACCTGGGGAATAGAGCTTAAATAGTGCTGGGAAGGAAGAGAGGGCAGAGAAGGAGGAAGCACAAGGTGGGGTGTAGTACTCATTTATGTCCTTACTCATGTCTCCCTGGGACATAGCTTTGGGCAGCAGTGGCCCTTTGGGCCTGTTGGGATGAGCTTGTGTTTCTTCCCCTTAGCATTGTTTGGCTGGGCAGGAGCCAAATCCAAGCCGCACTCATTGTGTTACCTGCACTCTTGCTTCTTCCTCAACTGAAGACAATGTGATATGCCAGCCCTGCCCAGCAGGTAAGTGCGTCTCACGAGCATCTTAATTAGTCGTTAAGATGTAGAACCTGAAGACTATAATGATGCTTTGCTCTGGTAAAACTTAGACTGCAGCATTGGAACAGAGATTGGCCCCCTCTGTTTACAACAGAATTCGTGAAGTTAAGAAATAATTCCTGAGATAAAGCAGGGTGCTGTTCAGAGGTGTTCATGAAAAACAGAGAATGAAAATGAGAGAACATGGAGAATCACAGCTAGTTTTGGTAGTCATGGCACTTGCTGGTTTTGTGGGAGAATCATAGAAACATAGAACATCCTGAGTTAGAAGGAACCCACAAGGATCATCAAGTCCAACTCCTGGCTCCGCACAGGACTACCTAAAAATTAAACCATATGTCTAAGATCCAGCTGATGTAGCCCTGGGACGTAAAGTAGTATGTCCGAATGTGCGAGTGTGGCTGAGCAACGAGGGACACTTTTGCTTTCTGTTTCCACCCAGAAAGCAGCTTGCTCTCTGGGGTTTTAGCTGATCATCTGTAAACTTGCTACACACGCAGTTACAGCTTTCTCTGCTTCAGGACCTTGTTTCACTGGCCATCACAACTACCCATTTACAGTGGGTGCTGCATTACCAGGTGACAACTGTAGGCATTAGGGATCAAATAAGGGTACACTGTAGTTTTCTTACCTAATTTCTTTTTCTGCTTGACACTCAACGAAATCCAAATAATCTTATGTTTAGGAAATTGCAGTATATCATTGTTGGAGGGGTGTCACAAATCCATCACTGAGATTTTGATGCAGAATCAGGCAGCAGGAGAACAGGATAGGAGAGACTATATTTTTGTTGCAAAACAATTATCTTTCAAAACTGTGAAAGGCATAGGATGTCATTTCACGTGATCAACTAGCCAGAAACATCCTTCAAATGAAATGAAGGAGTAAGTCGGGAGGCTACCTTAGGTTACATGCTATGGGTGTTTGCTATTTGGGAATAAACCTGATACAAACAGCAAAAGCAATAAAAACCTTTGCATTTGCCCAGGCTAGTAGCCTGGCACTCTTCAGTGAGAGTACACGTTAAGCCATTCCAGTAGTGAATGACTGGTTGGTACAGTTTTCCCACAGGGGAAGAGAAAAAGTTTTCTACATTAAAATCCTGGCTTGTCCTTTATACATCCTAGAGAATGAGTACAAGCCTACTGAGGATTCGGTAGCCCAAGGTTAGCTTTCTGTTGGGCAGTCTTCCTGTGAAAAGTTTGATGCTTTGGTATACCTCTGAGGCCTTCCGCATAAGTCCTGTTCCCTTTTTTTGTACACCGCTTGGTTATAGGAACAGTCTGGTGCTGCAGATAGCAGCAGTATTGCTGATAATTCCCTCCACATATCGTCAGACTTTAATTCACATTTCCTAGCCCCATAGAACCCAAGCAAAATGGTCTGACAGGGAGGGCGTGGTGTAGCTGTGATTTTGCAAAAGAATATTTAATGTCACTAGGGGGATATAGTTTACAATCTGCAGTCCTGCCAAGCTTTCCTGTCTGCTGTGAGCCCTGTACTGCATGTGAAGATGAAGTATTTAATGAGCAGCTCCAGGTGCCTCCCGCAGAGTCACTGAACCCAGTAACTTGATTCTTGCATCTGTAATTAGAATCCCTTTTATTAAATAATGAAGGGTTCCTGTACTTTGGGTACCTTACCTCCTAATAGAAGGAGAAATGGAGTAGCTACAGAGATCATGCTAAACCAAAACCTCAGTAGTTTAGATCCAGCTATAATACACAGATGACAAAATATAGGAGTTCCCGTGTTTCCAGTGCCTGGTATTAGGTATGAATAGCAAGTAAGTCATCTCTCATACATAAATCATACGTGGGAAGCGATGGTGGCTTTGTGGATGCGCATCATATGGCACTTAACTGTTTATGGTGCTCTGTAGAGAGCCAACGAACTAATTCTGGCTCCATTAAAAATAATAATAATAATACTAATAATCCAGGAAGCACTGGCTTCTTTGGACCTAAGGAAGCAATTATAAACTGTACTTATCAAAAGTTTGAACAAGTGAACAGATGCAGGTGTATTAACACATGGATTTTACAGTGACAGATTTGCAACTGTATTATTGTTTACAGCACAAGATCAACCACAGCTGCAGTCAGATTTCAACTCTAGCATATCAGTCACAGAACCTGGAGAGAGCAAGTGAAAATCTCTCAACAGGTTAAACATATGCAGAGTATCCCATGCTGAAATTCAATGTTTCAGTGTTAAAATTAGTCCCTCTTGTGTTCTAATGGGTAGAATGTGCATTCTCCATCAGTTCTCTTAAATTTTAATAAATCATCCAGTCCAATTGCAAAGATGGTAGATGGTAAGGAGTTTCAACACCATCACAAGCAGGAGAGGCTTGAGGATTCTCAGTGTTATTCTCCACAATTTGACTGACTTTAATTGTACATAATCTGTGTACTTAGTATTGTGTGCATGTGAATGAAGCGTCATTGCTATGCTGATACATAGCAATATATTTCAACATAGCAGCGGCAGTTTTATGCCACAGTCAAGTCCCTTTTTCTTTTTTTTTTTTTAAACAGTCTTCAGATAATCCATCTGGAGTTTACTAAAGCGTTTAATATCGAGTCCTACAAAATCTTACTTGGCGAAAGTAATTCATTCTAACTGGGCATGAGCATTTCATCACTAAATGTACAACTAGCAGAAGAGTTTTAAGTGAGCTGTCTAGAACGGTGTTTCTGAACTACATGTTGTATTCTTCTTCTCTATAGGTCAGTTCTGCGCAGGCGGCCTTACAGTCTCTCCTCCATGCCCAGCAGGGAATTTTAAGCCCATCGAGGGACTTCTTACACCCAGCAGCAGCTCCTCATGCTTGCCTGGTCTGTGTCAAACGATCTTCATTTTGTGCAGTGGGAATAGTAATTCTTACTCTAAATCACACTGTGAAATACATGCTCGTGAGGGGTGACAGTTACAGTGCTTATTTACTAGGCTCTAAGGCAATACTAGAGCTGGATGAAAGGAACACCCATGGAATCTCCTACAAATCACCAGATTCGTGGTGAAGCATTCAGTAATTATTAGCGTTTTACGAAATAACATGTGCTTGGGTTGTAATTTCTCGGGAAGAGATTAACAGTGAGAATTAACAGCAGAAGAGGAGCCGTTGACTAGAACTCTTATCTGTTAAGTCTCAAGAATTGACATCTTTGCTGAACTGCTTGATCACAGTGCATCAGAGCAGTAGAAACGTTAACTTTGGCCACAGTCTGCTTCTGTGTAACTGCCCCCTTTCCCCTAAGGACAAGAGACAAGATTTAGGCTGATACCAACTGTCATTATCCTTGTCTGAAATTCCGGGTTGGGAACCTGTTGAGAGGGGCTGCAAACAAAATGTCTCCTGTATGTGGAAGAACTTTATCAATCATATTGCCTTTAGAGCTCAACTGGCACTGTGCAACCACTGTCCTCATCTACTTTTTGACCGGGGGAGTGAGTCCCAAGGGCTACCACATTTATCAAAACTAAAATCGGTTCATCTAGAGCTATCCAGGCTGTAAAATTAACCTTTCACGTTTAGGACAACGACAGCCAAGTTTACAGCGTCCTCCTTTCTAGCTTTATTTAAGCTGCTTAGAGACAAAAAGAGTTGCAGAGACTGCCTATTTATATATGTCCTTGAGGGAAATTTCTCATGCCACTGAAGGTATAAGGGCAAGGCAGAAGGCATACAACTGGAATGAGGAAGGGAAGGGTAGAAAAATGTGATTTGGTAATTGCAAATGTTCTTCCTGCTGTCTGTGCACTCGAGTAGTAATTGGGCCATGATACTCTAGGCCACTGTAGAATAATTTGTGCTAGTGCAGGAGGCTTACAAAAATACATTTGACATAAGCTGCCTTTAAAAATAGTTCAGTAAAGGGGAGAATAGACTTCATACGTACCTTGTGGACTGCACACAACAGTGTGCATGAGTCATTGGGTGTACAGTGTTGCATGGCAAAGTGGTGTTTGATGGTTAGATTGATTTAATCTGCTAAGTCAAAACTAAAACCCCCAGCAAGCAGGTCACAGTTAGGAGTTTCTTGGTGTGAATGTAAGGAGACGGTCCACAGCTGTCACTGAGCTGGCTGGGTCTCCCTGGATATCAGGTGACAATGCGTGCATATTTCTGCAGGAATGCTCTTGATGCACTAAGGTCTCTTCTGCAGTCCATTCCATTAAAAAACAGGTTTATTTTACTCACTAGTGATATCCATTAGATCAGGAGATCAGTGACTCAGCCAGCAGCCTCTGTCATGACAATTGTCCTAACGAATGACACCTCTAAGTGAAATAAACCTTTTTTTTTAATGGAATGGCCTGAATGAGTAGCTACCTCTGAAAGAAAGGGCACCTTCATGAATATGTATGCAGCATTAGAAGTGGGAGCCCAGTGCAGGGAACCGTTGCTGGCTATCAATTTATGAAGCATTGGTGAAAGCTTTTCACCATCTCAGTAAAATGTTTCAAGCTGATAGGGCTGGAACACCTTCAGAACACCTTGGGGCATCATGGGGAGTTTTAGGGTAAGGCCATGAATTGACTTTTATGTTAGCAGGGATTTTTAGGATCCGATCCTTAGTATGACTGTATTTTCCTTTTGGTGCCGAGCCTGAAGGATACCGTGCAGCTTTACGTTCTGTAGAAGACACAGCTGGCAGAATCAGCAACCAGAGTGATTTGTCTGAAATAGAAAGCCATCCCACGTTAAAACACGACCTTGGAGAGTCCTGTTATTAGCAGTACAAAAGCTAAGTGTAGGTGTGCAGAGCTGCTACATCCAGAGGTGCTTACCATCCACTTATTTCATTGGAATTGCCTATATGGATAGGGACCTTAGTACTTACGTATCTACCCCATGTAGAGATTTCTAAGAAGTTTCAACAGAGGGAAATGGTGATTATTGTATAATCATTTCAATAACGAAATAAGGAATGATCTGAAATGATGTGCCCAAAGTCATCCAGCAGGTCAGTTAAGGAGTAGCATAGTAAATTAAGTTGACTGTATACTTTCCCTTTGGAAAAGGGGTTCTCTGTTTGTATGTGTATGAATCAATCATAATAGTCCCAGACCCGTTTTTGCAGAGAGGTGAAATTAGGTTACAGATTAGTCAAAACTTTTTTTCATTATAACAATAGATAAGCGCTGTAATTTATGCCTTCAGAACCTGTAGAAGCCCTGCCCTTAAGAGCTTTTAAAGTGCTATTTAGATCAAGGCACAGGTGATGATCTGATATGCTTGCTAGGATGTAGGCACGAGGCTTCCACTGGCTTCCAGCCTTGTTTTCTATGACATTTTCTTCTAAACGATTTTGTTTTCATTTGGTTTTCTAAATCAATAGGACTTTATTTTGTATGCAGTAAGGACTAAGTGTCATGCTAATGATTGGGAAACATGTTGAAAGTGATTAGATTTTGAAACTCAGCAATGGGTGAATCAATTTAAAAGGATGGAATAATGTGTGGAGAACTGTGATTATTTTTTAATTGTCTGATTTTTACTCTTTGTTTTTGTAGTGTACTGGTGGCTGAAATGTACTCTGGTGAAGGCATTTATGTGAAGTAATAGAGAGCTTTGCTGAAGTCTTCTCTTCCAATAAGTCTTCGCTTAGACGTGGAAAGGGAGACCTGGCTTTCTGCTACAATAGTCACATGTTGCTTAGGCTAACCCTACCTGGTTTTGAATATTTCAGAGTACCTCAGTGTCTCTCACAATGGTGTACAAAATGCCACTCTCTTCTTAACAGTGCTGTACAAATTGGAAAATAGAGTCAGAGAGATTCAGGGGATGAACTCCATTCACTAAAGCAATCTTTGGCCCAAGTCCAGAATGTTCTGTCCAGGGTCACAAATCACCAGCTGCACTGCTAGGAGCAGAAACCTAGAGTTAGTTGCTCAGTCTCCCTTCACGTCTAGTATGCTCTTTGCCTCAGAGAGGTACATGCGCTAAGAAAATAATTATCTTCTTCAAATCAAGCCATATATTTTTATATTTGACGATTACTTTTTTAGCGAATGACAGCTGCTAAAGCATCTTGACTGTTGAATGATTTTTTGCTCACCAGCTAAGTCTAGGAAATTGCTGCTTTCCGCCCACTTCTGAAATTAAAACTAGAATTGCATTTACATGGTGCAGCGAGGAACAAACCTCACATCTCATCAGGACAGCGGAATACAACAGACAGGGCCAGTGGCACCTGAACAAACACTGTAGAAGCTGCAAAGGAAATGAGAGTTCAAAAACACTTTCAGTTTAATAATGTAAGCTGTTATGCTATGCCTATACTACCTTACATAATGATGTTACCAACTCTCCTAAGGAAAACTTGGAAAAAGGTAGGACAATGCTTGCTGCAAAATAGGCAGGGAACACAAGAGCAAACTCTGACAGGCCAGAGAATATATCAAGTCTTACTGCCATGAGGTAGATGATGGTCTTGGCCTGTGTCCTCCTTCTGCATTACAGCGCAGTTAGTGTGACGTACTTACTGTTCAGTGAAACCAAGTTTATCTGCATCATATTTATTGTGGTATGGTATATAGGGTAGATACATGGGCTGGCCTGGTTGTGCAGAATAGATACTGTGCTGCAAATCCACGCCCTGATTGGTTCAGGTTTTCTGTAACGTGTCCAGGTAGCCGTGCTCTTAAGTCTGTTCTGAAGCCTGCAGTAAGGGAAGCACCATCTCCAGGAAGTTGGGAGAGAAATTTAAATTTTACATAACCACAGTCAAGTGGCATGGATTCCGGTTACGTAAAATGGCAATCCTGCTGGGTTTGCTAGTGATGGAGATCCACATTATGAAGCTTTTGTCAGCTGAGGCAATTTTTAAAAGTTCCCACAACTCCGTGAGGTTGCAGCCCCCTACAGGTGTGTTGATTTCAGCTCTTATGCTTAGAACTTGGAATGATACAGTCCTGAGAAATTCCAGTATGTAGTACTGAGGTTTTTGAACGCTGTGTTTATCTGTGCCATGTGGAGTAAATGTAAATGGGAAGGATTTTTTGAGGGGTAGCAGTGAGTAGGTAGGTGGAATGCAAAGGGAGAGATGACCCTTAAACTGGCTTTGCTGCCTGAGGAATCCTAATCTGGACCTGTACCTTCAGTCTGTGGAGCGGGAAGCTTAGATTTTAATAAGTCCTGGTCAACTTGGGGGTGCTGTAAGGCTCTTCTCCAGCCTTGCAGATGCAGGTACATACTGGTATATGCTCAAGTCTTGCTGTGATAAACATTTGGGAGGCTGCTGGAGTTCTACCTGGAAGTATTCCAGGGAGCCATGATAACACTGAGCCAGTGTTTTCCCTTCGCAGCCTGAAATGTTCTATTTGCTTTGTGCTGTTTAAAATCCTGACACAGGAGGGTAACAGCTACTCCCGTGTTAAATTTGTGTTTCCTTTTCACTAAGGTAAGCATCTGGGGACATCTTTTAATTTAATGCACTTTCTGAATGTGACAACACAAATGATTGTTTTATTACCTATCGATCTTGCCAGTGTTTCCTTTTACAATTCAAGCACCTGTTAACACATGGGATTTTAGAGATGATCACAGCTCAAATGGTTGTTATTCCAGCAGGTATCCATGTGTTTGTGTTGAGTACATCTCCAGTCTGTGAAAACCATTCAGCTCTCTCGGTATTCAGAATGCAAATATGAAAACAGCTCAGCTTTCGTGGAAACCCCAGGCTCCTTTAAAACTGAGGTCCAGGCATTCTGTTTGTTCAATCTACCTGCCTCAGACTGTATTTTCAGGGTGATGCGTCTGTTTATTTTTTAATGTACCTTCTCATATTATCAGCTCAGAACATAGTCCAGATGGTTCTACTGCTTCCAGGAGCCACTTCAGTAGCAGTAATAATCAGCTAATCCAATACCACCACCTTCTGGCTTTGCAGTAACTTCACTGCTGTTATGAATGAACCTCCATCATGCTTTCTTGCTGTAGGTGAAAGCAAAGGGATCATGTTTTGGAGGACCCTCTGTTTGGTGAGCAGGTCATGCTCCCTTTGGGACCTTAAACGTCTTCTTTCTCTTTAGGAACTGGATTGTGTTTGAAGTGCCCTGCTGGGTATTTCTGTCCTGCTGGAGCAAGTTATCCAATGCCATGCCAGCCAGGTACATACAATCCTCTCCAAGGACAGGATGAAGCCACTGACTGCAGAGCCTGCCCAGCAGGAAGAGCTTGCACTCAGGCTGGATTAGCGCAGCCTGACTCGGAGTGCTTACCAGGGTAAGCCTTGGTTGTTTTCTGTGCTTCCCTTTATGTCTATGCATATATTTCACCTCCACTGTTTTGGTTTTGTGCATAGGGAAGTGCAGGTGGCATCCTCTGGAATGTTGAGAATTTATTGCAGTTTCTGGTAAATCAGTGTGACATAGGCTGTATTGGTGGAGGAATCTTCTTAAACACAGCAGATGTCGCTGCCTTCTATTGCTACAGAAGAAGTGCTAAAAACTAGTGAAATAGACAAGAATAAAGCCCGGCAGCAGATCCCATGGTTATGGACAACACAACCTGGCTGAACAACCCGCTTGCTTTTGGTGAAAAATGTATAACAAAACCAGTCCATTCAGTGTTTCCTTCTCAGTCTTCCTGCGTTATTAGTTGTCAGTTGTATTTCTGTCAGCTGCAGTATGAAGTGCTTCAGCTATTTTCCAGCTGCAGCATTCTTCCTGGTGTGTTGGTAGGGCACAGAGTTTGTCTCGTCCTTGTATCAGAACATTTGCCCCAGCTAGCCTGCTGTGTTTTATTAGGTATGTGTGCCCGGTGGGGTCATCCAGCCCTCATTTTCCCAGCAACGCCTGTCCTCCAGGAACAGTTGGCAATGACTTCAACCTCTTTGATAAGTCCCAGTGTGAGACATGCCCTGCTGGATTTTTCTGTATTAGAGGTAGGTGGCTTTATGAGAACGTGATGTGTGCTTTTTGGTACCTCGTACTATGAAGCTCCCCAGTAAGTACCAGAGCAGGTCACTGAGGTGTCACAGTGATGGTAAATGGGGGAAAAGGTTCCCCTGTGGGGGTTTAGTGTTAACTGCAGGGACTGTCATGCCCACTGGACAGGTTGATTTTAATTTTACTTTGAAGTGTTCCCTTTTTGCTACCCATGGTTGTTACTGTTCTAACTTCATGGTCTGGAAGCAGCCGGTTTCTACAGTCTCCATATTTTTGCTTGTTGGTGGCCTCTTTAACTTGGTCACAAAGTTGGTGGCCAGGTTTGGACACTGGCACCCTGCAGGATTCTTGAGATTAGAAATAATTGCTTTAGTAGTCAGTTCTGTGACAGAGCCTCTTGTCAACAGAGGAAGTAATTATTGTTATCCCATTTTAAACAGAGGAAAGGTGCAAAAGCTACAATGCTTCTCTTAAAATTTGTGTTTACAGGAACAGGAGGGAGACAGAAGCCTCCTGCTCCATGTCCAGTTGGTCACTACTGCCCACCAGGCACAAAGCACTCAATGCAGCACAAGTGTGCCCCAGGCACCTGGAGCAACAGGACAAGGCTGACATCGGAAGAGGAATGCTTGCCATGCCCTGCAGGCTGGTTTTGTGTAGGAGGAGTTCATGTCCCTTCTGGCATGTGCAGCTCAGGGCACTACTGCCCTCAAGGTAGGCAGTTTTTCCCAGAAATGAAAGGAATGTAGTTTATTTCTGTCTTTAGAAACGTTGTAGACTCTGATATCAAAGTCGTGCAGACTTTATCAGCCTATTTTTTGCATCAAAGCATTTTCAGTGTGGAGTTGGATAGCAAACTGTCCATTCTATACAGTGAATACTTTAAACCTGTACTGTTTGAACTGAGCATGTTGGTATCATTATTTTCTTTCCCTTAATTTGCAAAGAATTAAAATGCACATCAAGTGTCTGGTACAAACACAATTCTAAATTTGAAACTTCCTGCGAAGATTCTGCAGTATTTGCTAAATGATGATTTATTTTTTTTGTTGTTTAATTGTGTTCAGAGCTGTGGGCAGTGATTTAAATATATATAAATATGTACTTACATGTAACTCATGTAAATACTTAATAGCAATGAAGAACAGGGGGCATTCTTTCTTTCTTTCTTGAAGGCTTTAATAAGAATTAGGATGGTTTTCTCATTGTTTTTTTGGAAAGGTACGCGCAGAGGCACACAGTACCCCTGCCCTGCAGGAACTTACAGTACCAGACTGGGAAATGGCAGAGTGGAAGACTGCGCTGCCTGCCCTGCAGGGGCTTTCTGCACCCGTGGGACCTCCAAGCCAGTTCTTTGCCCAGCGTAAGTACACTACACATGCTGTCATAGCTGTGGGTCTCTGCACACAGAAGAAAGTATTTCTGTGTGGCATTTCAGAACATTTCTTGTTATAAGTAATATCATTCTGCTCCAACAGTGTTTGCAAATTCATTTCACCTTGCATGTTCTTGGGCAGACCAGGCTGGTTTTTTCTGAATCAGGCAGTTTCTTGGCTGCAGAAATGGTAGATATCCTCCATGCAAGAGGCTAAAAAACACAGACCAGAGATGCACTGTCCTTTTGTTGGTCACTTTGCTGCCATTAATGACTCTCCCTTCTGTTTTCTCCTGCAGAGGAACCTATCGCATGGAACATGGTGCAAAAGTGGCTGCAGACTGCATCCCTTGTCCTGCGGGGTATTACTGCCCTGAACTTGGCACTGTTACTCCTCGCACATGTGGTGCTGGCAAGTTCTCAGTAAGCAGAAATAATTTTATCTTGGCATCTGTTCAGCGTAAGGACTCAGTTTTGGCAGAAAGAGGAGCTGCAGGATATAATCCTCAAGGGAGGCACTGGAATGAGCTCATCTCCTTGCATTATCGGTCTGGGTGTTTTGGGGTGATTGTGTACAGTGTTTTAAACAATATTGTCCACCTGTGCTGACCCTGTAAGTAGTGAGAGAAAGTGCTAGTCTAGAGAAAGCACTGGGAATGTTCCTGCACGATCAGGCTTGGAGCTACTCCAGACATGATGCTGAAAGTGTATCACGTGTGCAGTACTGCTCTTGCTGTTACTCTCACTGCTGTGGCTTGCAGTAGCAATCTATTAAGTTCATCTGTCATGCATCTGGCAGTGTGTACTTTAGTAGTTGCTTTGGATTTTGGTGATTCATTTTAGCTTTTCATTGTTAGTGTAAGTATTGCAAGGGAATGGCAGAACAGACACCTGTCTTTAGTTCCTGCTCCAAAGGAAGTATTGGATTGCTATGCAGTTTGACAATCATTTGGCTGTGGAAGGTAAAACAATGGGGTGGAGCCATAGAAGGATGTGCCATCCAACAGTTGGTGGCACAGCTACTCTCGCAAAAAGGTTCTAACGCTTATTTCTTATTTATCTGCCGCAAAACTGTAACGAATAATTCCAGCGATAATTGCCAGATTTGACTATTGAGAGGAAAAATGGCATGTCACTGCTTTCAAATGACCCCAGTATCTCTGTTCAGGCTAGTTTTCTATCACTGCACAAATGTTGTAGTCATCACTGGAACCATTCATTAAGATCAGAGAGGAGATAAATGATGAATGAGGATTTACCTATGAAAAACGGACCTTGATTATCTCTCATTTGCACTTTGTAGTTCAGTGTGACAAAGAAAGATGAGGGAATGTGTTTGTTTTTCTCTACTCCTGCTGGCAAAAGGTGTTGGATTGACTGGTACGAGGGTCAGAACCTTTTGCATGGGTAATCCACAGGAAGCGACAGGGCCTGCTTCTTATTTGTAAAGCACAGGCTGTCTTGCCTGCAGGGTGAATACACTGAATTGCAAACTGTTGTTTATAGCTTAGCTTAGGTGGAATTTTTAAAGGGAAATCTTTCTGTTTCCAGTAACATTACTAGGCATAACAGGGAATGATTTATACGAGCAGGGTCATGTCGTCAGTTCCCAAGGGCGATGTCTTTGCTCAGTGGCCATGTTTTTGCAGACTGTTTTGTTTACTGATGGGCTCATTTGTATAGTTGGTTGCATTTATTTCCTTTGTATTGTGCCTGAACACAACTTGTTGAATGTGCAGGGATTCTGTTGTCGTCTAGAAATGGGAACCATGTGCCTTTCATGTTGTAGGACCAAGGTTCAGCCTCCTGCTTGCCGTGTTTAGTTGGACATTACTGTGCTAGTGAGCACACCAGCCGGGAGGTGATGCTGCTTGCCATGATTTGCCCAGCAGGTCTCCTGTGCCCAGAAGGACAGGCAGTTGTTCCAGATGCCAGTGCAAATGCCTGCCCAAGAGGATACTACTGTCCCCAGGGAGATACTGTAAGTGCATCTGCTTTGGTCCTTGGGATTCACTGTTCTCTCATTGTGGTGGCTGTCCAGTTACAGACTGCACTGGAATCAGTCTTCCGATGGGAACCTTTCCTAATAATTTTTTTTTTTCCGATTTCTGTACTCCTTTGGTGTTAGTAGATCTTAGCAGTATTTGCCCTATGTAAAACTTTATAATACTAGGATAACATTTTCTGAGATGCTGTATACAACACAGATGTTTGGAATCCCATTTTATTACTGCATCTTTTCAGTATTCACACCTGATGCCTAGTGTTGCTTTTCAGTGTAAAGACCAATTTTTCTGTTTTATTTCAAGAGCTTACATGCTAAGCCTTGCCCAAATGGGACCTATGGTGAGCTGAAGGGACTAAGCAGTGCTGAGGAATGCTTACCCTGCCCTGCAGGGAAGTACTGCTACGGAGCCGGGATGGAGCCTCCAGGAATTCCCCACCCTGTAAGCATAGGCCAGCTTCTCCCAACCTTTTTTCCAGAGGCCACAACTGTGAATGGAGCCTACTTTTCTGTCTTTTCTTTGCCTTCTGCCTGTCAATGCAGGCTATGAAAGAGAGTTCAAATGTCAGGAGTTGGTGTTGCTCTGTCTCTAATGAGTTTTGGGATCTTTCATTGTGATTGTCTTGTCTGTTGAAAGAGTGAATTCTTCAAACATTAGTAGCTGTTTAAAAAAAAGAAGAAGCCTCTTTATTAAGAGTAGAAAGAGCAGTTGTTTCTTCAACATGGATGAATCCATGCTTTTATGTAAGAGTGAGGTGATAATTCTTACCAATTGCAGCTGTTTTCCAAGTGCAGGAGAAGAGCATCTTCCTCCTGACTGCACAGGCAAAGGGTAGAGCCTGTCACAATGACAAGATTTTCCTTTACGAAAATCTCACCTAAAATAATTATTCTACACGGCCAGAATTCTACTGATTTGTAATTATAATTGTAAAGGGCTTGCAAATTCCCTTCCTTCCCTCCTTTTCTGCCCAATTTTCTTACAGTAAAAATTCCAGGTTATTCAAATTGTAGGTGAAGCTTGGGTCTTTCTGTGTTGAATCTTAACAGATTCTTCTTCCCTACCCGGAAAAGAACGACAAAGCCATGCTGACTGTCTTTTTTTGCTTTCTAGACTGGGGATTGCCCACCTGGCTATAACTGCCCTCCAGGGACTGGATTCCCTTTCTCCTTCCCCTGTGCACCAGGCTCATTGTGGAATAATTCCAAAGCAGAAGGTGAAGACAGGTGCAAACCATGTCCAGCTGGGTACTACTGTGACTCTCCTGCCATGTCAGAGCCCAGAGCTTGCCCAGTAGTGAGTTGTTCTTTTGTGGTTATCTAATGGAAGAAGCTGTACATGGGGGTCTAATTAATAGAAGAGTCTTAAATGCTGTATTAAGCTGATTTTGTTTTGCAGGGCTTTTACTGTGTTGAAGGCAGCTCTAAACCTGAGCCCTGCCCAGAGGGTACCTACAGTAACAAAAAGGGGCTGTCTGGACTGTCAGAGTGCAGCCCATGTGGCCGTGGTTTCTACTGTGCTGCTCCAGGACAGACTAGGCCAAGTGGTCCGTGCAAGGCTGGATTCTACTGCCAGGGCAGGGCTCTGACACCAGTAAGTCACGTGGCAAGTTTTTCTCCTTACTTTATTGTGCTCCACTGTGGTGTTTTTTTATTAACCCAGTGACTTCAAGAGCCAGAGTTCTGCACTGCAGACGTTCAGATTTACAGCATGAGGGCCACTCATGCTGCCCTCAAAGGGTGTGTGACCATCTCATGGTTTTCCCTCTCAACACTTAACATCCCCTTAACAGGTGAAAAGTTCAGTGGGTGTGTATCACAGTGGGATCGCTAGTTTAAAAAGGTTGTCTATATTTCTTCTTTTTGTACTTCTGCTGCATTTCCCCTTAAGAGGCATTGTCCTCTGTACAGTAGAGTATGTCTCTGTTTTTCTGCTTGATATTGCCTTGAGCCCAAATCGGTGTGATGCCTTTAATATTTTAACCCAGTTTTCTCCTTTTTTTATATGATGCTTTTTCCAATTTCAGTTACCCACAGATGGTGTGACAGGAGATGTGTGTCCTGCTGGCGCATACTGCCCACCTGGATCCCCCTTACCTGTCCCCTGTCCTCCAGGAACCTACAGCAACATGAGTGGGTTGAGAAGCCCCCGTCAGTGCTTGGACTGCCCACCTGGGTGAGTGTGATGTTTGCTGAATTTGGCTCAGTTCTGTCCCATTGCAAAGCAATTGTTTAACCCTCAGGTTTGTTGCCGCAGCAGCCCATCCTTACCTTCAGCACTTTTGCAGAGGAGTTCTCTCTGTTCCCAGGGCTCCAGTGCACATGTGCTTCCTGCGTTCTCCATTGCTATATACCTGTATCAGAAAATTTACAATGAGGAACTTGAACAGTCTGTGTTGTCCCCTAGCTTTTACTGTTCACTAGCATCCATCGAGGCTCATTATGTCTGTAGAGCTGGATGGCTTGACCTAGCAGCTCTTGCTTAAACACTCTTGTTAATACTGATTGGGTAGTCCTTTTTATATTACCAGATTGTATAATTCACCACTATGTTGCAATCCTTTTAATGATGCCAGAATTACACATCTGATTCTGAAGAAAAAGGTATGGATTTAGCGTTGGCTTTCACCTCTCCATGAGTGTGCACTGAATATGCACAGATTGTTAAGGCTGCTGACGCAGCCTGCCTTTCAGGTGGTCGTATCTTCATGCTGGTGTGACAAATGGAGCATGCAAGATAATCTGGGGCTTGGTGGCACAAAACCTGTGATTTTTGTGCTTCACTGTGAAGGAGGACACTGACTGGGATGGAGTTGTAGGTGTCCATGGGGCAGAATCCAAATTTTTCTGTCTTCTCTTCTCTCTCTTTTTTTTTTTTTCCAAACATTTTTTCACTCCTTGTTTTCCCTGGAGAGGTAGGCAAGAAAACGGAGCAAGAGAGAGTTTTCTGGAATTCATGTTCTGTCCAGAAGCTGAAGGGAATGCCTTCAAAGATCCTTTTTTATTCCTGTATATTTCTAGTCCAAAGATGCAGAGAAGGCTTGAAGAAAACCAACATTTGGGTTTTTGTGTGATCTTTATTCAGAATTATAAGCAGAAGCCACTCTGTGTTTGTAGAGGGGAGAATTCTTTCCAGGATAGAACTACTGAGTATGAGAGGTTATGGTCTTGAAAAAGCATGTGTGAGAAGTGATGTATGTGGTCTGTAAGTTCCTTTCAAGGCCTGTAAGCGAACAGGGACCAGTTTTCTGTGAGATCCTAGGTAGACTGCAGGGAATTTTTTGTATTGGGACTGCACTATCCAGTGACAAAACAAACTATTGCTACCTGAGATTTTATCTTTCTCTCCTCCACATATAGCCTTTATTGTGATGGGGCAAATAACCAAGCTCCCTCGGGACCCTGTGAACCTGGCTACTTCTGTACAGGAGGTGCCAAAAGTGCTCTTCAGCAGATGGTCATGGAGGGGCATTATTCCTTAACAGGAGCTTTCAGGCCAGTGCCGTGTCCTCTTGGCAGCTTCCAACCTGTAAGTCTGTTAGTATGCACTATAAGATGCTGGTGGGGTCATCAGAGCCAATGGCAACTGTACAAGCGTGTGAATAGTCATTTGTGAAGTGTTTGGAAGCGGACAGCTTAAGAAAAGAATGACTTGGATTTTCTAGTAAGCTGGGTAATCACCGCTGCCATCTTTGCTTCTGCCCTGCAACGGAAAAACTCTGTGCAGAACTAGAAAGGTTTGGGACAGGACACCAGATCCATCAGCCCAGCACTGTTCTCTGTAGCTAATTTGGCAGTTTTTCCTGTGGTTCGTGTAGTGCCAATTCCGCAGTGGCCTGAGGAGTCTTTTGCCCAGCATGGGTGAATTACCATGTGCGTAGCTGTGCAGCCTCTTACTGCCATGTTAGATCAGGGCTGTGTCTGCCACTGCTTTAGTGATGCAAGGTGCTATTCAGATACCACAGATCTGTTGCATTTGGACTGCAGTTCGGTTGCTTCAGGGTGTTCATTTTGTAGTAGAGGGAGTCTCTGGGAGTTGCTAGAATGTTCAAAGTTCATTTATTCACATTGTAAGCAGTAACACTGCGCATCTGCCAAGTTCTTTCTTATGTCCCTTTTTTAGGGCCGTGGTCAGCCTCTTTGTAGGGACTGTCCAGAGGGTACATTCTGCAATGAGACAGGCCTGGCTGAAGCCCAGCCGTGTCCAAAAGGGTATTTTTGCTTGGCTGGAAGTTCCCTGCCTCTCCCATGTCCAGTGGTAAGAATCCAGTATGGTTGTGTTCTTCAAGTAGCAATTTTCAGTGGGTTTCCAGTCCCTCGGTGAGGTCATTCAATAGTTGTCTGTCTTTGTGCAGGGAACGTATACAGATATACTCAGGGCAGGTTCATGCAAGCCCTGCCCGGCAGGCATGTACTGCAGCGTGGCAGGTCTCACTGAGCCAGAAGGACATTGTCAGCCAGGATATTACTGCAGTCAAGGGTCCAGCAGCTCCTCACCTGTGAGTACTGAACATCTTGCATTGCTGCAGACCATTTGGCACTACAAAAGCTTTCATAAACCATATTCATCTTATTTCTCTTGCTTCAGGTGGGGCTTTCATTTGGAGATCTTTGCCCGCCAGGACATTATTGCCCTGCTGGCACGACACACCCCAAAGAGATGCCATGCCCTGCTGGCACCTGGAACGGACAGAGAGGAGCCCAGGATGCCACTTGGTGTCTTCCTTGTTCCCCTGGGTTTTTCTGCAGTATGTCTGGCCAAGATGCTCCCGTAGGACTTTGTGCACAAGGTGAGAGAAAAGCAGAATTTTTCTAGCTACTCAGAAATTCTGGGTTTTTTGCATTGACAGAGAGGACTCAAATACTTTCTGCTTTAAGGCTATTACTGCACAGGAAGGACAAAGATTGCAAAGCCAGAGGATGGAGTCACTGGAGATATCTGTCCTCGAGGACATTTCTGCCCCGAAGGCTCAGCAGCACCTTCTCCCTGCCCCAGTGGAGAATACAGTAATGCAACAGGTCAGCAACTCGATCTTTGTAGCTTCAGTGTGACTTGGGAAAGCTAGAAGCAGATAGTATTTTTTGTCTGTATCCAGTAATGTCTTGATAGCTGCTGGCCATTACAAGTACTCAATATTTTGCCTGGGACAGAGAGAGGTGGGATTTTTTTGGTTTGTTCTGTTTTGTTTTCATGTCTTTTTTTCCCTGGTGTCACAGGGTAGGTATCTTTCACCCCTGCAGCAGGTCAAATAGTAGGATTGTAGCACTGACACTCAGTGCGCAGAAAGCTAGTAAGCCGTTAAACAGATTTCCTCACTGTTCTGCCTGCCACCTACCGGTGAGATGTGGAGGTTGTTGGAGCTCTGGAATGAGTGGGTTTGAGAAGCTTGCTGACTGAATCAATCCCTCTTTGGAGAATGTACATGTTTGAAGAGCAGTCATTCTAGGAGGGCTTGCAGAATAATGTTACTTCGTCTGTTGCTTTTTAAGTGCACAATTAGGCAGAAAAAAGTTTTGCACAGGGTATTTTCTTCTGGTTCATTACGTTTCCTTCCAATTTCCTAATTTCCTTCACAGGTCAAGACAAATGCTTTCCTTGTCCTGCTGGGTTTCACTGTCCAAAAGGACTAAGACGCCGCTGTCCTCCTGGCTTCTATTGCCCTCAGAAAACTGGAATCAGTTTTTATCCTTGTCCCCCTGGGACTTACAACCCCTCTTATGGACTCAGCCAGGCTGAGAGGTGTCAGCAGTGCCCTGCAGGTGAGGAAATAAGTGAGTACTCTGTGTGTGTGAAGCAATGTCTAAGAGAATGATCTCTCTGCATATCTCTTCTCCTGATCCACTGATGCATTTAACCTCTAGGAAATGCAAACATACAATACACAATCAAAGGAGATTCCTTGTCCCACTGGTAGTGTCCCCCAATGAGCCACAGGTTTTTTTTGTCCTCTGTAGGTAGGAGAAGAGTTTGGTTTTACACTCAGGGTTTCCCAGAGGAAAATCATGGTTTCTCATGATTTGAACTGGAATGCTGATGTTGAGGGATCGGCTCACCCAGAGTCTCCCTCTTTGTCGTCCAATCAGTGCACGCAGCACACCAGCTCTCCTGTTTTTTACTGACACTCTTCTCCCTCTGTGGTCTTTCAGGAATGTTCTGTGGAGACTGGGGATTATCCTCTCCAAGTGGTCCCTGCTGGCCAGGATTCTTCTGCTCAGCAGGTATTGAATGTAGCATTCACAAGGGCAAAAGAAGAGTGAAAAAGTGGAAAGCTGTGGTCTTTAGGAATTTAATACATTCTCTGTGAAATCTCTCCTTGGCTTTTACTGTAGGGTGTGCCAGGATAGCCCTGAGGAGTGAAGCTACGTCATAAGGTTATACTTGGTCACAACAGAAATTTCTGTAGTCAAAAACCTGCTTTCTGAGGCCAGTAGAAGGACTTAGGAAAATATACAAAAAGTGGACTCAAGGAGAGAATACATCTGCTGTATTCTTCCAATGTCCAGCTATTAGTGATTCAAGAACATTTTGAGCTAGAGTTTGGATCTGGGATCACCGTGTTTAATAGTGAAGATTTCTTTCAGGTCTTTACCAGTTTCTGTGCTCTCTGCATGGCAGTTATCATGAGTGTTTTATTGAGAACAAGTCCAAATATAAGATACTGTTCGATGCAGTCCAATTTAAAGGAAATGCTTACAGGCACCTTTGTGTTGTTTGCCACACCAGCGCAGGGAGAGCTTGCATTAAAAACAGGAGGTCTTTTTCTCTCTAACTTTGTTTGCCAGCTAGCACGTAAGCCTGGAGACTGCTCTGGAACAGACCTGTCAAGTCTGCTGTGGTCTGTGTTGAGATCCGTGCTTTGCAGCGTGGATGACAGCCCTTTGAACTAACTGCATGCTTGCTCCCAATATTCTCACGTAAAAAAGATAGCTTCTGTACATGCTGCCACCTTTAGCAAACATGATTGTGGGTTTAGCACAGGGGATGGGCATGTAGGATCACTAACTTTTCATCCTGGTTACAGTAGTGGGAACTCATGGAGGCACTTCCTTTCTGGGTATCGGTTTTCCTGGCCATACCTGAGATAATGATACATGCCAGAGAAGGTTTTTTGTGAGTTAGAAGCTCACATTCCTGTAAGAGATAATTGTATAATGTGTAGTCATCTTCTTCCCTAACGTCCCAGCTCTTAGACTGATAGATCTGTGGTGGAATTAAATAAAAGGCAAACTGTCCAAATGGTTCTGTTCCCCTACAGTACTTGCTGCTAGATGTTCTATTCCATTACAGATTTTTGCTTTGTTGTCATAAGTAACAGCCAGTTATTCTCTTCCTACTATAGAAATTATTCTTTAGGCACTGGGGGGAACGGACTGGCCTATGAATAGCAACCCATATCGTTCAGGAAACTTTTGGTCTTGTAGGAGCAAGTGTCCCAAACCCTAGTGGAGCCACAAACACAAGCACTGGCGGCCCGTGCCCACCTGGACACTTCTGCCCTGCTGGCACAAGTATCCCCCAGCAGTGCCCTGTGGGCACTTATTCAGACAGGTGAGCTTCTTGGTTCTGATGGTGCTAATTTGTATTTTCCTTTCCTTTTTGCTTTATCCCTCTCTCCCACTGCTGTCTAACTAGTACCTCCTTTGCTTCCCTACAGACTCCGTAAGTCCCTTAAGGTGCAGCTCGGTAGGGCTCATTAGACACATCTTCACATTGATTATAAAAGCTTCATGGTTGTTTTCACTTGGCCAGAGGTGTAGGCATGCACACTTGCCAACAGAAAGCCTGTTTATGTCTCTCTGCAGACCGTACATCTGGCAGGAATCCAGCTGCACAGCATGCCCATCTGGCTATTATTGCAGCTCTGCTGGCCTCACGGCACCCTCAGGACCCTGCTCAGCTGGGTACTACTGCCTGTCTGGAGCTTCCTCACCATCACCACTTGGTGAGTTGCACTGGGTGAATGTCAGCGTCTTCACCTGCTTGTGTCCAATAATTAGGGGTCTTGGCAACAGATAGCTTAAAAAAATGCCACCTTTTCCCCCAGTACTCCTGCCCCTGCCTCTTCTCAGTCATTTAAGCCCCTGTATTAATTTTGTTTGAGATATTTGTACCAGTGCATACATGCCAAGGATGAAAAAGCAGTGAGTCCACCTATCTGTGTTACCAAAAGAGACACTTATGTTGAACACTGGGAGAGTTACAGGTACAGGCCTGTAATGCAAATAGCCTGATTCCCCCTTGTCAATTTATTGGGTATCAGAAATAATAATTTCTAGGGAAGAGTTCCGGGTCCCCATTAGACAATTAAATATTCTTCAGAATTCTTGGTATATGTGAAGCAGAGCGCTTAGAAAGCTGATGTCCAAAATACAGTTCACTGTGGCTTTGCCTGTGAAGCAAGGAGGAAAAAGACACGGTGACACAGCATTGAGTAATAACTCCTAAGCTGAGATGCTATGGTCATTTTAGATATTGTGTTGTGCCTCCTCCTGATCTGTCTTCTGGGATCCCACAAGACATAACCAAGAAGAGATCCTCATCAGTTAGCTGCCTTTGTTGCCATTGTCCCTCCCTCAACAGCTCCATTTGTTGTCTTTGTCTTTTACTTTCTGTGTCCTAGGTGTGTGGGAGAAAGGAGGCCCTTGTCCTGTGAGCCACTTCTGTCCAGAAGGAAGCAGCTTTCCCATAGCTTGCCTTGCAGGGACTTACAACAACCTCACCAGACAAGCTGCATGCTTTCCTTGTGCTGCAGGCTACTACTGCCCAGAAAATACTACTAGCTACAGCGTGAATCCTTGCCCAGCTGGTTTTTACTGCCCCAAAGGTGAGATGGGCCCAGAGGACAAGGCCATCCATAGGCCAGGGTGAAACATCTTCTTAAACGCAGGAAGTGGTCCCTGTGCTTCAGGTGTCAGTCTGGTTCTTCACAGAACGAGAACCCAATCTTTTAAACCGTATTCAAGGCTGTCACTTAACCCCCTCAGTGGTAAGCTAAGCAGCACCCTGAGATTGTCATGGCTGTGAAGGCCAAGCTGTGCACTGTGGAGGTCAGCACTGAGATAAATTGGCAAAGATGACATGAGGTGATGCTGCAGGATTAATAGCCAAGATACTATTTATAGTCCACGAAAGATTCTTTCTTTATTTCACAGGAACCAGGTTTGCTACTGAGTTTCCCTGTCCCCGGGGCTACTTCAACCCTGATCCCATGACACACAGCTTGGATAGCTGCTTGCCCTGTCCACCAGGGCACTACTGTGGGAAGGAGAACTTGACAGCTGCATCAGGCAAGTGTGATGCAGGTGAGTTCTGGATCCGTTTGGCTGCTGTATTGTATAGCACTTGGAGGCAGTGTCTTAGGGAGGCTGATGTATACATCCTGCAAATTTACCATGGCCTTTCCAGTGTGGTCCAAATGGGCACAGACTTCATGTAGGTTGTATCTGGTGGCCATGAGCAGTAGTCTCTGTTTGCCACTCTCAGCCGGTTTAGGCAGGTGAGTTGAGCCCTGTTGCCATAAAGTAAAAGTACAGAATGCAAGGTTGTAAGATCATCTTGGCTGATATGGTGTTACACAGGAAGATCATTGTGTCATTGTACTACTGCATGGAAAATCATGCCATGGTGCTGTTAAACGTTGGTGATATTAGCCTGTCCCATACTCTGTGTGCTTATGGTTGTGCTGTGAAGGCATTTCATGAAAGGCCATCCCACTGGCTTATTCATGGTAACTTCTGGGGCTCCGTCATTGCTTGAGCTTCTCAGTCATGTTTTGTGTTCTCAGGTTGGTTTTGCATCTCAGCTGCTTGGACCTCACGGCCTTTTGATCTGGATAACTACACCAATGCCAATTGCCTCTGTCCGGCCACTGCTACTGGAGGGAAGTGCATGGCTGGTTTCTATTGTCCCAAAGGAAGCCCAGAGCCTCTTCCCTGCCGTCCAGGGTTTTACTGTGATGCCTCAGGTTAGCATCTTCTTTTGGAGAACAGGAGCGATCTGCTTTGAGGAGAGTAGAAATAAAGGCATCGGGTGGACAAGGAAGTGTTTGTTGTTTAGGAACTTGCTAGAAGATTTTAAAGCTAGGTTCTGATTCTGTGTGATAAACCTGACTTTGCCCAGAATTTTTTATGTGTCCTTAAGTGAGTCAGCTTCTGTGGCCATGTACCCATTTTCAGAGGTCCAGTATGAACACAACCTATCGTTATAGGTTCATAGACATAGGAGCTCAGGGTCTTCTGCCAGACTCTATATTCTGCAGAGCCAGCACATGCTAGGGTACTGGCTGCTGCTTCATTTTCTCCTGTTTCTTTTCTGTCCTTTCAGTATTCTTTCAGTGTGTTAAATTGGAGCTATTTTTATCCTGATACTTTCATAGAGCTGCAATGGTGCCTGCAAGATGCCTTTGGTGTCGCCGTGGGCTAGCATAGAATGGGGCTCAGGTGTTCACTTGTGATGTTTGCCCAGAGGGAAGCTGCAAGCCGTTGTTTCTCCTGCTTTTCTCCCTCTGTCTTGGTGCTTGGGGTGCTATTACCCGCTCTGTCTTCCAGGTCTGTCTGTCCCCAGTGGGGAATGTACTGCTGGGTTTTACTGTAAAGGTGGAGCAGCCCTCCCTAATCCAACAGATGACGTGACTGGGAATATCTGTCCTGTGGGGACTTACTGCAGTAAGTATCCGGCATCAATAAGGAGCAAAAATTTCATGTCGCCTAATATCTGAAATACAGTTGGGCGATTCTGAGAGTGTGGTGGCCAACTTGCTAGGGTGTGGCCAGGGTGCCCTGAGTCCCAGATTATTCTTCCAGTTTCTCCCTGACCTGTTCTCTGAAAGTGGTGACGTATTTGTCTCAATGCCTTAGCTTGTCTGTCTTCAGAATGTAATTAGCTTCACCTCTGTTTCCCTCTGTAAAATGTAGCTGATAATGTCTGTCCTTTTCCATGCAGCACTGTTTGACCTGTGAGTGAAAACAGGACTCTGTTTTTGCTGTTTCCATGATGCACTGCACTCATCTAGCCCCTGAATGCAGCAATGTCTTCATTCTTTCTTTGTTCATTTCTCTCTGTCTTGTTTCTGTTCTCACAGCTGCAGCATCAGCATTACCAAAGCTCTGCCCGGCTGGCACTTTCTCCAGCCTACCAGGGAGGAGAACACTTTCTGAGTGCCAGCCTTGCCCCTCTGGTTTCTATTGCGAGTTACCTGGTCTCAGTGCCCCCACTGGAGAGTGCTGGGAAGGTAAGCCTTGAATAAACCGACTGTACTGCATTCCTCATACAAAAGATGCCTGCCTGGCTCTTGAGTCTTGCTGTGGATGAAAGTTTTGAGACTTAGCGCCTACCTTGACTTTCTTCTCTTGACCGGAGAAGAATTTCTGGCTCTGCGTGAAAAGGCTGTTAGAGGTAAAAGCAGTTCTGATGTGAAAGCAGAAGTGGTAACTTTTGTGTGTTTCTCCTGAACGATTAAAATATCATCAAGGGAAGACTGGTGTTCAGTGGGAAAACTTTCTTTGAAGGGTTTCAGTAACTGGAAGGAAGCAGAGGGATCAGTGGTGTGTCCCTAAGTGTTTTCCTGTGCCACTTGTAAGTTTTGTCCTGCGTTTTGGGGACCATTGGGTGGTAAATTTCCCTCTTATGAGTGCAGCAACTGGAAAGCTTTGATGTGGAATCATCCCAGCAGAGGTGTGATTCAGATCAATAGTAATTTAATGTCAGCAATAGATGTATTTCTTGAGTGGCCACTGAAGTGCTTGGCATGCCTGGGTGGACCTGTTAGGAGCCTTCTCTTCTAATGAGCAGCAGCTCAGTAGCTTGTGCATCTCGGTGACTAATTTACCTTTCTTTCCTCTGTCTTCACTGCAGGCTATTACTGTGACAACCAGCAAGGCCCAGTTATTGATTTTACCCTTTACCCATGCCCACAAGGTTTTTACTGCCCACCAGGGACAAACAGGAGCACTCAGTACAGCTGTCCTGCAGGAACCTTTGGACCAAGGCAAAAACTGAAAACTATCAAGGAATGTCAAAGATGCCCACCAGGAAAATACTGTGAATTCTCTGGACTTGCTGCCCCGACAGGTGTATAAAACATTTGAGTAACTTTAGGCTTTGCTTAAGGATGTGTTGAATATGAGCCTAAAGAGAAACGTGTGCTTAAGTACTTGCTTAATTATGGAGGCAGTGCTTGGTCTGAGCTAAGTAAAGTGCTTCCCTAGACTAACAGTCTAGGAACTGTCAGTCTGTCATCTGCTACCAGTTCTCCACTCTGTACGGTTAGAAGCAGCTTCTCCGCTTGATGGTCATTACATCATTGATTTGTAGACTGGCAGTGGCTCTGCACCGTGTCATAGCAAAAGGATTGTATGTCGGTCTATGTGCTGAAATGTGTTTTTATGTGTCTATTATTTTAATATAATTGTGTGTTCTTTGTACGTTACTCTGTTTCCTAGGAGACTGTGCTGAGGGATTCTGGTGCAAAAGTGGTGCCCAAGTAAGAAATCCTCAAGATGGAGAATCAGGACTTCCTTGTCCACCTGGTCATTATTGTCCAGAAGGTAGGGTGCTTTGCTAAAGCATAATTTTTCTTATTTCGTATAAAGCATGAGGTGGCATTTCCTCACTCTGGCGCAATTGATTTTGCCAGGTGCACCACTTCCATTACAGTGCCCTCCTGGCACTTGGTCTGGCAGTGAAGGCAGTAGGAGTCTGCAGGAATGCCAGCCTTGCCCTGGGGGATACTATTGCAATAGCTCTGGACAGAGGGCCCCCACAGGACACTGCAGCCCAGGGTAAGTAGAAGAGTGAGCACATTTATATACTCTGCATAAGGAGAAGTGTTCTACAAGGGGCCTTCTTTACGCTCTTGAAATAATGAGAGTATGTTCCTGTATTCACTGCTGCAGGTATTACTGTGTCGCTGGGGCCCAGACCCCAGCACCCACTGATGGCCTCTCGGGAGCTCCATGTCCAGTCAGTCACTTTTGTCCTCTTGGATCCAGGAGTCCAGCACCGTGCCCTGCTGGCTCCTACATGCTACAGACCCATGGAGAGAAGTGCCATGCTTGCCCAGAGGGTGAATACTGTGTCCCTGGTGAGAAGCCAGAGCCATGTCCCCGGGGTGAGTTAGTGTTCCCCTTACATGCCTGGTTTGCTTTAGATTTTCCAAAGACTGTTAATTCTGATCTCTTTGTTCTTTTCCAGGGTATTTCTGTCCCAAGGGCACAGCTCTTCCAATGGCTTGTCCAGCAGGGTCATATAACCCCTCCCAAAGGCAAGCCAGCTGCCTCCCCTGTCCTAAAGGGTAAGGGTGAGACCGTGACCTTTGTTTCATATTTATGAATAAAGGACTATTGCAAATAATGGTTTGGTTTATCCAGTCACCCTGGAGTAGTGTGCAGTGGGAAAATGACTGACTTTACCACTGAAAAGCACTTGTATCTGACAGGAAGCAGAGCAACTATTGAACTCTGTTACAGCAACTCTGTATAATTAATTATGGGACCAGGCAAAGTCCTAAACCCAGGTACAACTACTCTGGGAGGGAATTTAAATCAGAAGTCTATTTAAAGCAAGGAAACCATCGGCACCATAAACTTCTTTTATGTCTAGAGTAGTAGATGGTTCCCTTGGCAACAGGCTGGCATAATCGTGATAAAGGGGAAGAGGGTCTTGTATATAACCTGATGCTCCATCTGGCATTTCCTTAGGGGATTCATCTCCAATTACTAACTGGATATGACCTTGATTAACTTTTACAAGCTGATGATTCACAGCCTAGATGTGTTATGACACAAGTTAAGAAAATAATGTCTCTGTGGCTTTTGCAATTATGCCATCAATTTGGCATATGAGGAAACAACTAAGAATGTAGTAATATGCGTAAGTAGGTCTTTTGTGGTCAGTACAGCACAGTGCAACAGCCATATTAGACTAGCTTTTGCCACCATTAAGTCATTATTCAGGTATTTGTGGATAGAATATTGCTAGAAATTCCCCACCCTCCACCCCCTCTTTTTTTTAAACTCTCTTTGGACAAGGTTCTTCTGCCCCAAAAATTCCTCTTCGTTTTTGGAGAATGAATGTTCAGCTGGCCACTACTGCCCCACTGGTACTGCTTCTGCGACTCAGTTTCCGTGTCCTAAGGGAACTTACAACCCACAAAATGGAAGCAGCCTGATGTCTCACTGTACCCCCTGTGACCCAGGTAAACAGCAAGTAAGCGTATCTCAGGACGGCGATAGGACAAGTTATGAAAATGTATTTTGAATGTTCGTGAGCTTCAGTGGTAGCATCTGCGTGGTTCAGTGGATGAATGACAAGCTACAAGTCCCTCACTGAACGTGTTATGTGGAAATGAAGACAGAAATATTGAGCTGCCTGTTGATCTGAGGGATTCTAAAGCCATATACTGAACTGGCATTGGAAACACTTGGCAATTGCATTGCTCCTTTCCCTGGTATGATTGGAGTTGAGCACTTCAAAGAAAAAGTGTCACTCCTTGACTCTACGATGTGTACCTTAAAGAGAAGTAATACGGAAAAATGTGGGAGAAGGTGCTTGTCTGGGAGGTTGTCGTCTCCATGCTGTCATGTATCTGTCACAGATACCTTACGTAATGCTTTATAAACTTAAAAAATAAGGTGATCCATATAAAAGAAACTCAAAAGGCAGAATTTCATGCTGTGCAGAGGTACTCAAGTGAGATGAAAACCAGAAGCAATATAGCCACAACATGCCCTGCTAAGAATTAGCTTAAATTACCTTTAGCAAAAGATTATATAAATTGATTATACTGTCTCCAGCTCTTGAGACAGTATTTGTATGGAGCACTGCATTGTTCAATGCAAATAGGATTTTAGCATGAGATTTTTGCCACCTTTAAATTGGGAATCTAGCTGAAGCCCATCAGCTAGGCTGTTTAGTCAGGGGAGGAGAGAGAGAGAGGGAGGGAGGTGCTCTTAAAAGAGGTCAGATTATTCTTCTAGTATAGATATCTGATTGACGATAGTATGAATCACATCACGAGCCTAGATGAATAATTTGGACTGCATGCCTAACTTAGAGATACAAAAAAATTAGAAAAAATATCCTAGATTTAATTAAACCTGCTGCCACTAGACATCATCTGCTGGTTGGTTTGTTTTCCTGAATCATGGAAATGAATATCCTGTTGCACTTCTCTGTATGTATTTTCACGTTTGTGTAAGTACGTAGCATGTTCTCTGAAGTATCTTTCTGTTGTTTTCTGCCAGTGCTAATGGCAGTACATTGCTTTCTCAGGGCACTACTGTGCAGCTGTGGGGCAGTCGCATGTTACAGGAACCTGTTTGGCTGGGTTCTACTGCAGTGGAGGCGCCTCTAGTCCAACGCCTACAGATGGGCTTCTGGGGAACACATGCCCAAAGGGAACTTATTGCCCGGTGGGCACTGCCTTTCCACAGCCATGTCCTCCTGGTTATTACAGCAACTCAACTGGGAATACGGGACTTGAGGACTGTCTCCTGTGTGATGCAGGTACAATACTGAAAGAAAGGACTAATGAGATTCCAGCCAGACACCAGCATTTCTAGGGCTCCTGCGAAACTTTGTGGTTCTAGAGCAGGTAATCATGAACAACTGCTTTATTGGAGAGAAACGTTAAGCAGAGCATGGAAAGATTAAATGTGTCACTTTCCCGTGTAAGAGGATACTCACAGTGAGGTGCAGATGTCTGTGCTATGATCTTCACTTTCTACCCTTTCTCTACATGCTTTCACGCTTTGAGATGATACAGAGCGCTGTTTGTTCAGTCATGTAAGCTCTGTACTGCAGCTGTTCTCAGTGCAAGCATCTTCGGGAGGATAGATGCGGGTGACATCGAACATGATGGTTGAGTGATTATTTCCTAGTTACATACCTGCTGTTGTCTGTCTTGTCTGACCAATGTCATTATGGTGGTTTTTGGTGTCCCTCTGTCAGGGTATTTCTGCAGTGGGACTGGACTGTCATCTCCAACTGGATTATGTGAAGCTGGATTCTACTGTAGTGGAGGAGCCATTTCTTCTAAACCTCCTAGGGTAAGCTGTGTTTGTGATAAAAATATCATAAAACGTGTTATCTGACCTGAACACTGTAAGGTCACCTTAGTACTTTTGCCCGGCTCAAACTCTCTGTTACTGTGTTATCTTCTGTATCAGGTACGTCTGCTTTATTGATGGTGAGAGGGGCTGGAGACGGTAAAATACACCTGACCATCTTTCAGCTTTTAAATCTAAAAGCTGACCAAAATTATCTCTATCTTTGCATACTGATGCTGCAAAGCAGAGCAGAATGCCATATCACATAAAAATTACAGAGGTCAGCAGTGCATCAGTTTGATTAGAATATTGCATCTGTCAGCTCTCCTCCTAGGCAAAATACAGTAAAAACTTTTAAAGATGATAACTCGACAAGACAGTGGGTTTATGCCACAGCTCTCTGCAGCCTACGAAGGAAGAGGAAAGGGTGGTGCCAGCTTCCAAATGGCCAGCTCAGTGAGATTTGTTATGTGCAGAGTTCTGATCCCTTGTCTTGGAAAAGGATAAGTGTGCAGCCTTAAAGACTGAGCGATGAATGCAGACTTGCACACTACAGGTCTAATTCTCTTTACCATTAGAATCTGACGTAGTTCTTTTTGCAAGGCCATCTCTGAGTTTGTAAACTGTATGGAATGATGTTCTGTAACAATAGTGTTTTTCTTCAAAGATAACAATCAGCGGAGGACCATGTCCACCTGGACATTACTGTATGGTGGGGAGCAGCAGAGCCCAGCCTTGCCCTGCAGGGAGTTATAGCCCATCCTGGAGCATGGCGCAGTGTTTGGAGTGCCCAGAAGGTTTTTACTGCAAGACTGCTTCCACAAACTACACAGATTGCCCTGCAGGTGGGCCTGATTGCACCTATCCAATTATTTAGGGATATTTCATTTAAAGGATTAGCAGACGCTTCTGTAGCTGTTTGGAATGGATTTGTCATTGGACCACATTGTATGAATCATGAGTCTCTTCCACTGGATGGATCAATGACCTTGGTCGAAGCACTTTTAACCTCCTTGCGATTCAGTTCCTCTGTCTGAATGTGAAAAACAGTACAACGTAGCAGAGAGAGTTTTGGCAGTAGACTTAAAAAACATACTATGAGATCTTATTAAAAAAAATGGTTGCTGTTGAAACTGTTGCTAATCCTCAACACCAATCAACGTCATTTTATGGTGCTGATGTGATGAAGGCATCACCCAGTTGTGATGAATTGCAAGATGGGCCCACCATCATAGCTTGGTTTCAGTCCTTCTCAGAAAGAGATGAAGTGAATGCTGTGTGTGAAGGTTGGGGGTTCTTGCCAGGCTGTTACCAGCATGTGTTAACCTTTGTGAAACCTGTCTTTTCTCTCCTAGGTCACTACTGCCCCAGGAATACAGAATTTGCCTCACAGTATCCTTGTCCTCCTGGAACCTACAGTGAAGCTTTAAATGTCTGGGATGCTTCCAAGTGCCAGCTGTGTCCTCCTGGAAGGGTCTGTTCCAAGCCAGGCCTAGCAAGACCAGATGGACTGTGCATGCCTGGGTGGTTTTGTCCACCTGGATCCATGTCAAGCAAACCAGTGTTTCCTGGAAATCGCTCTGGTACGAAGGGGAATGATGAAGTCTGATGATGATGATTATTGAGGTGTGGTATTACAGTCACTTAAAGGACCCATCCAAGTTCAGGAAGGCTTGCTTTTCCCTTGCTGGTTTCTTTAATTCAATGCTCTAGTTCTGTTCTTTCTGGTTTCTTTAGCTAAGATAGTGCTCGCAATTTTTATGTTTCAACTCAGTCACTGTCTTTTACATTAGCAGGCATGGCAGCTCCAGCTTCTGGATCTGTTGGACAGTGCCAGGCAGGAACCTTTTGTCCTGCTGGTTCATTTGTTCCTATTCCCTGCCCACCAGGTATGAGAAGCATCTTTGTCCCTGCACAAGTTTTGTTATGTGTGGGTTTTGTTTGTTTGTTTGTTTGTACATACATTCCTTTTTGCCAAGATCACTAGGCAATCCCAGTCTTGTGCTATTAGTATTTGAATTCTGGTGTCTCTCAAAATGAGGGCTTTGCTTCTGCCCCCTGCATCAGGTTTGTACTGTGCAACTGCAGAGCTTGCAGCTCCATCAGGTCCCTGTGAGGCTGGCTTCTACTGCACAGGGGGCTCCGTGCTCCCAAACCCCACGGATGGAGCAGTGGGGAACATCTGTCCTCGAGGCCACTTCTGTCCTGCAGGGAGTTCTTCTCCATCTCCATGTCCCCCAGGTAGGTTTAACAGCAGCTGCTGCATGCCATCATTTCTCTTCCCAGTGCCATGAGAGCTGCTGAGCTCATCTGAGTCTGTGCCACTGTTCTGCAGCCCCTTGTTATTTTGCACTGAAGCATGCCTTTATGTTGCCCAAGGGGCAGCTGCTGTCAGCACGAAAGCTTAGTCTCTGATCCAATGTGGTTTTGTTGGAAGCATCGGTCCTAAATGTGCATTCAGACAGTACTTGCACAGCTGCCTCCGGAGCTTCAGTCTGTGGCCTAAGTGCTGCTGCGCAGCTATTGGGGGGAAGCTCTTTGCTGAGCCATCTTGAAGGAAAGGTCGCACAGCAGCAGTGAGCTGAGCACATGTAAGAGTCTCCGCTGCCCTACCTGCACAGTGAGAACTGTCCTTTAACATCGCCGTTAATGTGACCACCAATTAGGTTGAATGAGAAGGACTTTTAGATGTTTGTTTCTTTCTTGGGTTAAATCTATAGTTACATTAAGCAAATGACTTTACTGCTTAGTCTAGACCAGAAATAAATAGGAATTCACCTCAGCCGGCACCCATGACCAACCTCTCACTGCCTTCTCTCAGGAGCACTGTCATCACAGCTACGCACTATTGCCTCGTCCTTTAAGTGCTGGACACTCCCTTTGACTTCTTTCCTAGCCAGCATGCTTTTGGCATCTTCTGTGAGAGGTGGCTGGGGCTAGTGTAGCTAGAAGGTTGCTGTGTGAGGAACTTGTACTTCTCTCCATAGCCGCTTCCAGCAGGATCGAGGATGATGGGAGAATGTGCTTTTGGTGTCTTTTTATTTTCAGGCTCCTTTCTGGCTCATCGTGGTGGTCAGACAGCACAGGATTGCCAGGCCTGCTTCCCAGGGTGGTTCTGTTCTCAGCATGGTCAGAGCTCCCCAGAGGGCTTGTGTAAAGAGGGATGGTTTTGCCCAGAGGGCTCTGTCTCAGGTCAGCATTCAGGTAGGAAATTTTGGGGTCATTCTTTATCTACAGGAGTTGCAATGGCAAGGTGGTCTTAAAATCTGCCTCTACTTACAATTTCAAGTTACATTTAAAAATGACTAGCTATTTAGATTTTAAAAAAAAAGAAGTTTTCCAAAAATTCCAACCAGTGACACAGATTAAGTAGTGGATAATTGTGTGTAAGTGTAATAGGAAAATAGGCATTATTTACTGGGATCTTACCAGGACAAAAAACAAGCTGAAAAACTATCTCAAGAGGTGTTTATTCCTTGTGACCTTTTCAGCTTTCCTAGAAAGAGCTAGTAAGAGAGAAGGTTATACATGACTGTCAGTTCTCCATTTCATAAGGGTGATGTTGGGATATGTGTAACTCAAGTCATGCCATGTCAGAAGCGTACAGACAGCTCTGTGGAAAGGAAGATAGTGACCATGCAACAGTGCAGAGAGGCTGGAGCCCCTACAGCTTTCTGAAAGCTGTTGAGGGCAACAAGTCTGCATAGCTGTTCAGTTAAGGGCTTAGTTCAGTGACAGGTGAAGTTGGTGCTTAGAGTGCAGTGCATGGGCCTCCACTGCTCAGATCTGCATTTAGCAAAGCTTTTAACAACCCCAGGGTTGGTTTTGGTTGTTTTTTTTGTTGGTTTGGTTTTTGATCTGTATGAAGTTTTTATCCTAAGTCTTCCAGCTCTAGTTTTGTGCTGATGGTTCCTCCAGTGACACTATACAGCTCTCCAGGTCACGAGCAGAGCAGTTATGTTAGAAGTGTTCCTTCTTTCTTTATTCCTAGACTACTTCTGTCCTGTGGGTCACTATTGCCCCAGTGGCAGCCCTGAGCCCATACCCTGTCCCTCTGGAAAATATCAGGACCAGGCTGGTAAAAACCAGTGTGAAATATGCCCAGCAGGAAAGTAAGTGAAATGGATCTGCTCCTTCATCTTGATGCTTTCCTTGGGAGTTGGCATGTGTATTTCCGTCTGCCTTAGGCTGCTCTGTGTGTTGTATCTTTTGATACACATGGCCGTTTTTTTTTTTGTTCCTGTTTCTATATTGCCTTTCCCTTTATTATGTCATTTTCTGTACTGCAACCTGTGTGTGATAGAAGATCCATCTTGGTATGTGCGTCTGCTGGGAAAGACAAAATGGTCCTGGCAGGTTGCATCCTCATCTCTCTGTTTCTGTCATTTCAAGTAATTTGGCTTGTCATCTTAGACTATCAGGGTTGTGCAAAAAGTGTTTCTTAGTCCCTTAGAACAGAGGGAGAGCATGGGCTGAGGCAGTGCTTGGATTTTATTTTATTTTTTTGGTAGATTCTGTGCCCTAAAAGATCTCCCAGACAATCTCCAAGAGAATTCACATGGGATAATCAAACCAATGGACTGTCCAGCAGGATATTACTGCCTCTCAGGCACAAAAGCTGGCAATCAGTACCCATGCCCAGCGGGGACCTACAGTAACGAAACTGGACTGAGAAATCCTAGAGAATGCAGGCCTTGTCTTGGAGGCACATTTTGTGCCCGTGCAGGTAGGGATCGCGTGTGGATTAAATACAATCATAGGCAGTGAAGTATCTAGGAGAGTTTAAAAGTTCCACCGATGGATGCAGTTTTCTTCTGTATGCAGTTTGTATGACTTCTAAGTAGTGTTTGCTATGATCTCTGGGACTCCTTGAGTAGAGATTGTTTATGATCATTATAAAGACGTCTGCAAACCTATCTTTTGCTAGTTTAATTAAAGATGCAAATTAAAGTGTTGGCATTTTTTTTGTTTGTTTTTTGTTTTTTTTTGAATAGATTATTACGCCAAAAGCCAAGTTACTTGGATTCTAGGACTTATTTATTCTTGGTTGTCTCTTAGTGGAGAGACGGTACAAGGTCTTGATCAGCCTATTCTGTAAGGGTGATCTAGAAAGCTGTTCAGGCCTTTAGCTGTCTGGTAATCAGTTTTGGTAGAAAATACAGAGACTGTAGATCTAGCTTTTAAATAACAGAGGCGGTCACGGGTCAATAGACTATGAATTCATTGAGATGACAAGGCTTGTCTGGTTTCTTTTGTCCAGAAGCTGTGAATCCTGTAACACACTGGATTATTTGACTTTATGTTCCTTCTCTTTAGGACTTACTTCCCCAAGCGGTCCTTGTTTGCCTGGGTATTACTGCACTTCAAAGGCACTTATACCCAATCCTGTCAATGATGAGACTGGTGGCCTTTGTCCAGCAGGCCATTACTGCCCACCAGGTAGCAACAAGCCAGAGCTGTGTCCCACTGGCACGTTTTTGCCTTGGTCCGGGATGATTTACCGTAATGCCTGTCTGCCCTGCCCGGGGGGGAAGTTCTGCCAAGGAGAGGGCCTGACCAGTGTTTCTGGTGTGTATTAAATGCATCTAACATCTTTTTTGTTTTGATATTTTATTGTTTTCTGGGTGCCTAACGCTAATGCTGAAGCTTTTTTTTTTCTTGCAGGATCATGTTATGCTGGCTATTTCTGTGATGTTGGATCCACACAGCCAGACCATAAGCAGTGCCCGCCTGGCTTCTACTGTCCTGAAGGCTCTGAATCCCCAGTCCCATGCAGCCCTGGGCGCTTCAACTCTGACAGTGGGAAATGGCAGTCAAGAGACTGTCAGCTCTGCCCTGCTGGTTATTTCTGTAGTGGTGAGTGTCTGATGGTGTAATTGAGAACTGGGAGTTACACAATGTAATGTGAGTCGAGGTAGGTACCCTTTACAACTTTATTGCTTACAAGCAGACATAGGAGGAACAAACTCCTTACGTGCTACACGTTTTCTTCGGTTAGTGGAGGTTTCTTCAGGACGTGCACCAAGTATAAATGCCCCAAATCATTTGTCTTCCAACAGGAATGGGGGGTGGTGGTGGTGGAAATAAACATATTGCACAACACTGAAATATTCGAGCTCATACTGGTAGTAACAAATTTACCCACCCCTTCCATGGGACAGAGGCTTTTACTTTCTCAGGTGGGAAACAGAAGCAACAGAGACAAAATGGCTTGACTGTGCTTACACAAGTTTATAGCAGAGCTGGAACCACAACTGAGATTTCTAAAATTACGATTGAGCATTTTAGTTGGAAGCCCATGTTTCCTGCAGGCATATAATTCAGAATTGGCTTTCCTGTGTGCTAAGGTGTTCTTTGTCTGAGGCTGAACTTCGGAGAATACTTGCTTTCTGATGTGTGTTAAAGGTATATGATGAAGGTTGTGCTTTCAGAAGATAAGGGTTTCCTATTGTCTTTGATCCAGAAAGGAAAGGAAAAGGCTTTGCTTTCCTTGTTGCAGGACTGGGCAAAATCACTTCAGAATGACCATGTTCTGTTGGCTACTACTGCCCACCTGGCCAGACTTCAGCTACCCCCATTCCCTATCACTGCACATGAGGCTTTTACTGCCCCACAGGATCTGCCTTTCCTACACCCTGTGAGATTGGGACCTATTAGTCACAGGAGAGGAAGGACTTGCATGATCTCTGCCCAGCAGGACTCTTCTGTGAACAGCCTAACAAAAATGAGGAGGCTGGACGGGGTTGTCTATTGTGATAAAAAGGGATTCTATGTCACTAAGGGCTGAGTCTTACTGTGAGACTTAGTGGGACAAAAAGACTTTGAATGTCGTATCTTCCTTACTTCTGTTAAGGATCTGCTAAGTCAGTATTATGTGGATTGGACTGGACAGACAGATGCATCAGTTTCTGCCAAGAATGGAAGCCAAAACAGGTTTCTAAGACTATGAGGTTGTCATTGAAAGAGTAAGCTGAAGCCAAATCTTTCTCCTCTCTGGTGGAAAGAAACTCAATGCCCAGGCAAATACCAGGAAAGTACAATGAAGTTATTCCTGTCTGGCGGCTCATCCATGCAACAAAAGGTGCAAGAAATATAACTGCACAGGCGTGATTCTACTCCCGAGACGGGATTACTATAATAAAACTTTAAACAGCTCTTTTGTAGACATCTGTATCTGAACTAGTTTTTTGTACTCCCTCTGTAGTCAGTGGAAAGAAAGAGGCACTTCTGGGGTGCAATTTATCTTTCTTATTTTAGATGTCTGCCTTAGGGTGAGATGAATTGCACTTGAAGTGCAGTTCCTCTCTAAGTGTTGTTTCTCTCCAATTACTGCAACAGAAATCTGAACAACTACATCAAAAGTACACGTGGTGAAACCCATGTCCTGGGTCTGGCTGAACTAATAGAGGAGGGAGGAGGGCTGAATATGTTGATAGAGAATGACATTGCTTGTCATGTCTTGTAATATTTCCCGAGCAAGGTGCTGTTCTTTGTATCCTAGGTTCTGGAGCAAGTACTCCTGAGCTGTGCCCTGCTGGGTACTTCTGTCCGCCAGGTACCAACTTCAGTACAGGGCATCCATGTCCAAAGGGTACCTTTGGCCCCGGGACTGGCGCCACGAGTAGCTCTGACTGTGAGCCCTGCCCAGCAGGTAAGAAGGGGCTTGGCACAAGAAACCCAGGGGGCATACATGGAAAGGTTCAGGGAAATGTGACTTCACCCTTCATGTTATTGACTCCACTGATCTTCTGGGCAGCCCATCTCACAGAGATTGCTTTTCTGTTCATTTTAGGCATGTATTGCTCAGTACCAGGTCTTTCACAGCCTTCTGGATTGTGCTATTCTGGTTATCATTGTGCCAAGGGAGCCATCAGCCCAGCCCCCTTCAAACACAGGGTGAGTGAGTGCCAGGAAGCAGCAGAGTAAACCTATCATCCTGGGGACAAGGACTGGACTGTCACAGCCTCATAGTTACTGGTGTAATATTTTCCAAGTATTACTGCTTTGTATGGAGTTGCTCTTGCCTGCTGCTCCTGCTGCCCTTGATAGCTCCTCAGGTGGACTGACATGCTGCTCTTAACATCTGCTGGAATATGTTGCAGCCAGCTAACAAATTCTGGCCAGACCTCCATTTCTGTAGATGGCACTGGAGTGTGCTGTCTCAGGTCTCTTCCAAACGATGGCATCAGTGATCAGATAGCCTTGGCTCAGCAGCCAACGCTTTCAGTGATGTTTTTATGCCAGCTGTGACCTTCATTTAGTTTCAGTGACAGAAAACTTGCAGGACTCAGCTCATATGTACCCTTTCCAGAACCTGTCTCAGTAGTACTTTATGCCAAATCTTGTTTCAATAACATTTTTTCTTTCTTTCTTTTTTTTTTCTTCTTCTCCTACACAGGTGGAATCTGCTGGCCTTGGTCTGCCTGGTAACGACATCTGTCCTGTAGGGCATTTCTGCCCCAGTGGTACAGGCTACCCCATGCCCTGTCCTCCTGGATCCTTCTCTACTGTCATGGGCCTGGAGGCAGAAGAGCAGTGCCAGCCCTGCCCAGCTGGACGGTATTGCAGTGGGGCAGGATTGTTCGATCTGGCTCAGACATCGCTGTGTAATGCAGGGTGCGGTGAGAAAGTCACTTGTTAGTGGGAAAATACAGCTGACAGGATTACTATATGTTAGAGCAGAGGGGCATCCATACTAAATACTGGGCCTGAGTATATCTTGCCCAGTCCCTTGTGTGCAAATATTTATACTCAAGATTAATTAAACTGCAAAGTCTTTGTTCTTAGCCCTCCATTTTGGCTATACAGCATCTGCTTGGTGATCTCAGTATGAGCTTCAGAGCCATTTCTTCTCCCTCTATGTTTGTCTCACATTTTGTCCCAGTTTTATACGTAGTCTTTCATTGTTCTCACCATAGGTTTAGTTTATTACAAATCCCTTATTTACTCTCATAATCACACTTGCCGAGAATTTGACCTGGGCATCTTTTTTCCCCTTCTGTGTTTTATCTCTGTTCCCACAAGGTGGTGCAATAGCCAACGACAAACTAGCATTGCTGGCCTGCATAGTGCAAGCAGAAAGGTGCTGTTAGCAGTATTTGTCCATCTCATGAGTATGCCTTGTAGCAAAAGGCTGCAGAAGCTTAGTTCATTTAATCTGTGAAAAAGAAGCTTAGAGGTGATTTCACTGTAGTGTAACAGGATTTAGTAGGGAAAGATTTCTGATAGCAGACAGCCTTTGAATCTACTAGATAAAATAGCAACAAAATTTTAGCTTAGCTAGAAGCTGAAGCTAAGCTCAGAATAGAAGTAAGGGCTAAATTTGAAATAACTAAAATAATTAGCTACAGAAACAAACTTCCTCGGAAAAGAAGTATTTGCCACATCCCAGTCCAATTTTAAGCCTTCCTAAAAGTTTCTTTAACTCTAAGATGATGTTACAGCATCGTTGCAACAGTATTAAGGTTTTCTGGCCTGGGTTATAATAAATATTATGTGATCATAAATGACCCTTAGCTTCCAAAATCTGTGAAGCTCTTGCCCTACAACAGGGTACAGTTTGTGGTTTGTCCAGGCTGCTTTTCAACACATCTGTCTTGTAGCATCCATCACTTCTCAGCATGCTATTCAGTCAAGTTGGTCTTGCTAGTGGTGAAACAAATGACAGGCAGCTTTGCTGTTCTTTTGCCTGATGCTGTTCCTTTTACACTCAATCATTGTCTTAAGGACTATGAGTTGTTTCTTCTTTAGAAACTGAATCAGCATACGGTGCATGGCTCTCATTTCCTTGTTGCTTAGCTTCTGGAAACCATAATATTTTTTAGATTTCCTCATCTTTACTTATTGTGAGTGTGTGGGAGGGGAGTGGTAAAGGGAAGAGTCAATGTAGAAACAGATGATATTGAAGCAGAGGCCTACAAGAGGATTAAAGATAAAAGGAGACTATGCAAAAACAGAAACTGAACACTTGGGCCCTGTGCTTTGAAGTAAAAAACAAACAAGCAAACAAGCCTAATTTCTAAAGTCTTTTTCTTCCAGAAAGAGAAAACTTCCCAGACAGCTTAGTACAAAAAAAACCCTTTACTGGGATTTTCAGGTGGGCAGTAAATTACAGTTGCTAGGTCAGAGTAGGGGAGGAACAGTTGTTAGCCAAACTGAAATAAAATGCATTTCGTTTCTTAACGTGGCAACCCTTGGTTCTTGGTTAGTGCCTACCACATCTATTGTCCATGAACAGGGCTGTGAGCCTGTTGTTTCAGGACTGAATTCTCTCCCTCTAGGTATGTTTGCCTGGCAGGAAACTCAGTTCCCTGCCCTTCTGATGGGATTCATGGATACAGATGTCCCAGTGGCTTCTACTGTCCTGCTGGCACTGGGCTAGAACTGTCCTGTGAGCCTGGAACATTCAGCCCTATGCCTGGGGCAAGTGTCTGCCTCCCTTGCCCAGCTGGTATGGCCTGCAGCAACGCTGCCACTGTAGAGCCACTCAGCTGCCCCAGAGGTAAGCAATGCGTGTGGGCAGCAGAATCTCTGTCATGCAGTTGAGGGTGTGATGGGTACCTGCGTGCCTCTTTCTGCCTGACCCATAGCAGTGGTTCACTCTAGGGAATATGGGGTATTTGCCGTCAGTTAGAGCAAGGTCAGCATTCTGACTTCTTTCTCCTTTCTTTTTTTGAACAATGTCTCATTTGCCTCTCTCAATATACAGGTTACTATTGTCCAGTTCGGACTGCTGTTCCCCTGCCGTGCCCCGAGGGGACACTGAACACCTTGGAGGGGGCATTGGCCCCCAGTGCCTGCAAGCTGTGTCCAGTGGGGCGGTACTGCAGAGGAGATGCTAACTGGGAACCTGATGGTGAGTTTGAGTAATAGCAGACCACCCACACCGGAGGGATCAGACATTCAGGGCTGAAGGAAGCAGGGAAGTAGAAATCGTATCTCAGTGAACAGGGGTAGTATTGGAGGGTACTCTCATATCCTGTGTCTGTTCCTATCAATCATTTCTTTTTTCTGTTTCATTCTTTTAATTGAGCATTTGTTTTGGGTGTTCTGTCTCCTCTTGCATTACTTTCCTTGTGTCCCCTAGGCTTTTTTTGCTTTCTGTCTTTCTTTGTTTTTAACACTTTCTTTGCTCTTCTTTCTGTCCTCTTAAATACCACCCCTCCCTGCCACTTTTCTGTTTGTGCAGAGTACTTGTTACTGGGCCAAAATGCAAAGATTGGACCCATAAAGAGAAGAAAGGCAAAACCCTTTCCACATAAAACAAAATCTGGGGAACAAGTTAGAGAATTGAGATGATTAAAAAAAAATAATAATAATACCAGATGAGGCCAGTGCAAGGAAAGAAAGGAAGTGATAGAGGCCCCAGATGAGGGGAAGAGGGGAGGCAAACCAAAGATGAACAGCGCAGAATATCAGCAGAGTTTTAAAATGGGACAAGGATGGGCTTCAACTTCTCTGAGTTTTATCTGCTTACTGCTGAGGTTTTAAGGAGGTGCCTCCATGCTTTTCATTGACCACGGTGCTATGGCTACCCCCTCTGTTCTCCAATGGCAGGTCTGTGTTCAGCTGGGTACTTCTGTGAAGGAGGAGCCACTGATGCCGTTCCACATGGGACGCCTGGGTTCCCACACAGTGGGCCCTGCCCGCTTGGACACTATTGTCCAGAGGGTACTCATTTCCCAGTTGCCTGCCCAGTTGGGACCCTGAACAATGGCACAGGTGAGTGTGACTTCACCCACAGGTTTCTCCTGTAGCCCACAGCGATGAGGGACTTCATTACTGGCAGCCATGGTGAGGGGTTGTCCCTTGGTCACTGAAGGGTATCGGTACACTCAGCCAAGCCTGATGATGGCAGTGTGTTACCAGTACAAGCGGATGCTTGTGACGCTGTGACTATCCTGGGGATGCTTCTGTGCCCTCTGTCGCTGACCTTGAGTTCTGTTTTCCTCCTCAGGTGGTACCTCTCCAGAAAGCTGTGTGCCATGCTATCCTGGGTCTTTCTGTGGTAGCCTCGGTTTAAGTTCTCCAACGGGACCGTGTACTGAGGGGTTTTACTGCCCGGCAAACTTCAGCTCCTTCAGCCCCACAGCATTCCTCTGCCCTAAGGTACTGCTGAGTGATATCTGGGCATTGAAAGAGGTGGGTCTTAGCTCTGGGCAGGAGGTGTTTGTTTTCCACTGTGACAAAGTATCATACTGGCCTGATTGAAATGTTGATTACGTCCACAGGGAATGCTGCCCCGGGCTTTGGTAATGCTGTGATTCACCCTTCACACGGAGCCTAAGTTTGCCACCATCTCCATGCAATCTTTTTCCTTCTCTGTCATTGCCAGGGTCACTTCTGCCGGTCAGGGGCAGCCCACCCAACGCCATGCCCTGATGGGGAGTACCAGCCAGCCAGGGGCTCTGCATCCTGCATTCCGTGCCAGAGAGGATTCTACTGCCAGGACCTGGTGGCAGGAGACCCCAGGCGCTGCCCACCACATACTTACTGTCCTACAGGTGCACTGAAACTGGCATACTAGCTATGCCAAGGACTCAAACCTTGTGTGCCTCATTGTGGTCCCAGAGTGGTACAGACGTACTGTCTGTCTTCCTGTAGGCCAGGGGATGAGGAAGTGGCAATGAATGAATCTGGCGTAGTGTCAGCTTGCTTCTTGGGTGTCATTTGTTACTCTCTGATACGGTTCTAGAGTCATGTCAGATCAAAAGGGTCTTCCTAGGGTTTTTTATTTTCTCTGTATTCTCCCTATTAGGTACGCGGTTTCCTCAGACATGTCCTGAAGGCACCTTTACTCCTCCAAATATGACTGGCCTCTGGAATGAGAAGGAATGCCTGCCTTGCTTACCTGGTCACTACTGCAGGTAGTGATCATTCATTTCGATCTGGCATTTTCTCACTTTGTCTTAAGCAGTTTGGAAACCTTGTTTTATGCTGATAAGCGAACGCTAAGTTCTTCCCAGCTTGTCTACCTCCTCTCTCGTAAAGAATTAACTATAAGCCCAGAGACAAGTTTTGGGTACAGAGATGTTGGATCTGTGAATTTGGAGAGAGATCTCAAAGCAGTCTGGTATCATTGTCACGATGTCATAAAGATAAAGGAGCATCTGAAAGAGATGTAGGCAGTGTTTGTGAAAACAGGAAAATAATCCAGAAAGTCCAGCCCAGTGGAAAGTCATCTACAATTTCATGTAAAGCTGTTTGCCCATGTTCATGAAATTTGAACTCAAAAGTGCTTGGCTCACTCTAGTTATCTACATGTTTTCATAAGTGGAAAAATTGAGTCTATTTTATCTCTCTTACCGGTGTAAGAACTGCTCTCTTTACGCACCAAATAATTATCAGTAGGTCTTACATAAATTCTTAACTGTTCTCTCTGCTCCAGGCATGGGCAGCTAGAGGGAAAGTGTGCTGCTGGATACTTCTGCCTTGCTGGGAGCTCTCAGTCTACTCCACAGGGCCCTAGCTTTTCCTGGCGTTTTCTGTCTGGATGTCGCTGGGGTCAGGTGTGTGCTGGGCTGTGTCCTGCAGGTAAGTGATAATCTTGGAAGTGTATGAAGTGTAGAATAGTGAATTGCTTCTTACCAACTGGAGAGCATCTGTTATCTTGCATAACATATTGTGATATCTGCTTTGAAGCTGTCATGCTCATCAGTGCCTTCTACTTTTACATGATTTGACCACCACAGAGGTGTGCCTGACCAAATACGCCACCTTGAGTTTGTGGTGCTAGACTGTCAGTGCAGAAAAGTCTGAAGGCTGTTGGTTTGACTCTCTGTATGCACGGAATCCCAACAGCTGTGTGGATGTTCATCCTGGAACAACAGGAGACTCTTGCTGATTCATTTTTGCTGTTGGAGGGCTTCTGAATTTTACTTTCATCTCTTCCCCATCCATTTCTGTAGGTTTCTATTGCGTGGAGGGCTCTGAGGTACCTATACCATGTCCTGCCAATACTATTAGAGATGTTCCAGCAGCTAGGCAGAGAGAAGACTGCCTGCCCTGTCCACCAGGCCACTGGTGCAAAGCAGGTTGGAACTCAGGGGAATGGTGAGGGGAGGGAATGAGAGCTGCTTTTCATGAGAGTTGTGTGTATCCCTGAATCTGGTCAGGCTAACTTTGGTATCAGATACCGCATTGTGCAACAGTCCTTGTAGTAGGACACACTGTCTCTACTGATGAGTTCTAGAGTCTGCAGAGAGAAGAGTCATATAACACTATTAGTATGATACGCTGTTCCGTCAAAGGATGGAAATGTAGGAGAGCATAAGTTCAAAGCCAGTCTGTAAATAACTCTGTGTGCCATCTGCCAGAACAGGGGCTTGAATTGTGGAGGTGGATTGTACACACGCGTGTGGTAGTTTAGGAAGGACCCAAGGAGGACACAGAAGAAAGGTGTTCCAACTGCAATGAGAAGATGGCTCCTTAAAGCTTGGTTTTCTGTTTGTTAGGGGATTCAGAGGCCTATCCATGTCCCTCAGGACACTATTGCTTTGGAGGAAATGTCAGTGACCAAAGCAGTCTCCTGGCACCTCAGAAATGCCCTCCACACACTTACCGCGAATACCCAGGAGCTCAGAGCCTGACAGATTGCCAGCCATGTCCTCCGGGCTATCACTGCCCTTTACCAGGTAAGTGCCAGGTGAAAGCCAACCCTGTTCCCCCACCAGAGCTGATTAAAAATCTCCCTAAGATGAGACAGGGAAAGGGAGAGGTAATTAATGTTCACAGTGTGCTTAGAGCTCTTCTCTAAAAATCCTTCCTGGCCATTCAGCCTCCCTTTCTTCATTCTTTTCTCTCCTAACAGGTCTAAGCAGGTTTGAGGATTATCCGTGCCCCCTGGGATACTGGTGCCCTGGCACAGGGGACGCTTTCCTTTGTCCACCTGGCACTTCTAGGATCCAGCCTGGTGCAAAATCATTGGAAGAGTGTGATCCCTGCTCACCTGGATACTATTGCCCAGACCCAGCACAGACAGGGCTGCCTAACACCCAGGGTGTACCTTGTAAACCTGGCTATGAGTGTCCAGCAGGTGACATGACTGCGCTCTTTTGTTTTCCATATTTCCAGCTGTTTCTGAGTCCAGATAGGTGAATAGGGCACAGCAGGTAGAGCCATAGCATTTAGCAATGACTAGAGCCCTGTTCCTGCAGCAGCCCTCCCAGGAAGTGGTCACTGGCGGAAGGACTTTAGAAGTGGATTTAGTAACCTGAAGCCTTTTCCTGGCTTTTGGCCCTTGAATTCCCATCTGCAGTTTCTCCGGCCTCCCTTCCTGTTCTCATTTAGCTGAGGTTCCCAAAGCAAGTGATCTGGGCCTAGAAAAGCAGCAGGTATCTTTCATCATCCGGGGCTAGATACTCAGGTGTGTTACCATTTCAGGCTAAACAGCGAATCAGTTCCCAACGGATCTATGTCCTTTTGTGAACGATAGGAAAAGTGGAGTTTTTATGGACAGTAACACTTAACAAAGCCCCCTTGCTTACTGTCTTCCCAACACATGTTCTCCTGTTCTGGTAATGTCACATTAATCAGCCACTGGTTCCCCTTTTTCACCAGGTTCAGTAAATCCAAAGCCTTGCACGCCTGGCTCATACTGTGGTGCTCACACAGCCGTGCCTTCCATGTGTCCTGCTGGGTATTTCTGTCCTGAAGGCTCAACAACATACAATAGCCCTGAGCAGCTGTGAGTACTTAGTGTGTTTGGTGGAGGCAGCTTTGAAGTTTTTTTAAAACTCTGAATATTGTGAAATCTGCTTGTGGTAAAACCTGAGTTACTGCATCAACCACAGTCTTCTTGCATTGTGCAAAAACAAAGGTATCTTTGTAATCACAGTTACGGATTTGGTGGCTGCTTAGACTGCATAGGAGGATTTATGATTTGTACGAATTAGCCTAAGCCCGGAACCAGATGAGAACCATTTTTAATTTTGCACTGGTCGTTGAGTCCATAAGTCTGAACATTTTCAGAGACTTTTCTCTCCTCTTCCTGCCTGTTTTGCCTGCCAGGTGTGTGTTTCCCTACTACTGTCCCCCAGGCAGTGCCCATCCACAGCCTTGTGAAGGAGGATACATGGCCCTCAGGTTGCCTGGTCTGAGGGATTCATTTGAGAAATTCTGCAGAATCTGTGATGCAGGCAGCTATCGTAATGTCTCTTTCAGCGCTGCACCCTGTCAGCCCTGCCCAGCAGGCTTCAGCTGCCCACAAGGTAAATGGGGCTGCTATGGAGAAGTAGTCCAAGAAATAGCTTGAATTGTAACCAGAAAGTTCTAAGTTCTATATGGGCAAAGCTCTCAGTCCTCTATAATTTTAAATCCCTGGTGTGTGTTGAGGAGATGACCTCTCCAGCCCCTGCGAGCCCTGTTTCCTCTAATTTTGTGACTCAGCTGTGAGGCCAGGAGTTAAGATATTATCAGAGGTAGAAGTGCGAACCTAGGTGTTCAAACGTTGCTGTGTGACAGTCAGTGCTGCAAGGATCCTGCTGGACAGGAGGAATAGCGTTGGAAGCATTTGAAGGTCCCCACAGGTTGGAATCCTCTGTCAAGTTCACTGACATGTTAGCTCACACTGCAAAGCATGGAGGAGATCAAGCCTGGCCACTCTGGCCACTGAGTTTGTCCAGTCTAATAACTGGGATAAAAAAATCAAGACTTCTAAATATATAAATTAAATTGGAAAATGTTGAATGTTGATTAACTTTACATACACACGTGTATGTGTTCATATATATTTGCATGTGCATACACAAAGATGCATATATATGTATGACTGGAGTAAGTAAGTGGATTTCTGTCTCTTAACACTTGCTCAGTTCCATAAGCAGTGTCTGTGTCTGAGATAGCCCCACCGCTTTCTCTAGGCAGTGAGAGTTACCACAAGAAGCCTTGTCCCAGTGGCTATTACTGCCCTCCCCTGGCATCTGCCCCTCTTCCCTGTCCCCCGGGGACCTATGGGAGCAGCAACTTCGCAAAGCGTGTAGAGGATTGTCAGGCCTGTCCTGCTGGCACCTTCAATCACCTTCCTGCTCAGGCTGCCTGTTTTCCCTGTGGCAGCTCTTCTTCGTCACAGCCTGGTGAGTTGCTGTTTGAGAGTGAAACTTTCCCTGTAGTTAAGAAAAAGTCTAGAAAGAAAATCGCTTAGATGTGTGATTCCCCCACATGGTTTCCCAATGGACTGCAAGCTGTGGGATTCTCATGATGCTGTGTGTGCTAGCAATGCCCGGCTGCTCTTCCTCTGTCCTGCCTAGAAGAAGGAGGATTCAATTCTCAAAGCTGTCTTTTGTTCTCTTATGCTCTGTTAGACAAGGAGTTTTGATTTCATCTCCTTCAAAGGAAGGAAGAGACGAGCAGCCCTACTAATTCTTGCTCTATCATTACTTTGAAAGCAATGGAATACTTTTGCCTTAAATTGCAGAGTTTGCAGTAAGTGTAGTTGTGGTTTTGAGCTGAAACTGGGCACTGTAACCATGTCCAGCTGGGACCATGATAAAGTTGGAAAAGAGCAGAAAACCAGAGGGTGGGAAGCTAAGTACGGTAGTGAGTGCATATGCCTTGCTCCACGTGTTGTGCAGTAGTCTTCCAGCATTTCAAGTCAAGTGGATTTGAGAGTCTTGAGGCACAAAGCCTCTGCAGAGAGCGGCTCAGCAGCCTTGACTGACTGGGTCCTTATCCTGTCCTGTGGCTTAACATACAAATTAACAGAGGGCTTGTCAAAACGCCACTGCTGCAAATTCCCAGCTGGGCCTTTCTGCATTTCTTGTTAAATGGACACTTCAGGAAATGGTGTAATGATTGTGTTGGTGGAGCAAAAGGCAGGTTGGCTTCAGATGGCTTTCCTGTTGGCTCAGCTCTGCTGTGCTGGTGGGACAGCAAACTCCAGGTGTCACTAAAATGAGCAGTGTGATTTGGCCAGAGAGTATTCAGTGCAGGAACTGCTCCTTTACTGTGAGCAGTTGTTGCCAACTATATTCCCTACCCTGATTTCCACTCTAAATCCAGCCTCTTCTCTAAGGTGCTACCAGCTGTGCCTGCCATGGGCTCAACCGGGCTTTCCAGCAGTCAGATGCCTCCTGTATCTGCCAGGCAGGTTACACTTACTACGATGAGCGAGGCAAGGAAAACCCTGACAGCAACAGTGATCAGGATTGCCGACCTCAGGTAAAACTTGGCTTCAAAACAGAGTTGTTGCATGACATGCAGGAGAGGGAGAGTAGTTCAGTGCTTTAGGCGCTGGCTTAGAGTATGTGGTGTGTGCAATCTGAGCTCAGTTCACTGAACTGCTGCAGACACAAGCAAGCACTTCAGCTGTTTTGTTTGATACCCCTGATCCTTCCTTGTAAGTTAATGGCACTTGTTTTCTTTCACAGAATCTTGTAAGGCTAAATTCATTAAGGGCTGGAGGCAAAAGATACTTGCATGCTAGGACAATCGGGAGCAGCAAAACATCTCAGATGACAGATGGCAGGAATTTAAGCCTTCGTATTTTCACTATGGAATTCTTCATTAGGGCTGATTGAGGAATTTGGATGGGAAGTGAAATTGTTGTGATCTTTCTTCCATGCTTCTTAAGTTGTTGTTTAACGGCCCTTGTTGGATTACCATTATGTTGAATGTCAGCAATGAGTGGAGAATTTTAGGGATGCTCCTTCTCAGTTGAAACACTAGAGCTTGTCTGTTTCACAGATTGGATGTGTCGGTTTTCCAGGTGGATGAGCTCTGTGATCCTGGAGAGGTTCGTCTAGCATCTACGCGCCAGTGCGTTTTTCCTGAACGGTATGACTGCTCTCCACCTTGTGGGCCTGCAGGTGGAGAGATTAATGCAGAGCTCGGCATGTAAGTCTCAGCCCAGCCTCTCATTAAGAAACACTTCACAATTAGTTCTGACTGGCTAAGTTGCTGATCCCATGAGGTGGTTCCAGGGTAGGACTTTGTGAGGTGTTTTCAAGAAACTTTCCATTGCTGGAGTTCCTCTGTGTGGAGATACTGGCCTTCAGTTCTCACTCATTGGCCTCATTCCTCTACCTGTGTTTTTAAAATTACCTGATGATTTTGTATGCTTGGGTGGAGACAGCAGAATGGATGCTGAGTGACAAGGTGAGGATGGACAAAGCTCTTGCTTTCTGACGGAGACCTTTTCCACATATCTCAGGCTGAGCTCTCCTCAAGTGGATGATCACTTTATTACAGTTAGAACAGAATTGAAATTAGTTCTCATCCCCCCCTAGCTTCTAATGCTGACTGAAACATAGAAACTAGTTTCTGTCATATGCTACTTTTTTCTATTTGTGAATGAGCTTCAGTATTGCAGAATCTTCTCTTGACATGGATAGCACAGAAATCTAGTGTGTTAAAATGGTAATCTGTTGGTTTCAACCATTTTCTCAAAGCGGAACTTTTGGAGAGGATGCATAACCCTCTGTTCCAAGACTGAAGCTGATCTCTATTAGCAACAGAGGTCTGTTAGAGAGTGGGGTATAACGTTTTGGCCTATCATGTGGTTCTTATGCTGAAGAAGAAGCATTGAATAGTGAACAGTACCAAATGAGATGGACTGTGAGTTTGCTCTATCCTGTTTTCCATGAATGTACAGCAGGCCGACTCATTCTGTAGAGTGTAAGATACTGGGGCTAGCCTGACGCTCAGTATATTGTAGCTGTTTGCTCATGGATCATAAGTAATCAAGACCTTTTGGCTCCTGTGTAGATGTCACTGCAAGCAATATGTCTCTGCTGAGGAGCTCTGTGACCAGATGTGTTTGCTGAGAGCCCCACGGATCTCCTGGAGATTTGGCATCAAGAGAAAACTGCTTCTGAGGATGAATGAAGTAGAAATCAGGGTAAGTGCGGAGTGGGGACTCAGTGTGCGAGCCTGTAGAGAGCCCTTATAGATGACAGTTAGGTAAAGAGTCCCCTGGGGGCTGATGTTACAGATGTCTATAACACTGTGAGCAGAGAGAAGGAAGGGAGGCTCATTATGTCTAATGACCCAGAGTACTAATCAGGCAGGAGAATGGCACATTACTGAGAAACGGTGGTTCCTGAGTTGTGGTGAAAAACCTCACTAGATCAGTCTTGCACAGCTGAAGGTAAGGTTGATCACAAACCAGGGTCGAAGACCAGGGTTGATAGTATCAGTAATCAGTGTTCCCCTTTGCTTTTAATAGGAAGTGACAAATGTTCTGGGCCCAGATGAACACATGCAGAAGAGCCAGCGGGTGCATTTGGTTCTGTTTAGTCCCAGTGGAGTGCTAGGTTTCATTGTCTCCAGCCCAGACGTTTTGGATGCATTTCTCATGGGTAAGGCTTGAGAGCACCTCAGGGTGAACCTAAGTCCCAGACAGGCTAAGCCATCAATTTATTTTCAGGCTTGCACAGCAAGTGGACACCAAGCTGGCACAGAGGGAATTCATTGTCAGAGACTCCCTACCATTTACAAAGTAGGGAGGGATCTTATTCTATCTGAGAGTAAACACCAGAGACCTACACTGCTGTACAGCTAGCTCCCTGGGAATAGGTCAAATTAAGATTTTAGGATGATTTTGGCCTTCCAAAGGAGCTAGAAGGAAACTCCCTTTGGTGGCAAATCTGTCAGTGTGTGTGCTGGCTCTTGATTCCAGTTGCTCCTGATGTATGGTAGTGTCATTTTGAGTAGAATTTGGCCTTGTGAGCTCAAATCACCCCCAGATAAAAAAGAAAGAGTTCTACATTGCCAAGGGTTAGGTGTTTTTGCATGCTGTTCATATTCCAGATTTCATTCTTACTTTTTTCCTGTTGCCTGTGGCAGGAGATTTTTCATCAGATCAGTTGCTGCAGAGAGGTCGTCGAGTCCAGAAGGCTTCCTTCAAAGATATCCGTGCCCTGCCCCTTGTCCCTAACCCAGTAGTATGTCTGGAAGTAGGAGACACAATCCTTTTCCAGCTTAGCATCAATTCTCACAGTGAGTGTTGCTTGGGTCTGCGTGCTCTTTGCAGATACATGTGTGTCCAGACCTGTTCAGAGCAGTGACTGTACATTTGGCAGTACTGCGTATATGAGCATAGTCCTTCACCTCCCAGTCTCTCTTGCCTTCAAGAGATTCCTGATCTTTAGTATAGGCTCTGCCAGTGATTAATCTGGTGTTTTTACATTTTGACTGGATTTCTGTAGACTACAGATGATATATTTCTTCTGTTAGAAGAGTGTGGTTTTTGGGTAGCAATACACACTTCAAATAAATGAGTTGACACTGTATGGCCCTGTAAAACAATTGTAGTCACGTAGCACTTAGACCAGCGTCAGCTGTCCTAACTGAAGAGGGTCAGAGTCGATGACACTGTGCTGAACTGTTCCCAGATCGTACATCCAGCCATTACCCTGTTTATCAGAAGCAACATCTTTATAACACCAACCCAAGCTGGGATTTTGGGCCCTTTCGAAGGCTTGACCACCTCATCCAGGAGACTCACCTCAACATTTCCTGGTAATATCTGGTGTGACTAATAGTGCATGTGTTAGGCGCAGAACTTGTGAGCGAGTCTTTCACATAATCACTATGTCCTTGGGAGTAAGCAGCATGAGGAAATGCAGAAATTTGGTGTGTTCAAGTCCACGTATTTAACAGTCATCACTGCTGCATGCTAAAGGACACTTAGATCAGCCAGTGCCCTCTTTGTCCCTTTTAGGTTTGCCCATGTTTTCCTGGAGTCCGGGACATACGTTTTCAGGGATAGGACCATTCAGGAACACTTTCTGATTGTAACTGTGAATGAAGCAAATGTGGGCTGTGGCCCCAGAGGTGTGTCCTTCCAGCCATCTTCTCTGTTCCAGCTGGTCAGGCATGGGGTTTTGAAGCAGCGGGAACTGAACTTAGCTCCTAACTGGGCTTCTATCACAGGTACAGCCAAAATGCTGTGATATCTTGAACTCTGATGCTTAGCCATAACCTTCATTGTACCTGTTTGGGTGTGTTGATACCAGCATTTCTTTGGAAATACCATCAAACCACTGGCCTTGTCATTTTTAAGCCATGTCCCCTATGGATTTTTCCTTCCTGAAGTTCACTGCTCTCTAGCCAAGAACCTGCTTGTGTAGGAGCAGAAGGGGGAGAGAGGGAAGGAGCAGTTGTGTTTCTGCCCACACCCTGCTTGAAGAATTCAAGTAATTATGGGCTTTGTTTCCCTTGGCATGAAAGCAGAAAGTGTCAGTATGTTTCCGTGATAGACTAAACTGAAATTAAATGCATCCTTTTAAAGTTCACTAAAGGCTAACAACAGGGGCAGTTAAGGTCTTTTCCCAAAGCCCTAACTCTCTGTAAGTGTTCTGCCCATACCAGTCTCTTGTTCCTCAGTGAGAGGACAGCAAAACAATGGAAATGAAAGCATGGCTTGCAAGCATGAGTCTTGGTTCTGTCACCTTTAACTACCTGCACTGAAAACATTTTGTCTCCTTGCCTACGCGTACCAGATCAGGGAGGGGAGGAGCAGAAGCCCATGTAATGAAGACGGAACTTGCTAAATGTTGGTTTTCTGTTTGAAGGAGAGTGTTTAGTAAAGTTTAAAGGGAGATAGTGCTATTGATACGCACTGCTTCCTGTGTTTTTCACATCTTGCCCCATCTCCCATGGCTTCCCCAGTGGTGCTCTTCGTTCTGGGCTTCTTAATTCTGGTGCTGACAATGCTGGCTATTGTGCTGCAGCCCACTGTCCCCATCCTTAGCCCTCTGAAGAGCTGGAAACCACGATGGAGGAGCCTGGGTGAGCCATATATCCCACCAGAGTACATCCTTCTTAAAGACAGGTAAGCTGCCTTTGCATGGTAGATAAGCAGCAGCTCAGACCTTGATAGTACAAAATCATGTCCTGTTGCAGTTACTGACTCCCTTAGGCCCCAGTGCTGGACTCCTTGCCAGCATTACAGTAGACTGAGTTTCTAGCTGCAGAGGAAGTTTCTTGGTGTTCCCCAGCAGTATTTCAGCTGTCTTCACGCATAGTGTCTGATAGCTTTATTGTGTCTTCTGTACAGAGTACTGTTTGAAGAACTACCTGGCCTAGGCTTCGTCTGTATGTTTTGAATCTAGAGAAGAAACCTGTTCTTCTGCTTGAACTAGGCTAGTGATAGCACAGTGTCTGATTTTACTGGGGCGAATGTGCATGTCAGACACAGAGATACTCTTCACGCTCTTCTGCCATTGCCTCTAGCCTTCAGTACTACCAGACGCTTGGTCCTCGTGGTTCTGGAGAAGACACTGGCTTTGGAGAGAAAGGACCTGTGCATAATGAAGGTGAAGTGCTGTGCCAACCCCAAGTGTTCTCCCATTGGCTTCTTACCACTTACTCCCATTCTGAGTCCCCTGTTACTCTGGTATGATAAGTTTGATACCTGCCCGCATAGGAATACGTGCACACACGTGTGGTTATACAGGCACTTTCACTGCTGTGCGCTCTTATGTAGACAGTTACACACACACATACATTTTTATTTTAGATTCATTTTAATCTCTTCGGCTGGGGCCTGAAACCGCCTGTCATTGAAATGAGGTAGTGTTTTCTTCCCTAGAAGGTAGGAGGGCAAGTGGCCCTGAAAAAATCGTTTAGAATAACAGTGGATTCAAATGACTAGTGAAGAAAATAAAGATCTTTAAAATAATTCCCTGGGTTCTCCTGTTGTTTATTCTGTTTTCTGAACACGTGTGACTTGTGGACCTTTTTAGCCTGTAGGGAATGACCTCATCATGGGAATTTCACGATGTTCACAGTGTACCACATGCCCAGAGCCCAGCAGATGGCACTGTCTGGTGGTGTTGTGAAGAGTTCATGGAGAAACTACCACTCAAAACTGCAAATCTGGTAGACAGGTAGCACCCTGACAGTTTACTGGACAAGTTAGAAGTTGATAGTAACACTCTGTCATCCTCCCCCTTACTAAGGAGTGAGACCTCTTACATGTCTTGCCTCATCCATTTTATTTATCCACAGTACACAAAATACTGTTGCCTCCTATGGATAGCCAGTGCCCCTTAGGGGGAGAGAATAGATTTGTGGCCAGTGGTCAAGCATGAGACTTACGTTGTGTTTCAGAAGAGCATTTTGCGGTGAGAGACCTGGAGGATTTCAGTGTTCGCACCGTGTATGATAAGCTGGAAGACCAGAATTTGCACTTGGCATCTCAGCTGGCAAAACACAGGATGGATGTGTTGGTGTTTTACAACAGAATCAGCCAGCAGATTCAAGGTCTCATGGTCAGTGTGAAGAAACAATGGAGGGAAAGGGAGTCGTAGAATTGTGAAACCTGCAAGACAGACGGTTCCCCTGAAGTGGCATTTTACTGAATGATAGGTCTTACTCCCTGCTGTACCCTATTTTGGCATAAAATAGTTTATACTAATCTCTGTTTTGATATAAGAGGAAGAAAGTGAAATGGGTGGATTGTGAGGCTTGCAAAGTGTAATACTACTTTGTTGTAAACAGGGCATGGTGCAAGCACTGGACTCTGAAGGCCTGAAAATCTTTGCCAGGCAAAGGATTTGTGGGCATAAACCTGCAGACAGCAGCTGGGCAGCAGTGGGCGTGGAACAATGTGATGAACACTGTAGCAGCAACTTCCAAGCAGTAGGGCACACAGGTGAGAGAAACAGGGCAGAACAAAAGAGAAGTGGAGTGTGAAGGAAAAAACAGTGGAATGGCTAAAAAAAAAAAAAAATGGCATGGCTCATACAGATGAGATTGTGTCTTCCAGTGCTGTTGTAATTCTTTAAGAGTTGACAGCCTGTCTTCATATGAGTTCAGTGAGAAGACAGGTCTGTCAGCTTAGGAATGGGTGAGCACAGAGTTATAGCACCCTCCCAAAATTATAAGCCTAATGAATTATCGTATTGTCTGGTCATCTTCTTAGGAGGCATCTTGGAGCCATCTTGTGGAATTTCCAAAGAAAGGTTCCTGCTCTTGGTTTTGCTCTGGTGATAATTTTTCATGTGGTTCTGTGGAAGTCCATTTGAATTGGTTATTGGGTTCCATTAGGTACACTGTGGCAAGAGGCAACAGAGTTGATGAAAGCTCTGGAAATCCTGCTTGGGAGAGCTCAACATAAGAATGTATCTATGAAACAAGAGTTGGAGCAGCAGGTCCGAGGACAGGATGCGGTGGCTGTTGTACGCTCACTGGACAGCCTGGCCAGTGAAAGTAAAGCAGAAGTAGAGGAAGGGCAGGTGAGTTGCAGGTGTTGGTTGTTGGACCATCTGTCTCTTTCTACTGTTTTTTCCACCTGTCCGTTTCTTTTACTCTTGGGCCCTCTTTATCCTACAGGATTATGAGCTGCCTCAACAATGTGAACCTTTCAGTAGGAAAGGTGCTTTTTCCAGCTTCCGTGGACGTGAAGAACGTGGTAAGTGTGCCATGGGTACTCTCCAAGGATCACAGTAGAAGGCTGACTCAGTGAAGCCTAGGTTAAGAGAGGATCTGTATTTTGCTAACAGAGCTAACATATAATTACCTTTCCCCGTTTATGCCATTTCTTACTTGCACATAATTTTTTTCGTTGAGGTGGATAACTGAAAGTTCCCCAGTTCAGCAAAGCTACTTCTGTCCCCCTCTGTTCCTCAAAAAGAGGGAAGTTAAGCAGCTTGCATCCCCACAAACCCCTTTACACCTCTGTATTAAGCAACCACTTGGAGGGAAGAGATTGTGTCACTATACTAATTAAATGCTAATATGAGGAGGTCAAGAAAATTCTACACCGTCAGTTCTGTGACCCTCACAGCTTCCAGATAGGCATTCTCTCTGCTCAATACAGTATTGCCTTGTGGCAGCATGTTTGTTGCAGTCATCTAGCTACGAAGAGCTTCTTCTAGCTTCAGCCTTTAAAATCTCCCTCTGTTTTCATCAGGTTTAGATCCGCAGCTGGCTTACCTGACTGAATTGGAGGTGGAAGGCCTCGTAGCAGCTTCCCCCCTTGCCAAGACTCTGTGTGAGATCAAGCAAGCTTTGGTGAATCTGCAGCAATCTTCAGACCTTGTTAATCCAGGTAACAAAGTTTAGTCTGTATTGCAGCTTCTGTTTTCCTACAGGGGATAGGATTACAAGACTGGATGGAATGAAGTCTTTCATCCTTGGTGCCTTTGTAAAACATTTGCACACAGAAATGCCTGCTGCTGAGCTGCAGGTCATTAGAAAGAAGGCACCAGAAGATTGATAAGCCAACCAAAGTGCTTGAGTAATTCACATGTGTAGACTGTGAAAAGGCCAGCTTGCTTGGCATTTGGCATCAGAGAGTTTTAAATCCTTCTGTAAGGAGAAGGAGAGGAGGTACAAAGTGACAGGCCAGGTTTCCCGTGCCAGCCTTTTCAAAGAACTCAAAAGTTGTTCTTTAGGGGGCTGGGCTCCCAGTGCACTCTCAAACAGTGTTGTGATGGAAGGGAAACTGTGGCGTTGTAGTCTCTCACAGAGACAGGAGCATGGGGCATGGCACAGGGCTGCTGCACAGTAGAGCAGACAGCAGCGAAGGGGTGAATAAGAGGAGGCAGACAGCTGTTGTATGCAAGAGGACAAGATGGAGCATTCAGCTGGCGTTATGAATCTCAACAGCTGTCTTCTTCCTTTTCAGAGAAATGCTTGAGTGACAGTTCCTCAGAAGATAGGAGGAGTACCCTCATCCCCACAGATCTAGCCAGTTTGTCAGCTCACCAGTTTGTGGTCTACCGCTTTGGCTGTGCAGTGGTGCACCTGTTAATCAGGGCCTGCTCGTGCCCTGCTTTGGTACTCATGCTGGCTCAGTCAGTTCCTGCCCGAAGTACAGATCAAGATCTTCTCCCAAGCCCTGGAGACTCTTACTATGATTCCCTCAATAAGTGCCTGTATATACATGCGGCAAAGCTGGAAGATGCTGGGGAATTTACTGCTATCTTGCTGAACGCTGTGGCATGGATCACAGCAGGTATGGGTGTGATGAGTGTGTATCCTGTGGGAGCGGCAGTGTCTGCTCTTCACGCTGGCTCTGCATGTGAGAAATGAGATCGCGTATTGAGATACGTAGGTGAATACCTACGTGGTTTTTTTTTTTTCCCAGGAGTCCTGTTCCCAAAAGCAAATTCATTTTATGAATCCCATGAGCACCAGATTTCCTCTTTTGTGACAAGAAACTTGTCCATTGGTACTGGGTATACTTGTATCTGTTAACTGTGCAAGCGCAGAAAGATTGGCCCCTTTGATGTTCTCGCTTAAAATAGTCTTAATGTCAACAGATGTGGCTTGTTCCTTTTGCTTTGCTTTAGGTTGTCCCTCAAATGGTATCGTTCGTTCCTGCTTTCAGATGGAGCTTAACAGAGCTATCGTGGTTCTTGCCAATGCCTTTTTCCAGCATTCATGGGGGATAGCAGAGAAGGTAAATGTGATTTCCTCTAATGACAGCGACTATCTAGCCTGCAAATCAGGAAGTCAGGAAGCAGAAGCAGTATAAAGTGATTTGACTTTTTGAGGAATTGGGGGATTTTCTGGCAGAGCCTAAGCATGGTCTGTGGCTTTGTCTAGAATTCTTGGTATTATCCTGATTTTATATGCAGTCAGCACTTCAAGTTTCTTTGAGGTATACCTTGTTAACATGCAAGAAAGAAGCCTAAGAAAACTAGAATTATTTTTAACTGAAGAAGCATTTTGTGACTAGGTATTATTGGGCAGAAATACGTTCTCCAGTGTAAGGTGGATTTCTACTACATCATTTTTTTCCACTTCTACACCTAGTGTGTTTAGAGATGTTAACATTAAATAGACATTCATAATATGAAGCAAGGAATGGAAAGTTTCTGTAGGTATACAGATGTTAATGCCTCCTTGACAAGGGATTTATCTGCAGTGCTTGTGAACTGGCATCTTCTACAGTAAAGAATTTAAGATCTGTACCTACAGCTTTGCAGGATAGTTGATGACCAGAAATTCTTCACTGGAAAGTAGCCTACTTTTGTTAGTTTTACTTGTTAATTTGCTTGCAAAACTTAGCAGATCATGGTTGGGCTAAAATCATCTCTGGAATTGTGATGCTCTATGCATTGTTTGGGTGGTGTTTTTTTTTTCTGGCTTCAACTTCAGGATCCTGCAGGAGGCTGCTTATCTGTTCATTTTGACACTCAGACCATGCTCGAAGAACTTCTGAGGATCAGAGTATCACCACACCCATGCGTCAAGGAAAAAGCCCTGGATGAGAGGTAAAATGGATCACCAGATTACTGCCACAGAAATAAAAGCATTCACTTTATGTAGAATGATTTACTTTGTCATCTAGATAGTGGATATGTTACTCTTCTGTTTTGGGTGGCAACACGTTGTTTCTATCAAAGTTTGTGCTGCCCTGACATACTGTTATTTCTGCTCATGAAATTCTGGTATGGAATCCTGAATCAGCTTTGTTGTAGTGGTACAGATTCAGGGTTCCATTCTGAAGACCAATTTCATCATCTGTCTTTTAAGCTCTAGGCAAGTCATTGGCCTGTGCTTCAGTCTCCTTTTTGCAAACCTGTTTCTCCCTTTTTTAAACCAGGAATGGTAAGATTTAATCAATAGTTATAAAATCCTGTGCATAAATGATTGAGTCAAAAATGATTGCAAGAATAAAGGCTGCATCAGTCCTGCTCTTCATGAGGGATATTTTCTAAGTGAAACAGACTTCAGGATTCCTGATTGTTGTGTTTGTTGTGGATGTGAGTAGTACAGCAAGAGAATGGTATAACAACTTCCTTTGAGAATAATGGTCTTTTTTCATAAATAGAAAACTTCACTGTTCTAATGACAAGTCAGCTTTAAACTTCTCATTTAATAGCAGAAGTCATATGCTACTAGAGAGAGATAAAAGCATTTTGATGGAAATATTTTCATATATTCTAATACAAACTGGTTCATATTTTGCAACTAAACTATTAATGCAACTGACACTAATCTCCTTCTGAATGCTGGATTCGGTTCTGGTCAGTTACCTGGAGTAACACCTGTTTGAAATATTCTTCAGGCATATAGATGAGGTAGATGAACTCCTTTTGCTAATCATAGAATGGTTTGGATCGGAAGGGATCTTTAAAGATCTAGTCCAACCCCCCTGCCGGGAGTAGGGACACCTTATACTAGATCAGGTTGCACAAAGCCCCATCCAACCTCGCTTTGAACACTTCTAATGATGAGGTATCCACAACTTATTTGGGCAACCTGTTCCAGTGCCTAACTACCCTTGTGGTAAAAACAAACAAACAAAATCTTTCTAATATCTAATCTAAACCTAGCCTCTTTAAATTTGGAACCGTTAACTCCTTGTCCTGTCACTACAGACCCTGGTAAAAAGTCTTTTGCTGTCTGATCTGCCAGACTTACTTGGAGCTACAGGATGAGACAGTTCACAATGCTATCCTGTACATTTTCCTTTTTTTTTTTTTTTTCCCTGAAAAGAAATAGCTAAAATACGGGCTGTACTTCTGTGATTCCTTCTGGAAATTCCTGTTGTGTTTCTCTCCCAATTAGGATGTCTAGACTGGAAAAGTACCAGTGCCTTAAGCTGCAAGTGGAGACCCAGGACAGGATGGAAAATTCTCGGAAAAGCGACTACAACTGGACTGTAGAGTCCTCTGCTGTTCAGGTCAGTAATTCATGTTACTTGTTCTTCTCTGATGGTCATCCATCAACATCTCCAGAACTATCCCTGATGTTTTGAGTGCACAGTGGAAAAAAACACTCCAGTGTTTAAGAAGTTAATAATTTTTGTTTTCTCTTTTAACTTTCAACCTATGCACAGGGGCAATAGTTATCAAAGATCTCAAATTATGTATTACTTTAAACATCTTCAGAGTCTTAATTTCAGAGAAGTATGAAGTCCTTATGCTGTAGAAATGAAGTATGAACACCTAAACTTTTTTGTCATTTTTGACAATCTTGTTCAACTTCAATCTGACATTACGGTTGGCCAACGTTTGCAAAAGAACAGCATCACCTCTACATTTCTCTCTGTTACAACTTTTGCAAAGAATGTGCTTTCAGTGAGACATCTCCATTACTTGTGGTTGTGATGTGACCTGTTTCCTCAGAATTGGCATGCCTATCTGCCTGTCCCCACTAGTGACCCCTACTAGAAGATGCTGCCGTTGTAGAATGTATGTTTGCTGTTTTCCATGAGGGTATTTTGTGTTCTCTAGCTGAAGGTTGCGAAACTGGAGGAGAGACTGGATGAGCTAAATGAGGAGTTTTTTGAACTGACAGTGCAGGCCTTGAGTATGCAGGAAGACGGGGAATCGCTGGAGAAGGAACTGAGAATGCAGGAGGAGTCATTTGCGGTATGAGTCATCTTTCGCCATGTAGTCTTTTAACCAGCCATAGAGCAATGGCCACAACAGCTCATCTTTACATGGGTGCATGCCCTTGTGATGTAGCTTCACTGTATTGCAGGGGTGAAAGCAGGTGAAAAAGGCACACCAGAAAACAGGTGCTTATGCTGGTCGGTTACATTCAAATCTGAAGCCCCATAAGTTCCAATATCTTTAGTTCAGAGTATTAGACAACGGAGGAGATTATTTTTTCCCTTCGACATAAAAATTTTCTTTTCACATACTTGGTTCTGCCAGGCAGCATCCCCTTACTTAAAATTATCTCGCAAGAAGAATAGCATGCCTCGCTCCTCATGTACTCCATGTGTAAGAATCAAGTGGAGCTCAGGCCACATCCAGGCATTGAGGCTAACAAGTGAGAAGCAGCAGCTTGAAATAAATGCTGCGCTTCAAAGACAGAACCTGGGAGTCAGGACTCCTTTATTCTCTTCTCATCTTCATGTGTGATACTGGATAAGTCTTATAAATTCTTTGTTCATTAGTTTCTCCATTTAATTTTGAAAAGCAACTGCGTAAGCTACAGTGATAAACAAATGCATTGAGACATACGAAGAGCAGCACAGCCTATCCTTAAGCTATGCAGTGTAAACCAGAGGTGCTGGGAATTCAAACACTGCGTAGAGTAACAGGATATTGAATAAAATTACACCTTTTAAGAGAAAGCTATGGAGAACAGCCATTCAGGTACAAGTCCTTTTATTTTTCTTGTGTCCTTCAATCTCTCAGCAGGTAATTGCACAAACACAGGATTTTTGATGAACTCGTTTGTTACAGCTTTTCTGCTCATCACAAAAGGTGTCTGGTGAAACTGTTACAATACAGCCAAGTTCTGTGATCTTAGGGAGCAGTTTACCAGCAAGAGATTAAGAAGCCTGTTTCTTTTCATGTATACCAGTTTATAGCAGTAAATAAAGAATTAAGATAAGTTGGATGTCTTCTGCACTGAATATTTTCCTCCCGCTCTTCATGAACTTTTAGACTGTGATGCATAGAGTTTGAAATTATTAATGGTGTGTTTTTGATGTAATTAGGGGTGAGTTGTTTGTATTATTTTGAAATTCAGATACAGTGTGCTTTGCAAAGGCCTGAATGTGTTATCAGTGTGCACTACACAGCTTGCCACATGTTCTTGAGTCAGTGTATAGTGCTGGCAGTAGATCCTGTCCCAGATTTGTCCACTGGACTAGGTGGCTTCAGCGATGGCATAGCTGTCCCTTGATGCTCTCCACTGAGTTTACACTCTGCTTTTGTTTTGACTTTCTGTAATAGACTGCAGGCAACAAACAAGTATGGGGAGCTCAGCAATATTCAGAGCTGCTGGATTCTTGGGCTGCAAAGAGGGATGAAGCCCTGCTGGTGGAAATAAAGAAGAACTGCATTGCTCAGAGGATTGAAGAGATGGAAGCAGAACTGTTTCATCTTCTGCAAGTAAAATAGCCACCAGCCCGTTTTGTTGAGGATCCTAGCTTATAAGGCAATGGCTAAAGGTGGATTATGGGAGAGTGTGTGTGTCTGTGGACAGAGTGCTGTATCTGAAGAATCGGGATAGATACGTATGTAGTTAGAGATGCACTTGGTCAAATATGTCATGAATAATCCATATTCTATTTTCTTTAACTGGTTGTAGTACATTCCCACTTACCTTCAGTTATCAATAATTTTGTAGGCTTGAGAGGAAAGCTGAGGTTCTTAACATTCTTTACTAATTTTAGACTTTTCATTGCTAAGTCAGTAAAGCAGAAAAGACATGAGGCCGTGGGTGACCGCGCTTACCAGTGCATTCTGTGCAGCCTTTTTGACCTCTGATATCAAGGATATTTGTGAGGATCTTTTAGGTACAGTTTAGAGCAATACTTCAAAGCCCTGTCCACCATCTCTATACTGCCAGTGCATATTTTCAATATAATCATATTGATCTCAATAAGGTCTGCTGGCAGAGACCTTGAAGGTCTTTAGAGGTGTGATTTTGGGGCATAAGAGTACACTTAAATTATTCCCTGTAGTGGTGACTGCGGCAATCAGTGTATCTGCTGGTGTCCAGTGCTCTGGGAGACTGATCTTTAAATGGAATATGTTCTTCCTACCATTTCTATTCTTTTGGCCTGTCTGTATGACGCCAAGAGAGCCCGGCTGTGAAGAGGCCTTTGCTTCTGAAGAACAAGGGTGGAATGGGAACACCTGCTCTGTCTTTCTCTGCACAGTATTCCTCACCTCCAGGTGAAGTACAACATAAAATTGCTTGACTGTGAGCCAGCACAATGCCTTGGCAAACCACATAGGTAGGCTTCAGCCAACTGTTTCCAACTGCAAAGCCTGTTCTCTTTTCATTGCAGTGTTTACTGAATTGCTTATGCATGAAGAGGTTTGTGAACCAACTCCTTCCTGGTTCCTAAACACAAATCTGTGCTTATGCATTCTGCCTTTGCGTAACTATAGAGGGTATTAAGAGGGTGAGACTTCAGTGCCTGGGAGCCAAGACAGAAGCTCTCGTTTTTAGACAGAACTGGTGTCTCTGGTGGATCATTCTTTTGCCGTTACCTACTCAGTTTGGTGGTTCCACATTTTCTGAGCTTGCTCCCAGAAGCAAAAGGTTTGTTTTGGTTCCTTTGCAACTCCACCTTGGAAGAATTTAGTTATTTGCTGACACTTTGAAGGGACTTTAAGAAAACGAGAGGATTTTAGGAAGAAAAACATACCTCTGTATGAACACTGCAAAACACTGTGATTGCCTTTTCTAGAATATGGTAGTGAAAAAACTGTCATTGCTCTCCTCGTTGCTCTTTTTTTTTAGGTTATCAGCATATATGTTTATAACAGTACTACACGGACATAAGCGTCTTTAGTGATTGCTGTCTCTGTAAAATCTACAGGAAAACATGGTACCCAGATAGGTGATAAAGTTATCTCTGTGTGCTGTGCATCCAGGTTATATTTGTAAAAGGCAGGTTCAAAGGCAGTGGCAAATAAAATCTGACAATTTTTTCATTATAACAGTTTTCCAATGAAAATAATTTTTCATTTTGGATCAAAACAAAGATATATGTATAGAATTTTACTGGAAGTTTTCTTTTTTCCCCACTGTCATTTTCTTAACAAGTATACTTCAATTGTAAGTAAGCATTTCTGGCTTTCAAAATGTTTGGTTTTTTTTCCACAAAATGAAAGAATATCAATGAAAAGACCAGAATTTCACACAGTGTTTCTTTTCATGTTCTGTTGATAGTTAATGAAGCAAAGGAAAGAACAAATATAAGGAGGAGTGGAGCAACCATTATTTCTGTTCTTCTGAAGTATTTACTGTTGATAGCTGTTTTTCTAGCGTTCTCTGAAATCTTGTGGAAGTCAAGCTTGTGTGGAGTAGCTCTGAAGTCCCCTCATGTTTGGAAGGCTGCTATTTCCCTGAGACTGCTGATAAGACTGATTGAGTCCAGGGTCACTTAATTTGGAATTCAAAGAAGGATCACAAGGCTGTTGGTTTTTTTCAGTTGTTTTGACTTATGCCTCTCAACAGAAAAAGGTAGGTCCCTTTTCAACATTCAGTGTAAAGTTCAGCTTCTCTTGGAGAGCATCAAACATTGCTGTGGATGTGAAAAGGGAGGTACGGTGAGTTCCCTGAAAAGGAAACTCTTCAGTTTACGGCTGTGTGTGGCTCTGAGTTCTGAAATAATGCCTGCTGAAGCTGGGTGGTTTCTGCTGCTTTTGTCTTCCAGTGTGAAACTGTTATCAAGCCTCCCAGTGTGTTAACAAAGCCAGAGAATGTTCTTGATGGTGTTTGTTGCAGTTACTGAGGCCCCCCTTGGCTGTGCTCATTATGTAGTTAATCCTTGCTTCTCATCCTTACAGAGCTACATGCAGTGCTTTCGAATGCTGTTGGAAGAAAAGGTCCAATGAAAACATCTAATGAAAATGTCCATCTGAAGAAAATGTCCAATGAGGATTTCATTAGTGTGTCAACACAAATGAAATGCACTGCCAGTCCAGATCTACTGGCAGAGTCTTTGCAGATTTTCACACTCAGTGCTTGAATACAAGCAGGTTAATTAAGCCTATTCAGTTGTCAGCTATGAACATAACCATAACAGATATCCATTGAATTCTGCTAGACCATAGCAAGCGTGATATATTATGACCAAGCTTATCCCACAGTAAAAGAAGTTTGTGCCAAATTGTACAAACTAGTTTTTGCCTTGACTAAAAGCACACACATAGTTTTGACTTGGCTGACCGTTAGAGTGAAAGGCAGATACTTATTTTGAGATGGTCCAGAATCGTAGTCCTCAACTAAAATGCACCCAGAGTCTGGGCTGTTTTTCAGATGTGGATTACATTTGTATAGCTGGGATGTCTTGAGTTAAATGGCATAATTTTAATTTTAATTTGTAGGTGCTATTATTTTCCTTTGCAGCTGAAGAAATACCTGCACACAGGTGAAGGCTGAAAGTTAAAAGAGGATTTTCATTTTGGATTCCTCAGCTAAGCCTGTGAGCATCCTTAACTCCACTCAGAGATAATAGAACCTAATGATGTTGAACACTTACTGAAGACAGAGCTAAGATACCAGAAATTGGACATCTGAAATTAAGGTTGCTTTTGAAAATGGTCTAATGGAAGCTAGGATTGCCTCAATGTTTGACAGTCTCAGTTCTGACCTTCAAAAAATGTTCTTTCAAAAGTTTCTGGGTTTATGCTGTGCTTTAGTCCCTGACAGAACATGAAGGTTCCCAAGAAGGTGTGGTTTTTATGTCACTGCTGAAAGATCACAGCGTTGTTGCTCCAAAGTTCCTGGCTTGGTAGCCTGAGGTAGGTATTTCTGTAGTGTTGTTCTCAAACCTGAGAGGAGAGAGTATCATGTCAGTTGTGTTCCTCAGGAAAGGAATAAAAGCCTGAAGTAAAGAAGAAGATACTTAATTTATAGTGAAAATGAGAAGTCTTTCTTTCCAGAACTAAAAAAAACTACAGCTAACTAAAAAAGAAAATGGTTGTTAATACCTTATCATTGTGAAGTACTGGAGTCATAGATGACATGGTATGTGCCATGGAAGTACCCAAATGTCATCTGATCTTTTCTTAGCATCTTTTTCTCTTCTCTCTGCAGATAAATTGGGAAAGTGGGAAGATTCAAAAGTGTCACCTACCAAATGAAATCTAGAAACTATGGCAAACGAACAACCTTGCTTTTGGATGTTTCTTCCACAGAAGGTGAGCCTCTGGCTTGAATGAGTTCTAATACTTAGACTTTGGCTGGGCCCCCAGCATCTATTTGTAAGCGTGTTGTGTTTCTGCTGCAGGTAAAAGGAGTTATTCACCTCAGGGCAACAGGAATTAAATTGTTGCTTCCCCTTCCAAACAAACTGGGAAACTCTAATAGTGGCAAATTGAAGCTGTTGCTCGCTGCTGCTTTTTTGGAGGACATCTATGTGCTTGTTGGTTTATTCCTTGATGAAATGCTTAATTTGTTGGGTTGTTCCGAGAACCCTGAAATACTAAATTCCTCATTTCTATGAGAAAAGAATAGTCTAATTGAGCTAGTTCATCAGTGAGTCAGTCTGAAGCCAGGTACATGCTTAGTAGCTTTGCCAAATGAAGCCTTGATCCTTGCAGACACAGGGCTGTATGGTGAATCGCAGAATCGCAGAAATTGGCAGAAAGACAAGCTGCAGCCTCAGGTGTCTGCTTTCAGGGTCGGTCTTGTAATTGATTCATCTTTAACTTAGTAGTTTTATTTCTGGAGTTGTTGCAAGTATTCAATTAACATGTCCTTAGTACCCTCCTCTAAACTTTTACCTGGCCAACTTCATAACTCCTCACATGAGTCATATCTCCATGGAATGGACCCTGTCTCATCTGTACTGTACTAGCAATCCTGCTGATTTGCTGTGCTGAGTACTTGTTTATATGCTGTACAATGAGAAACGTATTAAAACTGCATATAATATTTAAGATAATCTTGCAAAAGTAATAGATAAACCTTTCTTTTTCAAGGTTCCTCTTAAAAAAGGCTATAAAACCTAATCAGCAAAAACATAACTTTCCTCTATGAAACACCCAGTAGTACATTGATCTCAGAATAAAGATAAGTTCACAAACAATTTTAAAAGTTGCAACACTTGATTTTGTGCGAATCTTTTGTTGCTGAAAATATTTCAAATGAAACAAAGAGATCTCCAAAATGTATTTTTTAACAGTGGCCCCCAAATAAGAAAAGGGCTGTTGGGACTTTCCAGTAAGGTTCCCTACATGCTGATGATCATACAATGAAAATCATCTGTGTCTATATGAGCACTATATGACAGTCTTGGATATATTTAATTGTTTGTGTCATGGAAAAGTAGTATCTATATTTTCCACAAGGAACTGATGCTCAGAGGAAGATCTCAGTCACCCAAGAGTTCAAATGCCTGCTCCTGTCTTTGTAAGTAAAAGCAACTCTTTTCCGTTAAATTCAAAGAAGAAATCTGTGGTTATGGACACACTGTATTCCTCTGCTTTAAATCTCTTCAGTGTAGCCTGTGTTCTATATGTGTTGTTTGTTCTGACATATGTTAATGCATACTTTGAATCCAGTGGGTAACATCTCTTTTGTATTAGATTTGCAGAAGTACTAAGTCATGCTATGATGATACAGGAGGGATCATCACAGATCATGTTGCTGACTTGCTGCATTGTTGATGGCAGTTGCCGAAGGCATGAAGCAATGGAGCTGCAAAAGCAAATTGTGCTGATACTAGGAAAGTGCAAAAGTAGTATCTGCTCTGGAGTTGAGGAGATCTAAAATTTGTTGGGACACAGCATTTTTGTAAGGTAGCCTCAGAAATAGCAATTACTTCAATGGGAAGTCCCCCTGTTTTCTGTTGAACATACAGAATTCAGTCTTACAAGAAGCCTGGGGAAGTGAAAATCAGATGAAGGTAATAGTTATCTAGGGTAGCTTTTCCTTGGAAAGAAAACAAATAACCCTGTGAGAGTAGCACATAGACCTAGATGACTTCATGGGGGTTGGACTAGATGATCTTCAGAGGTCCCTTCCAACCCTGCCCATTCTGTGATCAGTAAAGCAGGACAAAATCTTTTCTTCAAGTAAGTCAGGTATCCAGTCCAGTCATTAGAATAACTAAAAGAAGCTTAAACTGAGGATGGAGAAACTGGGTTTTCCTTTTTGCCTGTTCCTGACTGGCAATATTAGACTCTGAAAAAGTGAAACCATGAAAATACACTCATATCTACCGAAAGCAACAGGCATTAATTCCCAGTCTCCCCCTCACCCATCTGTCAGCCGGTTAAGTTCTGAGAAATCAAAGCCCAAAATAGCAGAAAAGATGCACTGTTCTCTGTGAGAAATCTGCTGCAGCCCATCACTCCTACACCTTTGAGCAACAAAGCAAAGAACACTATATTTTGTAGTTCCAAAAGAATACTACGTGTACACCTGTGGTATTCTTGGGATAATACCACAAGCTTGGGAGGAAAGGTGCTAATAGGCGTTTTTCTTGGAGTAAATTTGCCAAACCAAACATAGATAAAGTGAAGAATGTGGCATTTAAAAAGCTGGTGGTTTCCAGGTGCCCAGCTCTTACTAAATTCCACTGGAGGGCCATTGTGCGTAGGTCTGACAAGTTGCCCTTTGTTAACAGTGCCAGGGGAGGTACTAGCTGATAACTGGGTTGTGGTGAAAAAAATAAGTCAACGTGCTGTACAAATCAAAGGCCTCTTGTAATGCTGGATATTGAGGTCAGTCACTTTTTGACAGGTGTAAGAAACAGCATTTCAAAAGCAGTTTGTCTGAAGCACCCAGCTCTTTAGAATCCACAGGCTGGGCTGAGCTTTACTGCAACGTTAGTTGGCAGGAAGGGAGAATTACCACAGTCCTAAGGGGAGGTCCTGGGCTATCAGCTTTTTGGAAAAGTGCCCAGTAATGAATATGCTTACAAATGATACCAGGGGACAGATCAGAGGAAGAAGTGGATATTCGTGGTTTGGATTTACATTACGACACTTCTGAAGAAGTTAGAAATTGGAGCAATAAAAAGACAGGATCCTCTCTTAATACATGCTCCGGTGAAGTTGGATTTACTCCACTTGCATGACATTTCGAGATGTTTTGCTGTAAATGAGGCCGGGACCTGTTTTGTTTTTTCTCTGTCTTGTCAGAGAAGCCAGTTATTTTCTTCTCTTCTAGCACAAAAAAGTGTGCTACACTAGGTAAACAGTCCTTCAACTCTCTCCTGGATAAAAAGATTTGAATTTAAGATGTAAATATTATTTGATCCATAGTGAGTCCATCAGCAAGTGTCCCCCATCAATGATTTACTACTCTACAGAGTTTTCCTGTAGCATACTTACCTACGTTTTGTAGGTCAGCAGTAACTAAGAATGAGGAAAACTTTTGTGGTGTTATAAATCCTTTGCTTACCTTGGCTTCTCCACCCTCTGTTAGCAAACTGCAGTTTCAAAACTCTTAGCCAAGCTCAGAAAGAAAGTATTCATTGAGCAGAATTACTCCTGTTGGGTTTTATTCTTTTGTGTTTTTTACCTTCCTGCCACATTCACTTTCTGGACTGGGAGGGGATTTGAGGCTTGGCTGTGTAGATCCTGGACTGAAGGAGAAACTCACCTTGTGGAAGAGACTGCTGGTCTCAGCAACAAGCAAGCTGGATCCAGCTGCAATCTGAACAGGAGGCTGTGCAGCCAAGCGGCTACTTACCCTTCAAGTTACTATTTATACTTCGTTGGGTGGTGCTAATGGGGGGCGGGGGGGCAGTTCTCCTGCACCCCAGTTGACCTGCCTGGTGTGTACCCTGTAAAGAAAGTTCAGTTACAGCTGGCCAGCTGGGAACTGGGAGCAGATTTGTCTTGGGAACATTCTGTCTGTTCAGGATGTAATGAACTTTTGTCCAAAGTAGCTCATACCTGGCTATTCCAGACAAAAGTAGAGAGTAATTCAAGTCTAATCTAGCACAGCTGACTCGAGCCCCCTGGGAATTAAAAACAAAATTCAGTTTGTCCACAATAAAGTAAAGAGACTGGTTCTAGCTAGGGCTGTGCTGATTCCAGCATGGCAAAGTAGTGGTGAAAGTTAGGACAGGGAAAGCCCTACACCTTTCCCAGAAAGACTGACCTGGATGCCTGAAATGCAAATGCAGTAGAACAGCATTGTGTTTCTGACCTGAGTACTTACATATTTAAATACGGAAGGTTCCACAAATAGCTGCTTTCTCCAGTTCTCCTAGTAACTATGAATTATTTGGTGTAAATCTGTTAATGTTTGTGCTTTGGGAGCCTATGAACCTTGGTGAAAAATTGGACATGAGGTTCTTCAGACTATAAGCGTACATAGGTCTATGCTCTCCTTTCTCTGCATCTGGTTTTTAGTGACAGCATTACATCAGGTTGCTTTTCCAAGTCTTGGAGGAATTCGGGTCTCTGATTCTAGAAAACACTTGCACCTCCTTAGATGAAAGGCCTAGTGCAGACTAGTACTTTAAGTTAGCAGTCTCCACACCAGCACATCCATTGAATAGTTCTTTGTGTGACAGTATGCTAACTTTCAGAACTAATAAAAAGGCTGGTTTTGAGCCCTTTTGGATCACAGGCACCTTATTTATGTACCAGGGAGAAAAAGATTAATTTTTATGGTATAAAATCGCTGTCTGGTCTTCAGTTATTGTCTGTTACACTCCCATAGGAAATTGCATTTGACATGTGCTTTGTCCTTAAACCTCCCTTTTGGGGTTACTCTCTATTTTTTAGTTTTTAGTTTTTAGTTTTAGTTTTTTAAATAAAGCTGCATAGGGGAAAAAGGAGGTCTTCACACATAGAAGCTTTGGTTTACTAGGAACAGTAAAGATGGTTAAACGCTTCAAATTATATCCGAGGAAAGTTACTAAATTGTTCCGATTTAGGGACTAGCACCTTGAGTCCGGAATAATCTAAGAGAGTGGCCCAGCACTGTCTGTTTGGGGCTGTCTCAGTATTCTCTTGTTTAAAATAATAACCTGACTCTCCTGCTAGCACTCTTTGTGGCCAAGGGACTTGGCAAACGCTTTTGCTGTCTCCAAGTTGTTTTCTGCCAAATGGGTACAAAGCCTATTGCGGAATACTGGAATTCTCCAATGGAGCGTGTTCTACTGTTCTCTACTTCATTTATTTCCAAGAGGAACCTAAATGAAAATTACTATCCCGACTCAAGTGTGTCCCTTTATATGAATCTTGCCACCCAGTCTGTGCCTTTGCTTTGTTAAGTGTGCGTGCGTGTGCATGCGTGTGCGTGCATGTGTGTTAAGAAGAAACTTGTCAGCTGATTGCCTGTTCCCTCCTAAGCAGGAGGTGCAGGAGCTCCCAGCTCATGCATGGCTTAGGACTGGCCACCTGATTCTGGTTTTGTTTGAGTCAGGCTGGTGTTATTTTCAAAAGTTTTGTTGTGATCTTTGTGATCTGTTGCTGTGTACCTCTTAGGCTAGTTTGCCATTGCTTTGGCTCTTGCCTTTGCTCAGGTCTGCATAATCTAGTCATTGTACTTCTTGTCTTCATAAGGCAGTACCTACAAATCTAAACTGTCCTCTCACAAATCAGCCTTTTCTTTTTTCTTTAAGATAGTGGAAAGTTGCAGATAATTAGCACTGTGGGAATCTTTAAAAATAGCTGTATATGTATTTTTTTTCCTCTTACTGTCACATAATTCCAGTGCATCTTTCTGGCTGCTTCCTCCTTCCAGCCCTCCCTGCAGGCAAGTAGCAGAACCAAGCTCAGAAGAAACAGTTGCAAAGCACTGCTGTGAGTGGTATCTGAACTTTAACCCTCCTCCTTTCCGGACTCTCTGGCGCCACATTTGCCCCCAGGAGAAATACAAGTAGCTTCTTCAGGCTATTGGGCTTTCTCCTTTGGGGGAATTTCCTGTGCTTTGTTAGGTGGATTTTACCTACGCGCTTACCCAATGTATTATTTCAGTTTTTATTTGTGCAGAACTTCTAATGCACAGCTGACCTGTTTCACATAGTCCATCCATTCAGCACACTTTTGCATTCCTCCCTCTCTCTCTTTCTTCCAAGCATTATTGCTACCATGGCTCTGCTGAGTGCTTTTCTACACCCTGCTTAGGACTCGTGGATCAGGACTGTTGCTGCTTAAGTGCACACTCTTGATTTGCAGACCATTCAGTCTGCCAGGTAGATCACTGAGATGTTGACTCGATGCTTGGAAAACAGGCGTAAAGACAGAGCAAGATATGCCAGGAAGCCTGCAATAAGTAAGTTTATTTGCATGATAAATGGTAGTGTTCATGGGATTTTCGTCAGCAGTGAACCCTTCAGAGAAGATACTTAAGGATATCTCAGTTCTCTCCTTCCTTTCCTTCAGTTCTTTCATTTGCTTCCATCTCTCCTTAATTGACTTCACTTTCCATGTCTTCATGTTTCTTTCCTTTGTTCTGTATTTTTCTAATTCAGTTCTGTTTTTCACCACCTTGTTGGAATTATCTTACTGAGCGATCCATTCTGGCCTTTAAAATCTGTGAATCATTAGCACCAGTTTGGTGTGATAAATTACTGATTTTCCATATTCTCTCCCTAAGACTGTAATATAGGAGGTGGACAGTTAAGTGTCACAGACGTGAGCCATTTTGCTTCTTTTACTTCACCACTTAGTACACATGGTCTTCATGTCTGTCAGCTGTAGCAGTGAGCAATTTTGCTGTTCGAACCTCACCTCTTCTGACTCAGCCTGCATGACACGGAGGGACCGGCGAGATGTCAGACGCTGGGGGCGGCTGTGGTACTTGAAGGTAAGAGAATCTGCTGGTACCAGCAGAGAAGAGAGAGCACAATCCACCTGTGCATGCAGACAGTCTCTCATTCCCTGCTGGTACCAGCGCATTCTCCCTACTCAGGTTCAGGCTGGTACCAGCATTTATTTAATTTTTTTTCATTTGGCCCGGGATAATACAGTTTTCTGCATAGCTAAAACAGTGGTCACACCAGCTCTTACAGCTCAGGGACACCTGTTAGTGGAAGCCTTTTCAAAGGCATATCTTTGAACTGTGTCTCTGTTCTGTCCTTGTCACCTTTTCTGCAGAAAGGCCAGAAGGGACAGTTACAGGGAGGCTTTCAGTATGTTGTTTACCAGTGTATTATTGAGACCAACCAGTCTCAAATAATGCATACTTAACAGATATATTTAGGGAAAAGAGAGGAGGAAGTGAGAGATTCTTAAGGAAAAGAGAGAAGTTTCTTACCTAGATAATTAGTTCTTGTTTGGAAGTGTATTTTCATGTCAGCCAGGGTCTATTCTAGGTGTTGAGATCTTTTCATAAAGATGAGATACTGTGTATTTGCTTTCAAATTGAATCTCCTTGTCTCCTGGTCCTGTAAGCCCTTTGCTCAAGGCAGACAAGTAGGTATTGTACTCAAGCAAAATTTTCAAAACTCTGCTGTGCGATTTTGTTGCCATCAAACTGCAGATCTGTGGCAGGTCTTGACAGATTTTGGGGCATTTGTCTCCTTGAATTAACAAACACCGATGCATCATGTGAGGCAGAGCAGAGATTCTAGAGCGATGTGGCCCTGAAAGCATTAATTCTACCTATGAAAGAAATTGGGAATAGTTTCTGAGTATGTAAAGCAAACTGAGGTACTGGTCTGAACAAGGCCAGCAGCAGAGATTATTGTAGCAGTATAGAAAGCAATATATGTAGGCATCAGCTCAAAAATGCCCAATCTAGGATAGTGAAGCAGTCTTACAGGGCTTCAGACCTGGCAAACTGACAGTATAGGAATTTCTGCTTAAGAGGCTAGGCCTGTACAGAACAATGTGGTTTTTCTTGTAGTTTCTCAGTTGCATAGCCCAAAAAGTTGTCTGTTTTCCAGTTTTACAAGAGTAGTGGCTGGAGAAGTATGGAGACTATGTAGGGCTGCAACAGTGGGATGAAACAGAAGTGCTGTATGACTGAAGAATTCATAGGTTGGAAAAATAAATAATGCAATCATTTGCAATATTTTTATTGTCATGACAGTTTCAGGTTAGGGCATTTCTTGCCTGCTGACAGTAGGTGACTGATAAAGTACCGTTTACTTTTCGCGTTGAGGTTGGAATGAGATTGGGGTGAATTTTATGAATCTAATAGTCAAGTTCCACTACAATGTACAAAAAGGACCAGTTACAGACTCTTTCTTGGGGTGAAATTTGGAGGAACGGAGCCCTAGCAATAGTTGTGTTCTGTGAGATGCTTCAAGACCATGCTATTTGTATCATATTTTAAAATCACTGTTTTTCTTTCTACTTAAAAAAGGATCAGTTAAGTTGGAACAGACCTTTGACAGCATGACAGCACATGAATTTGTTGACTTGTGAGGGAAAGATTTCACAGTAGTCAAACCCACTTCATTCAGCAGAGGAGAAATCTGCTACCATTTTTACTGTTTTTCATCTGTTCTGCCTATTCTACACCCAAGTGCATGTCTCTTGTCCTGGGGAACACTTAAGGTGTTCATCTTAAAAGCTCTTGGTAATGCAGAAAAGCTTCTACTTTATGCCTGTGAGCCTTGCCGGTACACATACACTGGTTTTGTGCTTGCAGACAGCTTCAGTAGGGCTGTCTGCCTGCAGGGCATCAAACAGCCCCCACAGAACTGGACGCTGCATTTGCTTATTTCTCATCTCAGCAGCATTTCCAAATCTTGCTGTGTTGTTACTGCCGATTGGGAACAGGCTTCGGTGTACTGCTACTTCCTTCTTCTAGGAAGTACTTTATTCTTGCTGGATATAAAAGCTTTTCTTCCTTCTGTTATTAACCTGGGGTATAATTATTGAAATGCATCTGTTCCAGAGTGTATTAATTTAGGAAAACATGTCAGTGAGAAGGTTGCCTGAGTGCGGGAGCCTCTGTGGCCAGCATGGCGGAGGCTGGCAGTGCAGCGCGCCCTGAGGAGCAGCTGTGCCGCCTCCTTGGCAGGCAGTGAGCGCAGCTGCGTGGGGCTGTGGTCCAGGCAGTCAAGGAGCCATGCAGTGCCTGGGGACGGACTCTCGTGCTGTACCTCTGAGTAGCTGATATTTGATTGTGCTGCTGAGGTTTTGCTTTTTTTGGCTCTGGTTGCTGTACGTACTCAGGCGGCACTTGGAGGGGTGGGGGATGACCGGTGGCAGAGCCTGCCTCTGGTGAGCTGAGGCCGCGCTTCACCTCAGGGAGGTCTTGGTGACAGACTGACTGCATCTGTGGTTCCTGTGAGCCTGGGGCCTATCCATGAATGTGGGGAAAAATGAAGTGCGACTTGTCTTTACCCATGACTAACACCAGCTGTCTCCCCTTCCCCACCTCTGCTGGGCCTGGAGAGAGTGAGCAGCCACAACCCAGATACCTGTGGTGTTCCTGAGGTCAGGATATTTTCCCTGGAAGAGCTGTGGCTTGGCCAGGCCTCCCTGGTGGCTCCCTCAGGGACAGGAAGCTGGCTCAGCTCCACCTCATACATGCTTGCAGGCGGGGAACGTTACTGTTCCGAACCCTGCAGCAGTTACGCCTTTAAGCTCTTTTTCACAGTTGTGAGAGAGGGAAGGTTTCTTTTTGAAAGTAAAATGAAAGGAAGACATGAGGTGCGGCTGAGGGAACTGGGGCTTAGTGTGGAGAAAAGGAGGCTGAGACTTTATGGCTGTCTACAACTAACTGAAGGGAGCTTGCAGCGAGGAGGGTGTTGGTCTCTTTTCTCAGGTGACAAGTGATAGAACACAAGGAAATGGCCTCAAGTTGCTCCAGAGAAGATTTAGATTTGTTATTAGGAGGAATTTCTTCACAGAAGGGGTGGTTAGGCACTAGAACAGGCTGCCCAGGGAAGTGGTAGAGTCACCATCCTTGGAGGTATTTAAGAGACACGTGGATGTGGCGCTTAGGGACGTGGCTTAGTGGTGGTCTTGGTAGTGTTAGGTGATGGTTGAACTTTGATGATCTTATGGGTCTTTGCCAACCTAGATGATTCTATAATTACACTGACTCCAGGGGGTTGAGCTTTAAGGGAAACCCAACAATTACTGCAATGGTAGTCTTCCTTCTGGAATGGGCCAATAACACTGAGGTAAAAAAGCTAAAAGAAGATCTTAAAGACTGGTTTACGTCCCTTTATATAGATTTTCCTGCCTTTAGAGCCGGTTAGTTGTCTCAGTCCCCTTTAAAATGAATGTGGACCTACAGGTAATCAGTATTTGTGGAAGTCATGACACACCAGGCCAGAATCTTGGGGCTTTCCTTTCTAAACAACACATGCCACTCTTGCACCATAGAGACCTTAAAATAGCCAGGACGGTTTTCATTTGTTTCAGCTGATGTACGTTTCGCTGTACTAGGTCATGCTTTCAGCCTTGCTTGCTAAAAATGAGACTTTTCTTTCAATTGGCTCTCAGCTGATTGCCTTCTACATGCCCCCTGGCTACACAGGATGCTAACAAACACTGAACTTTACCCTTTTTATTTGTTCGTATCCAATGAATGCTGTATTTTCAGAGCTAACAATGATTGCTTTGGACCAAATTGACTGACTAAATAAGGCAGCAATTACTGCGGTTTTTTTCCAAAGTGGCTCTCTAAAGTCCTGGGGACTTTGACCCTTGTGACCGTGTAATTTTTAAGCTAGCTGAGAGGTAAGGGTTGAACTTTCAAGGGAAGCGGTAATGCAGAATTAGGAAGTTGAGTCTTTGGATTTGCCTCCTTGGCAAAGGCATGGCCTGCAGTTTTGTTTTTGTTTGTTTGTTTTTTTAAGTCAAACAAAGTGCCTGTCTCCGTGGGACTCCCGACTCAAATTTCTGACATGTAGGAACCCCAGTCTGTAGCCGAGCTGGTGCAGGTTTTGACCAATTTTTGTCTAGGAAAGAGGCATTCAGAGATTCATCTGAATCCATATGAAGTCACTTCATTAGTATTATCGGCAGAGTTTGGTATCAGTGGATTGGCTTTACTTGGGGATCATCTGGCAATAGCTTTTTTATTAAAATTTGTTAAGGTTTTAGGAAATAATCCTTATCTGAAACAGGAAATGTGGCCTTCAAGTTGAGACTGTTTAAAGGCACTAGAATAATCTCTTATGGCAAATGTACAGAGGCTAAGTGTTGGAAATGAGATTTTCCTGCAGCAGATCAGGTATTTAACTGCAGCAGTTTCAAATGGACAGCTTTGTAGCAGTTTTTGTGTGTTAGGAAGGGCAGGCTATAAGCTACTGAACACGAATATTCAAATATTCTTGATCATTCCAATCATGTCAAGCTTTCTGGAAAATGAATAAAACCTAAACAGGCTATTTGGGGATGTGGACAGCTGGCAAAGAACTGAGAATCTGCTGTGGTTTTCTTGGTGAAAATCAGCACTTAAGTCTGCATGTCTGCAGTATTCTCACTGAATTCATGTAACTAGGACTTGTCTGGAACTGAACACAATTGCAGCACTTTGAATTCATTCCTGGCCTTAATCTGAATTAAGTTATAAGTTCAGATAATGCTTTAGAAAAAGAGGCGAATAGCTGTCTCTGCAGAACATCATGCCAGCAGACAGTGGAGAAAGAGATACTGTTGATACATAACTAACTGCAGATACCCAGAACTTCATTGTAAAAGACTGTGGTCTGGTTAACCCTAGCTGAAGTGCTTCCACTAGGCCTATTGGTATGCGTTGAGTAGTTAGGAATTACTGTTTTGTTTGTGATATGTATTCAGTAGCTGGAGGTCTTGTTATTCTGCATTTCAAGAAAAAGAGCAATGTTTTCTGTCACTTATTTTTGGATTTTTGCTTTACATTTTTTATGAAGCACTTTATTCAAAACATACAGCCAATTCCAAAAATCTGTCTTGTCAGAGGCAGTAGTCTTTTAGTCTTTTCAGAAAGCATCATTGCCTGTTGCAATTCGTTTTCCGTTTTAAGTGACATTAGTTAAAAAACATGGTGCTATTTCAGGGTAGGTTGTTAGAGAAAAGACACAGTTATGAAAAGGCTGTTCGGGTTTCTTGCTACTTTACTGTACAGGTCTGCTAGAAAATTCATGTTCATCCTTAAATGCAACATACTATGCTGCTGTGAAAGAGCTGGTGGGCATTCTGCTTGAAATTCAGCAAGAATTTAGCAGCACCAAACCAGCTAAAGTTGATTCCAGTTGAGCTTTGTTTCCTAAACAGCATGATTAGTAATGTGAGCATTTAAATGATGCTAAATGAGCTTTTAAGATAGCATCTTACAGGTAACAAATGGTAGCTCATGTTGCTGAATGGTAGCTCACATTGCTGCAGTGATTATGGTTCATCCAGCGCATCTGTTAGGTAGCTAGTGCTGGGGGTAAATGCCTTTGCAACTAGCACTTTTGTGTTCATTCATTTTTCATTTATGGCTTCAAATTTTGCACCTGCAGATTAAAACTCTTCTGTCACTTTGAAAATAAGCTTCGCAGTGTGAAGTTGAAGGAAATTCAATTACTGTCTGAGCAAGAAATTGACTGTCATTATGAATGCAAACTACGTTTGTGTTTTCTGGTGCTGTTACCTGGAAGTTAGATGGATTGAGTGACTATGGGGTGTACAGGGCTGCCAGAAAATATCTGCCCCCAGGGGATCTTTCACGCTGGTGGGTCTGGACTAGTTTTTTGTGCACTGCAAAATAATGTTTTGGAAAAAGTTTGTGAACTGATCTGGTTAAAGTAGATGTAATAAGGCATGACTTAGGAGATGGTGTTTTTCCTCTGTGAAAATCTCTAGTATCAGAAAAAATGAATGCAGCCAGCTTAACAATGTCTTGAATGGTTTTGTGAGAGCGTGGGGTTGGAACAAGTCATTGGGGTCTCTGTAAATCAAGATGCCCTAGGTTGTGTAATGCTAAAGACATTTCTGAGTCTATGTCAAAGCAAAGAGTGGCACCATGATCATACTCTGTGAGTGCAGCGCTGACTCTGTTCTTACGGCTTATGTATGTGTTTACATTAATTTACTTCGATGCATCACGGATCTGCAGTAAGGCCCTTGAGTATTTGTTACCCTGAGTTCTTTGTGTGGTAGTGTTCCGGTAATCATCTCTGGAATTACAAGGTTAAACAGACTGAGTTAGGTGTGTATGTCCAGCATCATTGTGATCACTTCTGTTTTCAGTAAGGATTGACAGTGTAGTGAGAGCTGCAGCTGTCTGCAAATGTTTGCAGGAAGCAGATTAATTTCTGTGTTTTCCTTCCTCTTCTAGCAGAGATTTACATGGGCAAGCAGTGTTGTGGTGTCTGCTGAGGAGTTTCTTGCTGTAGAGGTGGTGCCTCCAGGAAAGGTAATAAAAACTATTTCCACTGTATAATTTGGCTGCTTTTTTTGTTTAGAAATGTGAACCCTGCCTATGAATTAACGGCAGCGAAGGCGCTCTCTACACGATAGCAATACAAGTCTTCACTGTATCCCTCCAGTTTTCACTGAAATCTCAACATCACAAGCTCTCTCAAGCAATTCATCAGCTCTTGAATAATGTTATGTGGTTAAAAATGTGTTATTGAGAATTTCTAGTTACTAATAATTTTGAGAGGGGATGAGTATCCTACATGAGGTCTGCAGAATAGACTACATAAAGTGGTCACTAAAAAGACTACATACTACACTCAGATACTATGCGTTTCTCTGCCTCTACTGCCAAAATGAGTTTTGCATTTGAGTGTAAGGGAAAATTCAGACCTACTACATGTAAGAACTTCAGCTCTTACTCAGTTAAAGCAGAAGGTATAAGTGTCATTATTTGTTACAATTTTGAAGCTTGACTGACCCCAAGATAAAGTGCTTATAACTGACCTGTTCAAAAGCCATGTGTTCAGAACTGTGATATAAAATCCCACTGACTTAACTGTAGTATGAATTATTCTTATGAGTCAATTTTCAGCAACATATTAAGAGGACCAAGATACAGACCTCAGGACAGAGAAACTATTGCAATTTGCCTGCCTACATACATAGCTTTTACACACTTTATTGCACAGCAGTTTTTGCTGTCCTTAAATTCTCTCTCATTTGCTGAGGAGTAGCACTTTACCTTAAGCCAACTGTCCATTTTCATCTTGCTGCTTCTTGACCAGAATGCAGGAATTGTCTAGTGGCATAGCATGTAAAAGGGGAAAGGTGTTAGGGCTTTTTGGAGGTGGGAGGGGGAGATGGTGAGAGCTAGTTTAAACTAGAGAAAACTGTGCAAAGAAGCTGTTGTTAAGAGGGAGGTAAAGGAAAGCTGTGAAGTTCAGCATAATCAGTAGGGACATCTGACCTGTCTAGTCTGGCTCAGACTGGAGCAGGAAAGCACAGTTTTGTGTTAAAGAAAGATTTCTCAGTTTATGAGCTAGTAACTTAACTTCTGCATGCTTGCAACTTAGGTGTAGCCAGAAAAGAAACAGCCTGCCTGAAGGTGTATTAACTTCCAATTCAAAATCTGCACCTCTGCTTTACATATCTTTGAATTATTGCTACTTAATTGACTGAGGGAGAGAAGTGTTTATTCCTGTTGAGGCTGCATAGCTGGCTAAAGGAATTGATAAGTAAGGACTGAGTGGAGGAATTGCATTTTCTTTCTATTTTAGTATTTAGTACAGGAGTATTTGTCATGGTCCATGGCTATGGTTTCTGCATGTTTTCTAACCCCTCAGGTGATAATAAAGATAGCATGCATGTAGTAGTAAGAAACCTATGCAAGGTTGAAGGCTCCTTATGATAAAGACTCTGCAAGACTAAATGAAAAAGCAGTATATAGACCAGACCAGGAAAGTAAATTATCTTCCTTACCAGCTATCAATATGAAGAGCCTTCTAGCTCAGTTTTTCAGATTCTGGAATATAGTGTGTGTATCCTGCCCAGATTTGCAATTTAACTGAATGTCTGTAACATTTTTGATTAGGGAGCCACTTGAACATGAAGTTGCCATGCTATGGTGAACATCTTTAACCTGCTCATAACTTAGATACAAAACAGATGAAACGATAAATGATGCAGCAGTAAGTGTAAGAGGTGATGTGTGACATAATTATCATCATTTACAAGGCTAAGTGCAGGGTCCTGCACTTGGGGCACAACAGCCCCATGCAACGCTACAGGCTGGGGGAAGAGTGGCTGGAAAGCTGCCTGGCGGAAAGGGACCTGGGGGAACTGGTCGATAGCGGGCTGAATATGAGCCATCAGTGTGCCCAGGTGGCCAAGAAGACCAACAGCATCCTGGCTTGGATCAGCAATAGTGTGGCCAGCAGGAGTAGGGAAGTGCTTGTCTCCCTGTACTCGGCTCTGGTGAGGCTGCACCTCGAATCCTGTGTTCAGTTTTGGGCCCCTCACTACAAGAAGGACATCGAGGTGCTGGAGCGTGCCCAAAGAAGGGCAGCGAAGCTGGTGAGGGGTCTGGAGAACAAGTCTTAGGAGGAGCGGGGTTGTTTAGCCTGGAGAAAAGGAGGCTCGGGGGAGGCCTTACTGCTCTATACAAAGCCTCCTGAAAGGAGGCTGTAGTGAGGTGGAGGTCGGTCTCTTCTTCCAAGCACCAGCTGAGAAGACAAGAAGAAATGGCCTCAAGTTACACCAGAGGAGGTCTAGGTTGGATATTAGGAAAAAATTCTTCACTGAAAGGGTTGTGAAGCATTGGAACAGGCTGCCCAGGGAAGTGGTGGAGTCACCATCCCTGGAGGTCTTCAAAAAACATTTAGAATCAGAGCTTAGTGACATGGTTTAGTGGTGGACTTGGCAGTGCTTGGTTGAAGGTTGGACTTGATGATCTTGGAGGTCTTTTCCAGCCTAAACAATTCTATGATTCTATGACTTAAAAACACATTATGAGATTGAAGGGAGGATGCCTGTGTGCCTGTTTGATTAACATCAGTTTGCAACTGGATTGTACCTTCTTCTTTGCACTTTTCCTTGTGAGTAGTCAGCGTTGTTTGGTGGGTACAGTTACATTCTCTGAGCTTACTGGGTTAAATGAGGACTTTGTTTGAGGACAGTTCCACATTCACTTGCATCAGATACCACAACCTCACACCTTAGATGTCAGCGAAGGATGGTTGTACTGGACTGGGAGGTCCTACCTGCTGTTTACTGCACATGCTGTTATGCAATGGCCTGTGTTGTCCAGTGCAGTAATTCCCAGACATACTAGTTACAACAAGCAGTACACGTGCCAGTGAGTGAATGTAAGATTCATTCTTTCCGCACCTATGGCCTGTTTGTCCATTTTGCCTTAATGTTTTGGAGGTCTTATGTAATACTGGAAAGTCTCTTAGATAAAGAAACGGTGAATCATTCTTCAGGTGTTCGTGGGCTTTGCCCTTCTTGGATCCCTTTTTGGATGTTCATCTTCTGATTTATTAACTTGTATTTTCAGCTGCTTAGCTAACCTCTTATTTGGACTGTCTGTTTAGGCGTTGATACAGTAAAACAGATTGCCAAGTACATCTTGTCCTCTCAAAATGTTGGTGCGCAGGAGTCACAGGCAGCCAAACTGTGGAGGACTTGTTAGGTTGTATACTGCTCTTAGCCTCTGAAGAGGGCTTTGAATTAAAACAATGTTTGAAATACAAAGGAACATTTGCTGGTGACTCATGTTAAAAGTAGAAATGACCCTACAGGTATGCGAACAGACTATTTCAGAATCATTTGCTGGTTTTGAGGTTTTTGCTGTAGACCATAAGCTGCCTTTTTTGTTGTTACAGATCTTCTAGATGGCTTTTTTTTTCCCCTGAAATGATTTTTCATGTGGGAAATGCGATGCCGCAATTCCTCCCCACTCACTTTTGCACCAAGGGGAGCATGAAGACATACGTTCACTAGTTCTACAGATATTACTATGACAGAATTCTTCTGCTCTTCTGTCAGGAGCGTATGCTAATGCTAAAAATGGATATATGACATCTGTCTTTTAAGTTTTCCTCTAAAATCTATTTTTTTTGTTGTTCTTGTTCCGTTGCTGCTGAGTTTATTCCAGCTTGCATTACTTTGTTTCCTCCTGACTTCTTTGACTTTTCTTCAAGCCAATGACATCCATGTATCAAACTTCCTCTGACGCTGGAAGAACATGTTTATCAGACCAAGACTGAATGGTTTATGAGATTGCAAGGGAAGAATGTCTGTAGAAAAGCAATGAAGAACCTGGATTAGCATCCGGTGTTGCAGTTCTGCTGCGGTCATTTGGCCTTGAAATCCTGAAAAACCCCTCTCCTGCAGCTCTGTGGTTTTGTCAGTCTCTTTAGGCTGTGTTGTGGGATTCTGATTAAGAGTCTTCCCTGCATCCCATATGCCTCAGTCTTACACATCACATTGCTCCCATTTTGAAGGAGCTGCAGTGATGCTTTTCTGTCTGTTGCTGTAGGATCTATTTGACTTTTTCTCAAGATCTTCTTGCAGCTTCAGCAAAGATTTTGTCCTAAGTGAGCTTTCCAGACTGTCCCTGCAAAGCAACAGCATTGTTCTTTTGGGATCAATTTAGACTTTTTCAGCCTGTGAAGTGCTTCTAACCAGTATTCCTCAAACTCCTTTTCCTTACTTTCAGTGTAAGCTTTCTAAAAGGGAAAAGTTGGTCTTCGAAGGCACTTTTGTTCTAGAGAGAGGGATGTGCAGGAAAAAATACTGAATGGCAAGAAAGTATGCTGTTTTGGAATCCTCTCCTGTTTTCTACCCTTCTGAATGCAAGGCTGTCTTGTAAACGTTGTGCTTTTTAATGCGCAATTGCAGGTCATGATTGTACATGTCATTGTGGAGTATTAGAGTGCAGTTTAAAAAGTATTTACAATTTCATGAGTATATTTTTGTTTTGCATTAGCAACAACATATGTCAACTGTGAATGTAGTCAGAGGTGCCATGGTACTCTAAGTAACTGAGAGGCAAGAAACAAACCTGCTTACAGTGTTTAGAGATAGTACTCTCCTGTTCTTCAAAAGTCATGTGTTTATGAGATGATAACTATCAGGAATTAGAGCAAAACAAGCTAAATCTCTTTTTCTAGGAATTTGGTGTGGGTTTGGTCTTCAGCCCTTGGGAGAAAACAGTCTTCACTGTTCAGAAGGTTTTGCAGAGCAACCACTGGATTTCTCACTGCTTTTAGGTTCTTGAACATTCTGTGAGCGAACAACCTGTCCAGCTATCTTTTCCTCAAGTTTTTTCAAGAAAATATATTTTGCTTTTAAAGTAAAACAAAGATAGATAAAATCTTTCCTGGTTCTGTGCAGGAACTGCCCCCATGTTGTGCAAAAACCGACCCCACCCTTTTTTTTTTTTAATCTCTTGCTGTCTGAATTTGTACAAGTTTTTTTGACTAAGTACTACGAATCTGTAGCTGGTGAAAAGAGGGTTATGTTGCTCCCCCGTGTAGCTTCTCCTCATATTTTTCCTGCTTTTTAAGCAGAAGAGAAAACAAATCGGTCCTCACAATGGGCAAACGACAAGGTGTTGAAATTAGTCCGCTTGGCACCTCACATACTTCTTGTTGGTGTGTTGCAGGGTTGTGTCACCACGTGATAAGCAGCACACGAGGCCGTGTGTCTGGAATCCAGACTCACCCTCATAATTCATAGTTTACGTGCTTATTTTTTGTCACTCTTCCTTCTTCTTTTGTATTTCCTCTTCTTCATGTCAATATGTGAAAAACAGTGATACCCAGTGTAATTGGTGTCCATTGTAATACCCAGCTAGTTATTATGGGGAGGAGTTCTGAGGAGGGCGGCTCACAAAAAGTACAGTAGCTTCTAGCATGTAAGACTGTGCAGATTTGGGAACAGGCAGGGTTTAGGCTGGAAAACACTCTCCATTTTCCCCTCCCTCAGTTCTTGTAATTTCTTTCTCATTTATAATCCCTCTTGCCTTTTCCTGCAACAGGAAGTTCTCTTTCTGTCCCTATTTCTTCTCTAAAGCTTGTATCTGGACCTGTACTTAAATGTGAAATAGCAACGTAGATTATTTATCTTGTTTTCTTTAAATTTGTTAAAGCCTTTGTCTAAACATTTGGTACAACATGTGGAACTTTAACAGCACCTCTTAAATGCATATGAAGGGCTTTTTGCCGTAGAGATTGTGGTCTTTGGAAAATGAGTGTTGAATTGTGTATCCTAAAGTATATAAATTGATTGGTTGTGCCTTGTTTTTTAAGATGCATTTTATCAAAACTGAACAGGTATTTGAAGTATGGTAATCTGTTAACTGCGGGGGGAAGCAGGTGTGCACTTCTTTTCTCTTTTACCTGGCAGAGCTTAGGTCCTTTTCCATTTCACTCAGTTTCTTTTAGTCCTTAGAGGAAGGTAAGGTGGAGAACTGTTTTCTGGAAAACACTTTTATTATCAAATTTTTCCTATACAGTGTTGTTACCCTTGGTAAGGTAATACAGATCTATATGTATGCACTTGCTTGGAATTCAGTTGCACCAAAAAAAAAGAAAATCAGCAAACAACACCTCTAGTGCAAGTCAATGCCTTACATTATTAGGATTTTCTGTTGTTTTTTTTTTTTCTTTATGTATATTTTCCTCTCTGAGCGCTCTCTAAGTTTGGATGAGGGAAAGTTGTGCTTCTTATAAAAATAGATAGCATTTCAATTTCACACAAGTGTCATCTTTACAGTACAGTGGGAGGTAATTTGTCAGCCTGTTAAGTCCTTATTTCTTCATGAAATTCATGAGATTTCTTCACCCATTCATGGGGCGAACCCAGTGCATGCTTGATATTGCACAGACAGGACATTTAAGCAGCAGAGGCTGTGTGAGGTGGAGAAGCAGCTCTCCACAAGGAGGAGTAAGTCCAGTGATAAGGCCTGTTTCAGTAATACATGTTCTTGTCCCACCAGCCTGCAGTAGGAGAAAGGAGGGGGGGAAACAAAGTTACTTTTTTGTCAAAGAGCAAAAGTATTCACTGGGAACAAATGATCCATTTTCTAGTCCACCTGTCAGAGGTGGGTGAAAGAGTGAAAGAGAAGGGAAGGATAACTTATACTAAAGTATTAAATGTAGAAAATTCTACTTACTTCCTGGGTATCTCCTGATAAACAGCTTGCGGACTTCATCGTAGACCCATATCAAGATTGCAAATGGTACAGCCACAAACCAATACTGAAACCTGGGAATGGGAGAAGAAGTTCTCATTCAGAAGCATCTAACCACTCAGGTGAATTTCTGGGGTCTCTGTCTATGCTGTTTGATGTCACTAAAAGAGAATCTGGACTTTATGGCTTTTTTTTTTTTCTCTGTAACTGAAGCACTTAAATGGTTAGAAATAAGATTATGTCCATGCAAGCCTCCCAAGCTTTAGTAGTTAACTGAATTAATTTATTCCAGATACTGCTCAGAAGGAAATGTTGCCTAGTGGCATTACAGTCTCTGAAGGTAGAAGAAAAATGGAACATTTTTGACAGTGATATATTTAAAATAGAAGTTGCTTGCATAAAATTAACTAAAATGTCATCTAATCTCACCAAAAGATTGGGGGTCCTGGAAAAAAAATCTTACTGTGTGTTATACACAGATAGGTTTCTGTTTCCTCTATAGTAAATCTAGTAGAAAAAGCAGTGTATTTTTTGTAGGAACTATGAAAATAATTCCATTTTTTTGTCAAGAAATTGTCCACCTTGTTCTTCATAATGAATATTCTTAAGTATTTATGCTAGAATTATACTGCATGGGCATCCTGTTCCCATTTGTCTTGTTTCTGTCAGAATGGTAAGTCCGCATCTGTTTATACATGAAGGGCAAGGGAAATATGCTAGCATCAAAACTTACCTCAGTGGTGTGAAGTTCAGGGCTGTAACATGTCCAAGACCATAGGAAAGAATCAGAGCAATACCTATCTGGGAAAATATACCCACCCAGATGACTTTGTTCCTACAAGAAAATCAAAGAGAAAGGCTTACATGCATCTGCCTGTGCATGAAAAAATGACTCCTCAGCATAATGCAAAGGCTGTGCCACTTTGAGAGTCATTGCAGCTCTCGTAGCTGGCTTGAATGACCTGCATAAGATAATGAGCAGTGTAGACACAGTAGCACGAGGCAACTGGTAGACTCTGCAGCACTGTTGTACATCACATATTCCTGTGTCTTGCTATCATTCTTGACCTACCTAGGTTAAAGCTAGCTTTAGGTAGACCTGAGCTTGCATTAGTCATGTCTTCTGCTTGCACTGTGAATGTGCTCATTGTGACTGAAATGTAAATGTACGAAGGAAAAATACATAGGTGTAGGCTCTGTATCTGCAGATAAAGAAGGGAAAACAATTTGCTTTCCTATCAGAAATACTCTGACTAAATGCCAGCTTTTACATGTGGCCTCCATCCCAATAGATATTTTTAATTCCCTGGCATTCATGGGATTGAAAGGTGCAGAACCTTTTGCAAAGGGTAGCCAGCGCTATCTTAGGGAGTTTGACCAGCTGGTATCTCCTTATCTAACAGGCTAAAGTTAGCTTGGAGAAGTCTAAATGTGCTATCTACTGATAACTAGATAGGAAAATCTGGAGAGGAAACTCCCTTTTTTTTTTTTTTGGTAGTAAACATTTTAATAAATGGAGAGTTGCTTTTTAAGCTGATGTGTTTTTAGATTAAACAGTACTCTATTTAAAAAGCCCTGTCATGAAATAGAAAAGGGGTTGGGGGAAGTGTAATAAAACGTTTGTCTGAGATTTGCAATTGTTCGAATCCAAATTTAGTCTTCGTTCAACAAATGAATGCAAGGCAGCTAGATCACTGAGCTTATGTTTTTCTCTGAAATCAGCAAGTTATCCTCCCTTGCGTCAGGTAAAGAACTGCAAAACTTACCTGAAAAGACCCTGCTGGAATATTGAATTTCTTCGTGTTTTCCTGATGATCAAATCTGCAACTTGCTGAATTGTGATGCTGACAAAAAAGGCAGTATAGCCAGTCCACTGTAGGTACATCCTCTGGTATTTAGTCTGCAAAGTGAAGGAAAAAACACATAGTTGTGTTATATCAGACACTCATATCTTGTGCAAGTGACTGCCATCCTTGATAGTAAGATTCCAGTTACAAAGGTGTAAATGCAGAGTTAAGGCAGATTAAGGTACGTAGTGATCAGATTTTAGCCAGTTGTTCTAGTCCACTAGTGACAGTGGATGAGTCATGAGGCTGGAGCACTAGTGTGGTACAAGGAGGAATTTGTATTGATTTATTAATGGCTTTTGTGTCTTGTGATTTTTGCAGAATGAGTGAGGCGGAGTGAAGTGTGAAAGGAGGAGGGAGAGTCTACAGAGTACTTTGATAGAGCTCTTCAGAAGCAGGGCTGAGAGATTATGATGGGTCTAAACATGAAGTCCCGAGAAGAAGGTGCATCTGCAGGGGCTTGGGGTCAGAAGAAGGGAAATTGTAGAATAAATGAATGAAGTCTGAATGGAAGAGCTAGGTGGCCTGAAACTCTAAAGAATGTGTCCTGAGAGACCACTAGATGAAAACTATGTTTACATTTAAATCTCTCTTTCCCTAATCTTTTATTTTGGAGAATAGTATAGAATTTTCAAGAAACTGCTGGATAAGAGACAGTGCGAGGATGTTTCAGTGCTTGTTTACCCATTCCTGTCCATATGAGTCCTCAAAGTCATTAATGGCATTGTTTTCCCAGTCGACTCTCACACCAAGCAGTGTGGAAGGGAGGAATCCTTGTTCAGCATACACTGTAAAATAGGTTACAAAGGCTCCCACTGACTGCATGATACCTGCAAAATCAAAGAGGGAGAAATGAGGAAGAGGCAAAATCTAGCATCACTGGGGAACGTACTGGAAATCAGTGTTGAGATGCCTGCTAAGGCATGAAACTTGCTAGGAATCTAAAGGTAGTTTTAGAGCTCTTAGTGCTCCAATGTTCTTGACCTCTGTAGATAAAACCTGCTGTTGCTGGATGTGAGCAACAGAAGGGAGTTAGTAAGTTTGCCTAGGAAGGCAGAGGAAGAAGTTTAATTTCAGGTCCCTCTTTCCTAAAAAGTCAATGAACTTGTCTCTGTCTTGTTCTGCTGATGCGAGGTAGTTTACAGAGAATAGGCCAACCTACCAATCTGCAGATAGGAGTATACAGCGAGCTGCTCGTTCACCAGCCTGTCTTTCTTTTTGTTTCGAGGTCTCCTGTTCATAATATCGCTTTCAGCTTTTTCATAGGCTAATGCAACAGACGGGATCTACAACAGAAATAAACCATCAGAGTCTTGGTAGCAACATTTGTCTGCTTCTCAGAGGCTCATCAGAAAAGTTTCAGTTCTTGAGTGGTTCTGTTGCATACCCTGGCTTTTTGAATATATACAGAGTGAATGAAAGAAGGCTCCATATGACACTCTTTTGACATGTATAAAAGATTTGAGGGAAGCTGAAACTCTATTATAGGTCTGATGATCTTATGACAACCCAGAGGATTAGAGGATACTGAAAACATGAAAGTGTCCTTCAGATCCCTTGGACGGGGCTCTGATCAAGTGTCTGGTGTTCATTCCTTGTACTAAATGCAGTAATCTGTACAATCTCTTGATTGACATACACTGTTATTTTGCACATTGCTGAATTTTGCTTGTCAGCGTGGATCAGAAGTCTTTTCATTCTCCTTCTCCTCTGCAGTTTTTTCCCCAGCTCCTCTTTCTCTATACCCAGCTGTTTTTAATCCAGCCCTCTAGCCTTTCACTAGCTTGTTATTCAGTTGCAGGGTAAGGCAACTAAATCTAACGTCCTTTTTGCACTCAGCTTCTCTCACTTGTCGTGATATTTCAGCAGAAAATAACTTAAAAGACACCAGCGTCGAGTCAACAACTTACAATGTCCGTTCCCAGGTCAATGAATAGGATGGTGATAGTGCCGATGGGCATTGGAATGCTGGCGATAATGTAGATAAGAAAGGGACAGAGCTCAGCAATATTCTTAGTCAGGGTGTAGGCAATTGTTTTCTTTAGGTTGTCAAAGATCAGGCGGCCTGGAAGAAAAGGAAACAAACACTTCTATAAAAGCTTACTGTCAACAGTGTTTTCAAATTAATTTTTTAACTCATTGAAGTGAAAACAATTATGACTTATGTCTGGTTCCCTCATATGTTTCCTCATATATTTAGGGTTTTTTCAAACCACTAACCTACCTTCCCTTTGACCCTTCTGGAAATTCAAATGAAAATAAAAAATCGCTTTTGATGAGAAAGATCGAGGAAAAGTCCCATTCTACAATACGCTGTTGTTTTAAAGGAAACCACAAGCTCTTTGTGGCCAGAGAAGTGGAGTGTGTGTTAGTGTCATGGATGAAGCACGATGAAGATGATGTGCAAGCAAGTAATAGAATGAAAATATAAAGAAAACAACTTGTATCTTTGCGGTACTCAGAACAGCATAGAAACAAGATGGGAAGTGCTTTTGTGTGCAGTTTGAACAAGCAGAGATAGCAGACCAATGTTCTACTTAACAAATATGTTGGAGAGAGGAATGATTTCCTTATTGTCTGTTTGTTGAGTCTGTGAAGGGAAGTAATTCCCGTTTTTTCCAAATATCAAAATCACATTTCCAAATTCAGGAAGAAAATGGGGGGCGGGGGGAAGCGGGGTATGCAGGAGGGAAGGATCGGGAGGACTGGTCAGTGCTGTGTGGCTGTCAGCAGCTTTCAGCTAAGAAGGTGAATAGCAACATTATGTTTACCTTCCTCCACTCCTGTGACAATAGAAGCAAAGTTATCATCCAGCAGTACCATATCAGCTGCATTTTTAGCTGCGTCAGAGCCAGCAATACCCATAGCAATTCCAATATCTGCTTTTTTAAGAGCAGGGGAGTCATTGACTCCATCTCCAGTCACGGCAACAACTGCTCCCTGGAACACACAAAAGGATCCAGATGTGGTTTTTTTTTTGAGGTTATGGTGCTGTCTTCCCCTAAGGACAATCTGCTCTCAGCGCACTCGCCTGTCTTTAAATCTCTAGAAGAAAGATACTGATATGAAGTTTTGAATTCTCTTCATACCTACATAAAACCTAGCCAGTGATCAGAAAGAAAGTGGCTAGGATTAATCAGGCAGCCTCAGAGTTTTGTGCAATAGATGTCTGTGTATCATGTAGACTGCCTCCATTATGATATCCTAAAGTAGACACCTGAATTAGATGCATTTAAAATGCAATTAATCTTATTGTTTAAGGAGGCTTAAAAATTTAGACGTTTCTCTATCTGTATATGGTTTGTCCCTGGCTGAGCAGACCCAGGCTCATCTCTGGCATCTGCGGGAGATTCACTTGACTCGACATGATCTGTCTGTGACTTTGTGGAGGGCTTACAGAATCAGTTGGTTTTAATTGTAAATTGCGTAGCTGTTCAGTTAGAGACCCTTCACAGCTTATCCCAACAACTTGTGGCCAATGCCAGGCTATGCTAGAACTGCACGAGTAATCCAAAGGATGGAAAACTCCGATTATTCAAGTCAGCAAGTCAGCTTCTTCGTTATCTCCCAATGAAACCATCTTCTACAGCTAAGGGTCCTGTTTTAGTTGATGCAAAAGTTCACAGCTTGGTAGCGACACAGAGTATTTGGAGTGGGAGAAGGCCTGACAAACTGATTAAAACAGATACTAAATGTCCTGTCCCTTTGGGGATTTAGCACAGTGTCACTACCTATAAATATTGCTGTGTACAGAAGGGCTTTTAAGCTCTTTAAGTACTAAACACACCATGGAGACCGACTGGCTTGAGTTGAGGGGGGAGGGGAGGGTGTTCCTCTTCGTCCTTTGAAGAGCCAAATCTCTAGGAGTGTGGGTGTCCGAGCAGCACAGAACACACCCTCTGTCTGCCAAAGGCCATTCAGAAAGAAGATTTTAAGAAAGAGATTAAATGAAATTTTTTCCCCTGCAAGCAATTCAGGTTTGAATGCAAAGAGCTGATAATGCTGATTGGAAAGCTTAGTGCTGGCATAATTACAAAAATAAAGTAATAGCTTGTGCTGCATCTCCTTTCCTGTAAAGTTCAGGCATGGCGGTAGTGTAGCTTTCAGTTTGCAGCATCTGTGTGGAAAATGTGTCAGAGGGGAAAATGTTTTGATGACAGCTTGCATCTTTTTTAGTGTGCTATGAATTCCATTTCTTTCCTTGTGCCTCTTGTGCTGGCTGCACTCCTCGCTCCTTTACGTGATACTGCCTATGAATGGGACAAACCCTTTTTAAATCCTGCCTCGTATTCATGCTTTCTGTGGGTTGTTTTGCAGTCTTTTAAAGTAATAGAGATAAGGCTTGGTTGTAGATAAGTCATGCTATGACATTTTGTGGGATTCATACCTTATTTCATGTCTAAACATTCCTGTGGGCGGGAAGTACGTAGGTCTAAATGGCCACAAGAGATAAGATGAGAAGATGTGGTAACATGTTGCTTTTATCTGGATTTAAAGAATTCCTGGGGGAAGGCTGCTTCCCAAACGGTGTACAAGTCTTTACCCAGGAGGCTTGCTGTGCATCGCAGCAGCAGCTTCTCAGAATTACATGCAAGCCAGTCAGACTCTCTCCCTCAGTATGGCTCCAAGCCATTCAAACTTAGGAAAAGCTCTCTTTGTCAATAGGGGTTCAGAGCCTGCAACAGGAATTTAAATAGCTTGGATTCTGTCCAGAGAAGACAGTGTTTGTAGCAAGCTGTTAGATAATGTTCTTGCACAGTGAAAAGAGTATAAACAGAGCTTAGAGTGCATTGGAAATTGATTTCCACTGTCTCACCTGCGGGATAACACCTGTGGAAAGCTGCTGCCTAGTGAATGCGCTGTGCATAAAATCTGTGCATAACGTTGTACACCTCTTACCTGTCTTTGGCAGCCTTCCACTATAATTAGTTTCTGTTGGGGCGATGTCCGAGCAAAGACTATCTCTGAATGGTTGCACAAAATTTCATCCAGCTGCTGCAAGCTCATATCCTTCAGCTCCATCCCATTAACTACTGCGGCTGTAGCTTCCCTGTAATAGCCATAGGAAAGCTGGTTGAATTTTCAAATCAAAACGCTTAGATAAAAATAGTGTACTCATAGAATGCATGCAGCTTAACAGTAAGGAAAGCAGCAAATGGAGTTAATTTCAGAAGCAGTAGTTGTTAATCAGCAGGTGTTGAATGAAAGCTACTGCAGAAATCCAGACAATTAGTTACCTAGATACAGAGGGAAGTAACTGAAGCTTCCTCCTGAGTAGACCTAACAACAGAAGATGCATTTTAAAGAGGACTCTGAATGGGAGGGTGGAACACAGGAAGATATCTTTACTGTAAAAAGCTTTTATGTTTCTCTTACGATGTTAATTTTTTCACATTTAATGGGTGAAAAAGGAATTTGGACTGGCAGTCCTTCGGTCATCCTCCAGCACTGCATGGGATTGTGAATTTTGGTTTTCTTATGTGTGTTTTGTCAGACGTGCAGTGGCAGCAGAGACTAACATGATCTGCCAAGTTTTATTCACTATTTTTTCCCAAGTGCCAGTGCAGATGAGAGCCCCTGAGCTAGGCATGTAGTTATTTAGGTAGAGATGGAGTGTTAGATGGACGCGATGGCTGGGGATGTTACCAAGAAACAGAAAAGCAAAAAGCAGCTGTGAAGTAGAAATAGGCTACAAGCATTGTAGATGGAGTAAGCGTAGCTTTCAGAAAACGAAGCCATAGGCATCTTCTATATTCTGTCTGCTCTTACTGTCTATTGACTTGCTCAACAGGAATATTGAGGCGCTTAGCAATATCTTCCACGGTCTCGCTGGTGGCTGAAATGATGCCTACACTCTTGGCAATGGCCTTAGCAGTGATTGGGTGATCGCCAGTGACCATGATAACCTGAGGAGAGACAAGCACTTAGAGCAAGTGACAAATGTATGTGCAATGGATGTAGAGAGATAAGATGAGATATCTGTTGTTCTAGACCAGGAAGCAGTTTGGAATCTGAACTTGGACAGCTGTGCTCTGTACGTAACAAAGACAGATTATGACAATTAATTAGATCTGTATTGATTTCTGTTCTGTACTTCTTGTTATTGGCACTATTCTATCAGGGCTGCAAAGGAAAAACTTGTCATGGGCAGCAAGATTGGAACAATGCAGAATAAAATAGCTTTTATATAACAATTTATATTACATATACTCAAAGGTAAGAGTTTGTTGGAATATTGCATCATAAAATGTATCCTTGTGTTGGAAGTCTCCTGACAGATAAGACAAAGATTTTTCTTGTTTTTCCTGAAGAAAAGTTGACAGCTTCAAGATTTCTCTTCAGACTACAGAAAATTTCATCTGGATTAGGATTTGAGATTCGTGTCATCTGGGATAATGAGAAATTGGTAATTCCAAATATCGATTTTTCCTTTATTTAGCTAGATAACCTCTCTGCCTAGAGTTGAAAGTTTACTTGTGGGTCTCTTGGGAGTGAAATTAGGGGAATTACTGCATGTTTCAATTTAAATGGTTTTGAGATTGGTGATTCATATGCATAAAAGTTCCTAACAAATGTAGCCCTGTGTCTTGATGCCTTCTCAAGAATTGTTCCTATTACCTTGTGCTGTTTACAAACAAGTACTTCTAGCTGGCATGGTTTTTATACTCTACAAAGGGATCCATTGAGACAGTATCTGGGCTTCTCTAAATTTAGATTTCCAGTTTTAGGATTCACACACTTCTTGCGGTCTGATTGCCACTTAAATTAAACCATTTTGCTTCTTGGGGCCTTGAAGTAGTTTCTCGAAGTTACAATTGTAGAACAGTATTAATGAACTTTAAAATTTTTAGTAGTTGTTTCTAGAAAGATATTTAATGACAATGCAATGGAAGATCTTAACAGTTGTAATATCATGAGTCTTTCTGTGGAATCACTGTATCTTTCCTTGTAAGGTCCCTACCTTGATCCCAGCACTGCGGCATTTTGAGACAGCATCTGGCACTGTGGAACGGGGTGGGTCAATCATAGACAAGAGCCCAACAAAGCACAGATTGGAGGTGGGGAAGTTCATGGAATCTGTGTCAAATGGGTAGGTGTCTGGAAACTCATTTTCAGGCAGGTACAAATGACAGAAACCTGAAAGGAAACAGTTGATGAAACGTACAGCAAACAGTGGGAGAAAGAGGAGAGCTTGCTGTAGCATAGATAGCATCACTGTCCTCTTATCTATAAAACTCCTGTGCATTTAACCATAGTTTTTTGTAGAGGATTATTTAACCGACCATTTTAACCTTCAAATCAAAGTACGTATAGTATTGGTGTTTTGTGATACTGCTAGCAGGGTAGAGTGTTTTCCTTTGTGGATTACTTCTGTTGGCCTTTTTTTTCTTTTTGGCTGCATAGTGTGGCAGATGAGCATCAGTATGTAGCTGTAAGGGCACCCCTGCCACAGAGAGCTTACAGCATGTTGGAGAGGCTTTAGCACTCTGCTTAGGAGGCTGTACACTTTGCTTTTTTCCCTTTGCTGCAAGAGGAATGAAGTCCAGGCACACTGGACTTGTACCGGGATTTAAACCTCCAGTTTGCACTGGAGTTCTCTTACAGTTTGTCTAGTTGGACTCACCTAGCACTCTCTCTCCCATGCCTCCCAGCTCCATGTATGCTGTTTGGAAAGCTTCTGCCTTTTCACTGTCCAGTGGTTCTTCTTTGCCGTTGATCATGATGGTGCTACATCTCTCTAAAATCCTCTCTGGGGCACCTTTCATCACCAGCAGAAAGCGTTTGTCATTGGGATCATTAGTCTCGTGAATGGAAAGCTGTATGCCACAAATATGAAATGATTTGAGAGAGCATATATCATCCTCATTTTTTTCTGGTTTTGGTCGCTTTGCCTGGAAATAATGTTTCTCCTCCTTTTCCATGAGAATATCATTCTTTTCATCAAATGAAATAAACTACAGTTAGTATAGATTAAATTTCCCCCGTCATTGAATTCCCCAATTAAGACTTGCAGGTCACAAACTGTTGCATTACACATAGTGGTGATAGAAACAATCAAAGTTGAAACAGGCCTAATTTCCAAAACTGAAACACACCTGGAATTTGTTGGTAGAGTTGAAAGGAATTTCAGCCACTTTCTTGTTTTGTGCTCTAATATTCATGACGTCACCCAAAATGACTTCTGCAAATTTCAGCAGAGCTGTTTCAGAAGCATCACCTACCACTACTCTCTGTATTGAGAAAAGAAGAAACAGCTTATAGCACATATACTTCTGCACTCCTGTCGAGAGAGCTTGCATACTTCTATAAGATGTTGCATACTTAAACAGCAGCGCAGCTACAGAAAGCAACGGTTGTCCCAAAAAATCCTTACGATAAAAATTTGGGAAGCCTTTTTTTGCAATTGCTGCTAGAACTAAGCTATTGCAAAGAGACGAAATTAGTGTTTGATTCTGTGAAAGTGCAGCATTAGTGGTCACTTTCAGGTTTGTGTGAGAGATTTGTAGTGTGGTTCTATGGTAAGTGAGAGCAGTAAGCATGTACAGGTGACAGGTGAGCTAAAAAAGAAATGACTTTGAGGAAGGCTTTGATGGAATCAACAGCAGAAACTGGGGATTTTCTAGTAGTCTGTCACCAGAATTTACTGCCTTCAGCGGTCACGTTTAGACATTATCAAGGAATGCTTACCTCTTCTATATTGAATTAATAGTAATGAATAGCACAGAAATTCTTGATACCTGAATTGTTTTTTCCTTATAGGGACAGTTGCTCTTGGCTTTGGGGGGGGGGGG